>VZRU01006309.1:54088-76635 GCA_013398155.1 Pedionomus torquatus
TGTAAGTCATCACCTTATAGGACTGGGTAATGCAGCCAAACAGGCATTAACATAAATACCGTACTCATCTTTAAACGTCAGGCTGTGTGTTCTGGAGGATGGGAGCTGGTCTGTTGATGCCTCAGGTCAACTGAAGCACCCCAGTACACTGTAATGTGGCAACTGTAGAACAGTCTGAGGTGTGGAGAGCTGTGGCAGACCTGCTGAATTCTGCATTGTAGTCAGTTACTCGTCTCTAAGAGTATGAAAGGGAACTAGTGGGGACAACTTTGGACTGTTCTAAGTGCTTCCTAATTAACTGTGTGAAATCAAATGGCAGCAAAACCGACGTTACCATTACCATGACTATCAGGAGCGCTTATAATTTTAAAATCAAGACCGCGTCCTTTCCAGAAGATGATGTGAGGGTGATACAAGCTACAGTTCCCTTACTCAGTGAGATGCTTCTGCATGCAGTCGTGTAGGATGTTAGGCAAGGTGTTCATTATGGTCTCTTGTGATGTGAGAAAATGTAAACATAAAACTGGCCAAGACCCTTATATTTGTCAGTCAGTCCAATTCAGCCTCTGCTTAAATTATTAGATAATGATTTATTCAATTGTCCTTTTACAAGAAGTATTTGATTATTTTATTCTATGCTGCTGTCATAACATAGTAAACCAGAAACATCAGGAATTTTTTACTTGCAGTATATCTTTAAGAATGCACAAGGTGTATAGTAATTTCAGGTCTGCAATGGTATGTATATAGGGTTTGAGAAATTGGACAGACAACTTATAATTGGTATGACATCTGGTCTAAATGCTATTTTCTATGATTTTGCCTTTGCTGGTCTTGTTCAGCCTTACTTTAAAAGTTAATAAAGTAAAATAACTATAACAATTACTAAAGGAATAAGCGTAGACATTAGATTAATCTTAATGTTACAGTAAAAATGTGATTTTGTTTACAAGTGTGTTGTTCAAGAAGATAAACTGTATTTCCTTTTGTATTATTATGAAATTTGTTTAAATAAGTAAAGATTGTTTCTTCATGAAATACAACTATATAATATGCACTATCTATCAGCTAAATAAAATGCTATCATCTCCGGTATCATTATTGGACTGCATTCCTGACTTCTACAAAGCTGACTAATTTATCATTTATGTACTCTTCTAGTTCTTGTCAGTAGCATCTTAGCTCAGCTGCTCATGGGGCATAGACATTGACAGCGGGAGATGCTGTTTTGAGAAATGTTCAACAGAATAACAGTTTTTTTCTATAAAATCCAGTACACTTTTCTAAAATTTAGATGTAAATTGGACATTTAATATTTTAAGATCTGGCCGTAGTGCATAAGACTATAGGAACTGATAACAATTAGGGATAACAACAATATGAATATGACAGAAAAGGTAAATTTTATTTGCTGCTATTTAGTTTGTACTTTTTCTTGGTTATTTTCTGGGGAAAACCTTAATTAGAACATTAAACTGTTGGTCCAAGTTTACAATATAGTTTTGGCTATAAGTAAAAGGACTCCTTTTAGGTTTGCTGGTGTTAGTGCAGCATTCCTTCAGAAACCAGCAATTCTGTCCAGAGGAAGTGACAGAAACGCATAGTATTTCTAAGCAAATGTCTGTCTCAGTGGCTGCTTTTGTGTTTTTCATTCAGAAATTAGAAAAAAAAAAAAATTACAAAACCACGCAGTGTTTATTTAGAATAGTGATATTTTGATGCAGAGAAAACAACAAAATATATCACTTTGTCTTGAAATAGATATATTGTTCTATCTGTTTGGCAAAGCATGAGTCCAGAACACCTTCTGAACTGGAATGTAAGAGAATCCTTGATATTTGTAAATATTACAATATGCCGTGTTTTTAGCATACATCATTGAATTTTATACATTCTGCTACATATCAGGAGCCTAGTCCTGAAGCTATCAGTCATTTTGAAGTATAGGAACCCTTTGGAATTTTGAATTAGTCAGATCAGCAGCTCTGTAAGATTTTTCAGCATTTATGTTCTCTTGTTAGACGTTGACAGGGAAGATTCTTCTTTTGACTCTGTGTATCTTGGTACAGTCTCAGGCTTACTGAAGTCAAGTGTTTTGTTTGACTGAAAACTTCAGGTTTTATTTAATTTTTATATACATTTCAATATAATTAATATACATAATTAATTATATAATTAATAAAATGATTATACAATATAATAATATTATATATTGTGTATATTATGTACATAATATACATAATTAATATATTTTAATTTTATATACATTTAATTTAATTTATAAAACAGGGATCAAAATGATTCAAGTTGAAACCCTTCAGCCCCTGTTTGAATAATTCAAATTCAGAGTAGCTAAGAACACAAGCTGTAATTCTACCAAAGACTGCAATGTTTCTTTCACTCTTTCTAGGAGACAGTTTTTTTCAGAAAGATCAGAAAGTTTTTTTTCAGAAAGATTTTGTATTCAGAGTTATTCATAGCTTCTGCACCTCTCTAACTAAATGTAGCTTTCATCATAAAGCTGCAGCGTGAATATTATTCACCAAAAACCCCCATAATTTCTTCTGAAACTCCATAGCTAGATGGCTTATGTAAATTCTATTTTCTGTGTTTAAATGAATACAGGTGCTTTGACCCTAAAATACCTGACATTCAGAATTCCTCTGTATATTGCAAGTATTGAAAAATCATATGTTTTTGACCATTTTTTCCTATTCTGTATAGACTTGATAAATAAAATATGAAATGAAAATTCCTGCAAGATAATTTTGCATGGCTTTGGGGGTAGAGAATTGT
This sequence comes from Pedionomus torquatus, assembly GCA_013398155.1. Classification (NCBI taxonomy): domain Eukaryota; kingdom Metazoa; phylum Chordata; class Aves; order Charadriiformes; family Pedionomidae; genus Pedionomus; species Pedionomus torquatus. Next base: position 56,885 of record VZRU01006309.1, read on the forward strand.
ATTATTTTTCACCATAAGAGATTCTAGGTATGTATATATTATTTTTAGCCCTGAAGTTGCCCCATTTCTGAAATAATTACAATGTATTTAACCAAAGTTGCTAAGTATGGATTTAATTTATTGATTGTCATAAAAAAGTAGGCAATCTTCAAGGTCTTAGGTTGATTTTTAGCGTTTCTTTTTTTCCTATATCCTTTTTTTTTAAAAAAAAAGCTTTATCTGAAGAATAAATCTCAGTAATTTGAGTTTCATAACTTTCTCCTTATTTGTGATTTGTGGTTATAATAGCAAAATCCTGCTTTGACTGAAAACATAGCTATGGAGAGATTTTCCTTTGTTAGGCTAGCATAATTCTTGTGGTTTTTTTGCAAAGCTACAGGGTTCTCAGTTGTTTAGGTAAAAAAAGGTAGAGTAGAATATTTTCTTTAGCTGTGATCACATAAGTCTCAATGCATCAGAATTTCTTATATATGTTGGATGGCTGTCTTCCATGATTCTTACAGTCCCCTTTCTTTCTGAACATGAGAAAAACAGCACTTATGCTGGTATAAAACAGGAAAAAAATTATTGAGGCTATCAAGTTCATGCCAAATGAAAACTATGGCAGCTTATTATTTTATCTTCCCCAAATAAGAAGCAGCACAGTTGAGATTCACATGGGGGGGATCTTCTAGCAGCCTTCCAGTATCTGAAGGGAGCCCACAGGAGAGCAGGAGAGGGACTCTTTGTCAGGAAGTGTAGTGATAGGACAAGGGGTAATGGTTTTAAATTGGAAGAGGAGAGATTTAGATTGGATATTAGGAAAAAATTCTTTCGTGTGAGGGTGGTGAGGCACTGGAACAGGTTGTCCAGAGAAGTTGTGGATGCCCCATCCCTGGAAGTGTTTAAGGCCAGGCTGGATGGGGCTTTGAGCAACCTGCACTAGTGGGAGGTGTCCCTGCCTATGCCAGGGGGGTTGGAACTCGATGATCTTCCAGGTCCCTTTCAACAACCATTCTATGATTCTATATACTACACTTTCACACTTGGGAGAATGTTATCATTTCTGTAAGGAGGAAATAATGAATCTGAAGATGCGTTGCTTAGTTTGTTGGTTCAGAGTAAACATGACTGTACAATTAGTAGTAAAATCAAAGAGACAACATGACAGAGTTGTCTGTCTTCATTGTGATTTTTCTGTTTCCCTTCATGAACAACAAAACCAGTTGAGGAAAATCTCCTACCCTGGATTCTACTAACAAGCTATTACGTGCTATCTATTGCCAGTTCAGGTTATTTTTTACAAAAGGACAAATTTCATTTGTAGATAATCTGTAACCTGACTGCATTTCAGGATTTCTGTATTGCTGTTGTTCTTGCCTTTTTCTTAGTCTCATTTCCAAAATATTTTCAGAAAAGGTGATCCTCCCTCCCCTCTCTCTCTCTTCCAAGGGGAAACAAAAAGTAGACTTAGAGAAACAGAAAGGTAAGAGTAAATCTTTTTGCAGTCCAATCATCTTTTTTTTCCCCTACTGCAAGAATTCCAGAAAGATGTAGTCAGCAATCTGTGCCTGGATTCCACACCCAGAATTTGATTTTTTTAGGTTTCGTGGATGGCAGATATCTGTGTATGCCTGTTCGTTCTCTGAGTCTTCATTGCAGACTGGAAGGGAAAAAGTTGGAATAGATTTATTTTGTGCCTAAAATGGGAACTGTTAGGTCAACTCTTGAGTTGGCAGAAAGCTATGGACTTATACTAGCTCTGGATTGCTTAAGCTAAAGAAGGGTTTGTGGATGAGCTTGAATAAATGGCTGTTGTACAATGAAGAACTCCTGTAAATGTATTTTAAAACTGAGAATCTCAACTGAAGTCTGTTTCTTTGTCGAATTTCCTTATGTAGTGAACCATATTCTACTGAAAATGTATTGTTTCCATCTAAACACTTTGTCATCTCTTCTTTTTTATGTACATAGCATTAGCAGTGTTGTTTCTCAGCATTTACTATTAAACAAGACTTTCTAAAGGGACAGGAGATAATTCAGGAACAAAAAAATTATTTTCCTTTCACATCTCTCAGTTGAGTATTTGCCATATGGGTTGCTCAGCATCACACTCTCAGCAGGTCTAATTTATGGTAAACACACAGTGAGTGAACAGAAAAAAAAAAAGCAGTGACAATATTAATATTCTCCCTACACTCCCCTTTTTTTAAATTGAATTAAGGGTATGCGGGTTTAGCCCATACAGCTGTGGCATGTAGTTGGGTGTGTAATCATTTGCCACTCAGCTGGGACTTTGTGAAGACTTGAAATGCTGTACTTTTCTTGCCGTGAGACTGATCTGCTGGAGCTTGCGAGGCAGAATGTAAATTATACCTTCCCTGCTCCGATCTGGCACGCTGCCTGCCCCCCAGGGCTGTGCTCTCTCCATGAAGGGCAGTTGGTGAAAACATTGTGCCTCGCACTGTGGCGTGGGGCGCTTTAGCTTTTCCCTGGGCCTCCACAGGAGGATCACCAACTGAGTGAATGTGTTGATGCTCCGATCTGCTGCTAGGAGTTGGAACAGGCAAAGAAAGGGATATAAAATAAATAATAGTATGGATTTTTCTTTAGACTCTCAACCATGGAAATCCACAGCATCAATATTTTGAAAACCTCCCATCTCTCACGAGTTCCTGGGGCTTTCTCTTACTGTTGCACATGTGCTTTTTGTCTCTCTATGGGTTACCTTCGCCCTCTGGGGACTTTGTTGCCGTAACTGTCCTTCAAGGATGCTTTAGAACATGGTCAGCCCCAATTCTCGCATGCCAGTGTGGAAAATAACTGGAGAGCAACACAAAGAACTACACATGTGTTGACAACCTGAGTAAGCACTCTTTCATCTGTGCTTCCTGTGCAGGGAATGTTTTTTCACAGGAGGGTCTGCATGGCTATATTAAAAAAAAAAAAAAAACAACAAACCAAACAACAACCCACCCCGCTCCCCCAGACTACCACCACCAAACCAACCAACCAAACAAAAAGAAACCAAAAAACCCAAAAAACAAACACCAACACCCCACCCACCCAAAAAAAACATACGAACAAGCCAATTGCTTTACAGGTAGGAGCAGACGTATCTCGGCAAAAGAATCCCCATTGCATAAACATGCATTGGTAAGGCACTGGAACAGGTTGCCCAGAGAAGCTGTGGATGCCCCATCCCTGGAAGTACTTAAGGCCAGGCTGGATGGGGCTTTGAGCAACCTGGTCTAGTGGGAGGTGTCCCTGCCCATGGCAGGGGGGTTGGAACTCAATGATCTTCAAGGTCCCTTCCAACTCTAACCATGCTATGACTCTGTGGTTCTGAAAACAGAAATTGCTGTCATTACACACTTGATACTGGATTTACAAACAGGAAATAGCTACAAAAGAAGATGCTTTTTAAGCCATGATTTGTGTCCTGCCTTCTGCCTTACGGTCGTACAATAGACCATGGTAAGGCATATGCTTTCATTTCTGTCTGGATACTTCCAGCCAGAAATCTGCACTTTCCCATTCCAGATCTGAGGATCCAGCCAGATAATTGAGAATTGTGCATGGCTTAGGTTTAGAACATTTTTTCATATTCTTGAGGAAGAAATACTTAATTTACAGCAGCTGTAGGTGTTTAGTTCAAATGAAAACAGAAGTCTTTCTCTGGATCCTGCTAAATGTTTCTCTCAACATGAACTCCACAGTTTGGCAGTAAGATCCACAGGTTGAGTGTTATGTATTAGTATTTGCAGTTGTGTTCAATTTCCCCTTCTTCAGTCCTTAGGACAGATGTTAATTGTGGCAGCTAGTTTTGTTTCTCTGCTTATTATTGGGTATTTATGCTCCTCTAGCATGCTGCATCTTGTTGATCTTCTCCATGAACTAATCTGTAAATACTTATAGATAAATAAATAGAAAATATTGGTGGTTTCATCATCTAGTATGAATTCCTCCTTCATGTATATCATTAGCTTAATTGTTTACAGTGTTCCAGTCAGTTAGACTTACACAGATCCTCTGAGGTAATGAAGTTGTGTTTTGTAATATAAACCAATATTTACTCAGAAGTCAAACCTCAGCCTCACTTCCTGTGGACTTCTAGTATTATCAGTGTAGCAGTAACATCCAAAGTGAGATTTTCAAGATGCCTGGGTGGACAGAACCATTAAAGTAGTCATCTTACTAATTCCTTTTTATGCATTTAAATTTATGTAGGTAACAAACAGCTTAAGTCAGATGCCACTGGTGACTATTTTGGACTCTGGATTTTATTCTTTAACTATTTTAGAGAAATATTGTCTGGAATTGGTTGTGATATTAGTGTAGATTAAGTGATGAGGGATCCTTTGCGTACTGTACGCACACTCACTGTGAAAGCAAATTCTGAACACATTTAAAGTGACATTGAATTTGGTGATGGTTTTGATCCTTTTTGAAAGATTCAGAAAGCAAGCATATTTTTAAATGCTGTGTTTTCAGTGATGTATCCATGCTTGGTACTACTGTTCTTCAGAAAATATGATAATAATGTTATCGATTCACATAAAAACAAAGTTTGGCTCCACAAAAGCATCTGGAAGAGGATAACCAAAATATGCTTAAATGTCTTAGGAACACACTGTTTGACATGTACTGCTAAAAGTTCCTCATATTTTAGGAATTATTTTAAGTGAAATACTTGTGCTGTCTCAGCTGGTGTGCATGAAAGAATATTCATTGCCCAGTGGTAGCGTGGAATTTGAATTTTTTTTTTACCTTTTTTTTTAATATATATTTAATGGATTCAAACACTATGAAGAAAACAAAAAATACACACATTTCTGGTCCTAATCTGATTCAAAAGGGTTTTAGGATTATGATTCCAGCCTTTTCTCATGTTTTATGTATAGGTAAATCACAAGGTTATGTCTTGTTGAAGATAGCAGGGAGCTGAAACAGTCCTTCTTTGTGACATTAAGGAATATGATCAGTCGGGCAATGACAAACAGATGTTTACTTGGTAGGTACTGCGGGTGATTTGAAAATGGATTGTCTACAGCTTAGCAAGAGGGTCATGCTAGCAGCAGTATGTGCTAAAACTTATTTTTTAGTTGCAAGAGAGGGGTATGTGGACCCCATAAGATATGCTGGGTATTTCATACCTGCAACTTGATTCTAGTTTAAAATTTTAAAGTATGGTTATTACATTGTAGTGTTCTGTGTATAGATTCAGGTGAAGTTTCTGCAGTAGAAGTTGGTGGTAGGAGCAACTGAAAGAAAGGAGCTTTCAGGAATGCCTGTTCAGAGAGGACATTCTAAGAGTAAGAGAAGGGGTATGAAATGATGGCAGAGAGGGAGAGTGATCTACTGTGGCACAGAACCATAAAAGCATAAGCCAGCATAAGGTGTGATACAAACCAGCCTGAAGCTTCACCAGCTTGTGGGCTTCAAGACTATGCCATAGTGTTGTTCTTAGAGATGACTACTGATTTGTGGCACTGCATGCCACATAAAAGTCTGTCATACACTTATGTCTGTGCATATATATATATATGCACCACCATGTACATGAGGAGCATGTGAGCTGTGAGAAATATGACCAGTCTACCTGCTGTGTCATATGAAATTTTACTACATAGAAAATTAATTAGACTCATTCCATTTTATCTTGTTACCCATTGTCTTTGTTCTAATGCAATTTGGTGCTTATTTCTGTTGTGGGGGTGCATCTAGATTTCTGACTCAGATCCTGAGAAATAAATTTCTAATTTTCTGAAACTCAGACTTCTGGGAAAGTACCTTGCCAGAATTTCCAGTTGCAAAGAAATGGAGAGAGGATAGAATTTCTGCTGCCGTAACTGTTACCAACCAGGAGTGTCATTTCTCTCGTTTGACTGTGACCAGGCAGTATAACTGACTCAGTGTGGTAGTAAAATCCCTTGAGGTATTCAAAAGATGGGTTGACATAGAGCTTAGTGACATGGTTTAGTGATGTGGGGTTTTTTTAATCAGAGTTAGGTTGATAGTTAGATTAGATGATTTTAAAAATCCCTTCCAACCTAGACAATTCCATGATTCTAAGATTTCACAGCTGGAAGAAGTATTTGCTATTTGCAGTGAAAGTCAACCAAAGGAAGGGGCTTTCAGGTGCAGAACGAATCAGCATTGTCCATTGGATATTCTAGAGGTAAGATATAGTCCATTGAAGGAAAGTACAACTGTAAGCAGATGAGCAGCAACGCTGTTACATCAGAGATGTAGCCCAAGTCAGCGTGGATGATACCTGCAGTATTTACTATTTGGGTAAAGCAGAATGAAGATCAAGATGATATGGTATGTGGAAATAACTGCATAATTCCAGAGATCAAAGAAGAATAGAGACAAAAATCTCATGCAGGTACAGAAGATATCTCATATTAAGTCTTAGTTGCTAGTGTTTCACAATCACAGACAGTAAAGTTGAAGCTCTTCACAGAAGTAGAAGTGATTTATTTAGAAGGTGCAAATACAGATTTTAACAGAATAGAGCTAGATTTTTAGGCAGGAGACAGAAGCTTTGTTTTCCTGAAGAAAAAAATGGCATCAGTTTTTCAGTCTGTGTATAATGCTGGGTTTCTTGATAGTTTTAAAGATACCCCACTGGTAAAGCTTTAAAGAAAGGATCTCTTGACCTCATGAAAAAGTTAGTTATTTTGAATGTTAAATGCAATTATATTGACATATGGTGATAATGTGATAAAGCGTAAGGGTTAAAGGTTGAAGGAACCATGGCTTGGCAATTAGCAATGTAAATGAAACATTCATTATCCAGCATGCTGAGAAGTTGATGAACTGTACAATAAATCTGAGCCCAAGTCACTACTGAGATAACTCATTTCAGACATAACGGTATTTATTAGGATCTTGGACATTGTTTTGCATTCTCTGATGGAAAATCTTGCTATATAGAAATATTTTATTCATTAATTTATGTGAAGTAAGTCAATGCTAAAGATTGGTAAAGCCCTAAGCAATTCTCTAAATAATATAGAATAAAAAAGGGAGAAACATGAAAGACATTGAAACTCATCCTATCTGGAAAGATGTTTAATTAGATGTATTGGTATCTGTTCAATGCATCGGTATTGGTATTTCTCCAGTGTACATTTTCTCCAGTAACTTAACTCATTTGAAGCCATCTTTCATCTTACAACATATAAGTGAAATCAGAATATGACCTAGTAATCAGAGAGCAAATTATTCAATGTTTTGATTTCCATTTATACATTAAAAGGGTATTTTTTGGTAAGAATACAGGATGTAGACTTATTTTAGAGATGATGCAGAATGTGTTTTCTCAGTTCCATGAAGATCAGGATAGAGTGTTATCAGGCATTATTACAGTTAACTGTACTTGTATCTCTCTTAGAATAATGTTCAGTACCAATAAAACCACAGCTAATTTTATTAACCCAATAATAGCAGTGGTAGATTTCCTCTCATTCATTAGATGGTTCTATGAAGAGGAGCTCCTAATACTAAAATAAATAATGTGTCATTAATATGTTCAGTAAAAGTAACTAAAGATAAGTTAATAGAAACTGGATGCACAAATACACACTGGCTCTCTTTTCAGTGACACACAAGAATTTTATGTTCAAGTAATCGGTGGTAACAGTATCAATTTGATTTGTCTTTAAAAGGTGTAGAAGATGTTTGTTCCTTTTAAAAGCTACCAGTTTGTCATGGTCATAGCAAATGATAAATTGTATTTTCTGCTCCAGCTTTGCATCCATTTGGCATTGTTAAAAATTTTGTGCTACATTTTATTTTACACAGATTTTCCACTGTTTAATAGACAAATTTCTTACTATTGAGGCAAAACACATGAGTAGATATGTATTAATGGCATGTATACTCTGAGGGACTACTAGTTTTCATGCTAGTTTTGTGAAACTTCATTCTTATGGATTGTTATGAATCCTGAAAGATCCCATAATGATTTATAAATTGAGCCAAAAACCACTCAGCACTCCCTTAATCTCCTCCTCTACGAGTATCTGACGCACATAATTCTCATTTCACTCATCAGGGTTAACAAGAAATGCAGTATTTGTTTAGTAGCATAATGAAATGTAATGCACTGTTCAGAAAAAAAAAAAAAATTAATAATCTGCAATTCTATACAGAAGAGATAGCATTCCTGTGTGTATATAGTATGGTACGTTTACATGTTATTCTGTACTACACTGAAAGTACAAAAAACATGGAAGGAAAACTAAAGTGTTAGTTCCCTCCTCTCCCCTCCTTCATTTATTGTTCAGAAAACTATTCGTAGAGTAAGCTTACATGATACACACGTTGAAGTGCTGAAATTGCTTTTGAGTGGGCTTTTGTCAAAAAATACTTTGCAACTTTAATCTCTTTTTGCAGTCTCTCTAGTTTTATCATTTGACTGAAAGTTCCCTGGGTCAGCATGGTACACAGGGTGGAGGATGCAGGATGTGATGGAGATCCTATGGGAAACCTGTAACAAGTGGCAAGAATTAAATGTAGTACTCTGAGTTCTTTAAATAGCAGGTTAAACTCAAAAAATTGTTGTCACCTTGTTGGAGTAACCGAGATGGTAGAGTATTATGTATGTCCCCCAAATTAGTTGCAAAACAGCTTTAATTGCAGGAACAATTTGGTTTCTGCTTTGGTTATGTTGGAACATAACTGTATCTTAAAAGCTAAGGTGTGGGAACTTAACAGTGGGTGAAGCCCATCAGCCAGAATACTTATAAAGGTAGATGCACGTGCTCTATTGAGCATCTGTATTGAGCATAGCTCTGCCAGAACTGAGAATGCAGCTACAAGGTTATTATAAAATTGTGAGGAAACCACTATGAAGAAAATATTAAATAACTCTTAAGTTGTATTTATATAGAGAGCCTCGTATTTAATGACCTTTGAATTTCTCTGAATGTCTACATAGCTTTTGCTTCTGTGGCTATTGTGCTTTCCTATAACAGTGGTATCAGTTAGGAGAGCTTGAGGCATTAAACTCTAGCATATAATAGGTCATCTTTTAACCAAGTGTTTTAAATTAAAAATGACCACAAATAAGTTAATCTGTTGCTTGTCTTGTCTTTTAGAATCTGTAACATCTCTAGTCTAAATAAACTTGCTGACCCACACCTTATTTGTACTACTTGGATATGCAGTGTTCTTCTGAATTACAGTATTTGTAAAATCTTGATTTCCTAACTACTTACTGATAAGCTGTATTTTACTTGATCACATTTAGACTAAGATTTCTAATTGTTTTCCTCTTACCAGTTGCGAGGTCATAACTTGATAAAAGTCTCTTGGCAAACATGGGGGGAATCAAAAAGGTCTTAGAACTTAGACCATGTGTCTTAACCTTTTAATATTTCTTCTGGCATGGAAACTTCTGCTAGTAGCTGTGCTATGCAGAATGAGTGTGAAAAATCAGAGTAAACCAAATAGTAGTCATAAGTGATGGTAGAGTATTGAAAGGACTAAGAAGAGAAGGAGATGGCTTTCCATGTAAAGATCATGAATATCAGGGCACTCCATGAAAAAAATGTAAATACTCTTCTTCTAGTAAGTTTCCTGATTACTTGAGACAGATATGTGCTTATATCCACAGAAGAGCAAGCACAGAGGCAGAATGTGAATCTACAGAGCCTAGCTGTAGATGACATTTACTGTTAGCTAATTACCTGGGAGAACTTTTATAGTATGGGTGAAAGGTGCTGTTTTATTAGGTGGCTACAAATAGCACCCCCGTTAACAGCTTCTTCTTTCATAGCCTACTTACTGCATGATATGCTCCCCTGTTCCTGTATTGTGGAAATGACAGTCTTGGCTGAGAATTTTAGTGGTAACTTTCTGCTGTGGAAAATTGGAGCCATCTACTGACCAAAGAGAGCATCCTTTAAAGGGAAGTGGGTGATTTTTCTGTCTCATCCTATATCCTCAAAATTTTTCCGCTTTTTATTGCTAGTAGGAAATTTGCTGACAACAGGAACGCAAAATTAATTAGATCTAGATGTTTCTGATAAAAACCTTATCCATTGGTACATGTACTAAAAGGCATTTGTCGAGACTTCAGCCTTAATTTATTTTAAAATTTATATTACATAGATTGACAGGAGGGAAGCTGGAGAAAAAGCCATATGCAAGTATGCAATATCTAAAAAATTCATTCAATTAAATTAATAATTTTTCTGATCAGTTCATAGTTAGCTTCTGGAATGGAAGCTACTAGTTATCTTTTCAATACTTCAAAATAAAACCTTATTTGGTAAAGTACGGTTCAATTTTGAACATGACTCAACAGAAAAAGCATACTGGGGTCCCAGTTTTCTATTTCTTCCTGATTTCAGGTCCAAAAATATTTTATCATACATTGAGTTAAAAAAATGCAAAGCAAACCCCAAACCTGGAAAAAGTCAAGCTTTTTTTTGGTTTTATCTCTGGCAGGTCTTCCAGCTCAGGTCAAACTTTGGAATATTTGTCAATATCTTTTTCCTCTAATTTTTCTCCACCTATTCTGCAGGTCAGTCATGCCATTGTCTGCTGGCCAGTTGCCCCAGTTATGTCCTTGTGACACCTGGTACTATGTTCCAAAGTCTTCAACAGTTGTAGCTACATGGAACTAAACAAATAATCTTACATGAGTTTGAGACGTAAAATAGGCTTTAATCGAGGCAGTTATTTCTTAGTTGCAATAAGCTATTCAAGAGTGAGGAGAAGAAACACACAAACCACTTATTTTCTGTTAAAGTCGAAAGATAAACACTAATTACTTTAGCTTGTAAGGTTCCCCATCATTTTCATTGGTATGGTAGTTGTTCATGTCTTACGCACATGTACAAACACACCCAATGTAAGACAGTATTTATGTGTAGGTTGAACCAAATGATTATAAATGAATTGTGGGATGTCTCCTGGGATTGGACATAAAGGTCTTGTAAACTGAAAATTTTATAAACAAACAGCTGTTGGGAAAATACCATTATGCTGTAATAGCTGCTATTAAAATCCATTAGCAATCTTGATGGCCTGTTTGAATTTGATGCATCATTTGCTCTGACAGCATTTCTTTCTAAAGAATTTTGTGAAATATATGTAGATTATGAACGACAGTAGTAATAGACTAGGAGATTAACACTGATTACACATTGTACTTCCTTGGGCCAATCAAGCTTTGAAGAATGCTGTGTTTCCTCCAGCTTAAATATCAGTGGACAAACAAGAACACATTAACCTGAACAGCTGCAAAGCTTTCTCCATCACTGTGGGAGAAGTAGACAGCTCTGCAGAGATGAAGTATTTCCAGGTTAAAAAACAGGTTTCAGGCAACAAAATAAATCTCCAGTGTTTTCTAAGAGTTTCTGTGCTCTAACCTAATTGATGCCAAACTGTCATTCTCCTCCTGCTTGCAGATCCAGATACCACAGTGGATACCAGCTGCCATAGGGGTAGGCACGGCTTGTAGATCATGCTGCTATCAAAATTAGTCAGACTTCTAATGAGATTTTGAAAAATCTGTATGTTGAGGCCTATCTGAAAACTCTCCCATTTTAAGAGCAGTTCAAGTGCCATCTAAACTGTCCCTTCAGAAACAGTTACGAAAACCCAGAGTGAAATGTGCTTCTGTCTGTAGACAAGAGGCAGGGATGCACTTAGCTTGTTCACGGGTGCTGCAAGGGCACCATCTGGTGGGTGAACAAGAATAAAAGACTAAAGCTTGACAGAGCGATCAGATTTAAATGTCTTTTAATAAAGATTTTGTATCTGCTCCCTTTTTTTGCAATGCTCATACTTGGATGATACAATGCTTGCTATCGTACATACTTTACTATTCCTTCTATATCTAACATTTCTCAATGTTTTAGTCAATGAATTCAACATAATGGAGAATTCTTTCTAAGTATTATTCTGGTATAAAGACACATGCCAATTTTATTGATACCTTCTTTCTCCACCCCCCTTTCCTTCTACCTATTCTCAGTCTTTTTGCCGTATTCTCTTATTCCTCTCTAACGCCTGCAAGCAGCTTTTGCTAAAAGGACTGGCAAAGGATGCTATATCTTCTAATATTTCCTCTCATCACTCCTCCTCTCCTTCCTTGTGGAAGTACAGTGGTGGAGGTAAACCACAGCTTGTACATAGGAATGTATATAGCAGAGTCACAGTCAGTTCCTTTTGTAAGAGGGAGGAATAGAAGGGTTTGTGCTTTAGCATAGAGAGAGATGTCAGTGGTTTTATGTCCTTCTAGCTCTGGACCATTTTCTATTTTCTTTTGCAGATTTGGGGTTTAAAATTGTCTTTTTGCTAAGCGTTATGATGCTGGTATCTTCATCCAAAGAGTTGTAGGTGTATGGTGCTGCAGTTTATTGAGGTGTTGTCTTAAACAGAATAATATAGTGGTTGCACCATTTAACATATAAATTGTTAAAAGAGTCTTTACTACTTAACAGCTACTGAATGGCTTTGGTACTATATTACACATTCCACTATATGCCTCTCTCAAGCACTCAGCAATAGATGGTTTTGCAGTGTAATGCAGGTACATCTCATCTCATTCCTTACAGATTTTTTTCATGGTTTGAAAGAAGACTGCATGCTATTTGGAGACCCAGCTTTCTCATTTACACATTAATATTTTTAATAATATTTTCAGGAAATGAATACGGCCCTGAATTTATAGACATCAGTTTCACAAAGCTGAAGAGAAAGCATTCTTAAAATGAGTGAGTAGGATAGAAAGCCTTAACTGTGGGCCTAATTAGTAAGGTGCTCATGCATGTATTTTTTACTTCCATTAATTACTTCAGTTCTGTGAATTTGGTAAGATCAGAATATATTTTAAATACATTTTATCATTGAGTGTATTAGCAGTTCGACCACCATACTATATCTACTTTGTTTGCTATGATGTTCAGACACCACAAATTCAACATTTAAAGAGTTGTATTCAAAACCTTAGTTTTGAAACTTCAAATTACCAACAGACGACAGTGAAGTCAATGGGTAGCAGTACAAAATTTAGTAAATAACATGTTTGCTTTGGTAGATGGAATTTTGCTTTGATGTTGCTTAGAAATACTTGTTTCTTTCTTTACTGTGTTAGATGCGTCGGTGACAATGCATGACTGCGTTCATGATGCAGAGGGTAATGGTTTCTAAGGCTTTGCAGATATGCCTGGCGTGCCTGTGGCAAACTCAAATCTGTGCTGTTAACATGCTATATAGTTACTTTGTTGTTAATGTGTTAGTTTGTTATTTGAGTTTAAATATATTTATTTACATTAACAGCCTTACTATACAATTTACCTGAGAGATCAGACTTGGCTCAAGATTTCAGTGCTTGGGAGAAAGCTGCAATGATGTGAGGAAAGTCAGTGGCACTAGCTGGAGTCACTGGCACACAGGGTGGAATTGCCAATAGTTGGTAAAGTCTATTTTAAGCTTGCATTAAGGTGCAGAGGAACTGCTGACCAACATCAACAAAGATTTTTGGAAACTACTTGGCCTGGGTGCTGAACATACTGGAAAAAATTATTTTGCATGCCCCTCTTCCCATAATGTTAAAACTTAGTGCACTTCTTTGTTTACCACACACCCCAAAATCCCAGTATTATTGCTGTTTAGCAAAAAAAAAAAAAAAAAAAAAAAANTTTCTCTTTTTACACTCTTCGTCATAATTTCTTTTAAACATTGGGGATTCCATGTAAGTATCAAGTAAAATTAGTACCTTATTAAGTGTACTCTGGCTACTTTGGGCCCTGTAGGCCAGTGGTTGTTCAGCTAGATTTTTGTGCCAGAGTTGTCAACTGAGCAGTGGTCTTGTGCCTGGTAACTCCAGGCTGGATACAGGGTGCTGCTGTCTTGCTTTGCATCTCATCTTTCACTTTTACTTGGAGAGAGGGGGAGCGAGCCAGCACAGTCTCTGGAGCATATGGAGCCCGAATGAAGCCTGTTTGCTGGGGAACTCAATCCTGCCAGTTGCAATCCAAACTCACACAACTCGTATTCTGTTCTCAGAATCTTCAACCACCTCAATGTAAAAGCTGCAGTCTTAACTACTGTAAATGTAAAACAGACAAGTGTGCCAACAGCTGAACTTCTGTCCGGTGTAACAAAGTGTGTCCCCTAACAGGCATCTGCAAAGAGCTTTGTTTTATCCTGTTTTAGCCTGTGTTGGTAATGACCCCTTTTATCTCTTCTGAAGGAACTGACTGTTTAACAAATGAGTTGCTAAAGGCATTTTGCTTGCATAACTGTAAGTGCTTATTAGAAGAATCCTTAGGAAAACTTAAGTGAATTACAAGAAGCTGAATTGCTACTCTTATTTGTAAGAAGACACGGATTTTTTTTGGTGGCAAAGTTCAGTGTATGTTATTTAGTCATCTCTGTCCAGTTCCTGGGTCCTGTTCAGAAGCAGCAAGACCAGATGAGACTAAAGCCAGTTCTTCTGGAAGCACATTGTTCCCTGTTTGTTTGTGTGTCTCGGAGGAAGATGTTCAGCTTCCTCAACAGGGAGATGAACTGAATAAATGGAAAATTAATTACTCTTTTGTCTCTAGTTGTATGCCAGCTAAGGAATACCACTCCATGCCAACAAGGCAGCATGGGTCACCAAGCAAGCTGCCAGTGATTTGGCATAAACTGACTTAATCAAAATAATTCAAAATGCATTTCTAAAATTTTACATACTTAGCAGAGAACTTTTACTTCCTGGAAGAGCATTTTGTGAAACTTGAGTGCCTGAGAAATAGTGTGAGTACTGTCTGTGTAGGGAACCAATTTGGAGAACACTTACATGCACATTATTAGCATGTGCCAAATCTTTTGAAGTCAGCGAGAGGCTTTGCTTAACTTCTAGTTAATGTGAATTGGCCTATTATTTCAGGCTTGCAGAATGAACACACAAGGATAATAATTAGTATTTGTATTTCTTAATATACAGAGACCCCAGTTAGAGTGGTGCATTTCAAAGCTATGGATTTGTGCTGGTGGAAGTAAAAGATCTATTGTGAAGCAAAGGATAAAAGTGTAACAAAGACTGAGGTATAATCCAAGGCCATTTTGCCTTATTGGGAAACTGTATTTGCAGTTAGACAAATTTGAGGCAATAGGAAAAAAATATAAAAGGTAAAAACTTAACTTTTAAACTGACATCAGTGATTCTTGCTGAAAATTCAGTTGCAAAAAGAAGGAGAATGAGAAATTTGAAATGGGAACAGAGGGTTCATGACAGGAAAAGTGAAATTAATATAAGTTGAGAATTTGCAGCACTGGGGGAAGAAAACTTGTAGGAGAAAATAGTGTTTTGGAGTCAAGAGAATGAAAGTATAAAATTTTTTGAGAAGAATGGACCAAGAGGAAACAAACGGCTCCTTTAGAAAGCAGAAAAAGGGGTAGCTATGTGAAACAGAAGGCTTCACCAATTACTAAAATTTGATTAAACAATCCAAAACAGACTCGTTAACAACTTAAAATATCTTAAAAGTGATAGATCTGAATCCCACACAAATGGATTTATTTATTTATTATCAGCTTATGATTTTCAAAGCAGGACTTTTAATGTAGAAAAGGAGTTAGGGCAAATCTGGATGCCTGATAGGCCTGTATTGATATGAGTGGTTCTTTTTTAGTTCTAGATTAATTATCTTGGAAAATCATGTACCCATGTCAGTAGATAGAGTGAAATTTAACCGTTAAGTAACTACAGTTTTATTCCTGCAGTGAGATTGAGAGATACTTATATAAATTAGCCAAGTAAATGTGATTTATTAAAAAAAGGTAAAAAATAAAAAACTCAGCATTTTGGGATATAGAACTGCCATTTAACCTTTAAACAATTTAAAGAGAGCAGGAGATGAAAGGGAATAGAAATCACTAAAAATTTTGGTAATGGAACCAGTAAAAAAGAAAAGTGTGAGTGCATCTACCTGGCTGCTTTGCCGTGTGAGGAGCACTCAGATTGAAAGATGTATTCCCCAGCAGATTTTGTTGTTTTTTCAGTTGAGTTGTGTGTTGGTTTTTTTACTGATGAACTAACTGTTTCACATCAAACACCATTCCCTTTGAGAAGGGGTTAGCACTGAGAGATAATGTCGTTCCACAAAATATTTTCAAAGTTCTCCTTCTTTTGATTGCTTTAGCTGCAAAAGTTGCTATTTTTACAGTCTATACTAGCAACAAAAACGTTGGTGTTTTGTTACTAAGTAGAAGTCACACCAAATTATTTGTTAAGAGTGCCACACTGGAGGAAGAACTGCAGTTTTCCTTCTACTTTGTACATAAAAATGACCTTTCCCCTCAGCATAGTGGTGGTAAGAAACAGCGATGCCAACAGAGATGTGGTGCAATGGGACTCTGCTAGGCCATATCCCAACAGCATCAGGTGCAGATATTCTCTGGCTGCTCATTTTAGGCAGCAGTAGGAAATCTCTGGCAGCATTTTTCTCTCTCCTTTACCAAAGAAAAAGCCTTCAGAACTAACTCAGCTACATTATTTCTAAGTATGCTCCTGGCTGAAGACTGGTGATTTATTAGCTTGATTGAAAGTAATTTTCAAAGGTTAGGAGAACATTATTTCCTGTTACAAGCACAAATGGTATGTCTGATATGTATAATATAGAAGGTATGAACGTATAAATAATTTTTCAGGCTGTCTCTGTCTGCTGCCTGTGATGATCTCCATTTACAGTATTGAAACTGTTTTTAATGGTAGATCTAGTCTTGCCATCTCCAAACAAGAAAAACGTTCCTGAAAGCAGGAGATATAGCACTGTTTCATCCCTCTATAGTGACAGCAGCTAAAGAGATATCACAGTTTTTGCCAGACAAAACTTACGTGTTTGTCAGAAAATGGTGATACTATACTGTTGTCATTGTTATGGTGAAGGAAGTCTCCATTTACAATTTAAGGTGTAGGCATTAAAAGTGCACATAAAAATAGCGCACCATCCTGCCATGGCATTTTGTTTTTTGTCTTGATTATATCTTCAGGAAGAATTAACATTTTGATACAACATTTGTTCATGGATTTGTAGTGGTTAAATCAATAGTTAATGAGGTTCGTCGTATAATTTGAGCTTGTAGTTTGTTTATGCTAGACCAACTTTATCCATACTCCAAACAAATTATCTCTTATAATCACCAGCCTGAAGATAAATCTCTAAATGTTTTTCTGATGATAGTGCTGTGGTTGGCAGGTGTTGGAAGTGCCTCCCAGGGACAAAGATTGAAGATGGGCTTGTTCTCACAAATCCTTCAGGCGAGGTTGTTTAGCTTTCTATCCTGTCATCTGCAGAGGAGCCTTGTATGGTGCCCTGCTAATGAAATCTAATAGGCAAAGGTCATATATCTTTATGAAGAAAAATGCAAAGCTGGTGAGTGATAAATGTGCTCCATGGGGTTCAATGGACGATGCTCAGCGATAAAATCCATGTTTAAACAGTGTTTCAAACAGCTTGGCATATCTCTGGTTTTTGTGCCTTAACTACTTTTTATAACAATTCTCATTACTAGTGATGGGATTAGATAAATACATAACAGTTGAATATGCAGGCAAAGTTGTGGGGACATTAAGGGGGTAATTCTTTTTTAGTATTCATAGCATAATGAGTAAAATGGCTCACAAAAGTACTTGGCAGTATTGTATTTAAATTTCAAAGCTCTATTGCCTAGTGATAAAAACTTGCTAGCTAGTGTGAAGATGTCAAGATTTACATAAATTCTGGCATCAGTAGTAAATGAAAAAGGCCTTGGTCAAATGTTGAAAGATCAAAAAAAGAAACAAAGAGGAATGGCAACAAAACATGCTAGAATAAATTGTAGATAAAACTTGTAAAGAATGCAAGTCGGTGACTTTAAGAAATTGCTAATCTGAAGTTAGAACGAATTAAATAAACCAGATATTGTTGAATCACTGCTGTTTTTTGAGAAGTTACCAGTTCATTTGCTATAGTTATACTGCTGAGCTAAGAGACAGTTCAATAAATCAACTCAGGCTTGATGGATTCTACAAACCATTGCAGTGAGCGCGTGGAAGAGGAAAGAAATCTCTTAGTATTCCCTCTTTGACAAAAGGGTATGCAAAGAGCCTGAATGGATGAATGGTTGATTAATTTTGCCAGAAATTTTCTTGACAGCCAGAAATGTGTTTTTGCGATACCGTGTTTGCATGGGAATTATTTTGTAAGGTATGAATTATTACATATAAACTTACACCTGAGACTTAGCTGGGTAAAAAAGACAGCTCCTGGTCAGTATATATATGGTTGTGATGTTTCTTGTGTTTTAATTCATCACTGGCAAGTCAGCCTTTTGCTTGTTACCACTTGCTAATCAGTCAACAGTGAAATCAAATATTGTATGTGATTAAATGAACCTTGTAACTGAAGTGCTAGGCTTTTTCAGTATTTTTTAATTGATTTACAAGCTATGGAAAAATCAGATGGAAGTACTTAACCTAGGATCAGAAAGCAGAATAATATAAAGGAGAATAAAAAAAATGTATTGTATGCTATGTCCACATTGGCCTGTTGATTAGTAGAACACAAAAATAGTGTTTCTTTTTCTCCTCTGTGCTTCTGAGGTAAATAATGTATTAGATTTCATGTACTACACAGTACTTTAGTATGGAGATTTTTTATTTTCATTTTGTACATGTTTTGTGTGTATTTGTTACAGGTCATACTAGCTTATTAGTGTGGTGCATAAGCAGGTCCCTGGATTCCTTTACTTTGAGGCTTTGAATACTGATATCTGTGGTTTCAAAATAAGAGGCTTTCCATGCAGTTCATTCCAGAAAAATTTATGGACATTTACTTCAGCCTTTACAATGACCCAGAGAGAGCACCTTTTGGCATAGTGCATGTACATTTTCTTTAGTTCCCTACTTGCACCAAAAGTTGTATTGTTAGGCTTGCAAGTTCTCTGGTTTGCCCCTTTAATTTTTTTACAGAGAAAGAGTTTTAAAGACACACTTGAAAAAGGAGGTAGCAGTTAAGTGTTTAAACTTGAAAATCACAGCTCTATGTTTGGCTGCATTTTGTATTTTTCACAACTCCAAACTACTTACCCTGCAACTGCCCAAAATGCTGGAAAACGGCAGGTGTATCTGCCATTCATAGTTGCGTTTCAGGCATGTAGTTGTACATCTCAGGAGTTATGGTGGGCTGCCTTGCTTGTGGGTAAGAACTTGTGTAGCAAGTAGCAGTGATCCCCACTGTAGGTGGGTACTCCTTCTTCCAGAGGAAGAATGTTCTATGCCAAATGGGCCATTATGATATCGTTGTGTTACATGAATACACGAATATCATAATGTCTCTTAAGATACATGGAGATGCTGTACCTTTAGCTGCTAAATTCAAAGCTGTCTCAGCTAGCTCTAAAAGTGTGGGATAATGGAAGCAAGGTTTGGCTGTTCCATCGAGCAACTTTTTTTTTTTTTTTTTTTTTTTTTTTAATTTTCTGAATGAGTCAAGACTTTCCACTTTTTTCTGGAAATCATGTGCTGAGCTAAATAGGTATAAAATATGGACATCTCTGTAGTTTCTAATTAAACACAGATTTAAGTAGACAAGCCTAAATTTTAATCCACGGAATTTGTACTTGTATCAATTACGAGTAAAACTTGCTTAGCTGTAATCTCAACTCATATAGGATGGATCGTTGCTAAGACACACTGTTGCAAAATGTACCAGGGTTGTAGAAAAGGCACTGTTTCCTGTGTGAAACTGGCTAAACAGACCTTTTTTTTTTTTTTT
>VZRU01006309.1:79264-118067 GCA_013398155.1 Pedionomus torquatus
GTCTGTTTGCCTTTCATTTTTCTGAATAAAATGAAACACAGGGTTTCATTTCTGGGTGCACTTAGTGGAGTAACAAGTGGCACTGGTCTGTTATGATCCCAGTAAGAAAAGCATGTGGACTGAGTGAGGTATCTTTTAAAGTGCTTTTTATTACAGATAACATTGTAAGAAGAAAACACTACAGATAACCTTACATCCCTTTAGGTGGTGGGAGCCCTGAGGGGTGTAGCATTGAATAAGCCTCCAATCCATGCACAGCATGCTGGAGACACCCTTTTCATAGAAGAGATTTCCACCTTTTGGTCATTTTAGCTATTACAGGATTTCCTTACAAGGATAAAACTCCATTCCTCATTTCTACTGTCAAACAGAGAGGATGTTCATAGGAGAATGTTTTGCTGGAGTGTTAGACAAAGGCAAGGATGCATGGACGATGTAGTTGCTAGTACCAAGGGGATGCTGTCTGCAGGCTACTCCAGTACAGTCAGCTGGCCAAGTTTTTTCTGTGCCCAAAGGATATGTGTAGCACAACACAGCCTAAAGGCCAAATGGGATGTAAAGCAGAGGGCAAAAAACCATGTAGTACATAACTGATCTGCTTCTGCAGCCTGTGCCCAATGGAGAGGGACTGGCAGCCTGCTCAAAGTTAATCTCTGGGCTTCTCTCAGTCAGCATGCTGAGAACCTCAAGAAGGAAAAATACGCGTTCTGAATAATAGTGAGTTTGACAGTATGGAAGAAACGGAGAGAACCTCCATTACATAAGTAATACAGGTCCATTACTGTTTATATTAATGTGACCCAACGTGAAGTTCTCCAGTCCAGTTGCTCTACCAGGGAGCAACATACTTGGCAACTTCCTTGTTTACAGCAGCACACTACTGGGTCATCTGCTGCTATATCAGTTCCTCAGTGTTGCTTTTCACTGTATGACAGAAGTTAGCCAAAACAGGGCACAAGGCAAATTCAGATTTTAGCACCCTCAGGGGCTTTACCATGGCTATTTGCATCTTTAGTTTCTGCTCTGACTGGTAAAAACTCAATGAAACTGACCTTTCGTTGAAAGGCATTTGGTGCTGCACCCTTGCTGGGTAGCCATTCCCACCAACAGATAGCTGCCAGCATGAGAACACTGGATCTTACTCTGTTCCTATTCGGAGTCTTGCTTTATGACACTCCAGTGGTCTTTAGCCTTAAACTCTAGAAATACACTTCATATCACCCCACAGTTGGCTGTGGTTGTGACAGACGATTTTCCCTTGCCATGCAGACAGGTTAAGAGGTTCCTCTCTCAATATACGGCAGAAAGCAGGATTTTTGGTGGTGCCCAGCCTACACTTTGTGAGTGCTGAATGTGGGCGAGATGATGGCAAATATTGTCTCAGTCAATGTCACTTTCATGAGGCTTCTAGCTCAGTCATATGTTTTTAAAAGAAAATTTCAA
This sequence comes from Pedionomus torquatus, assembly GCA_013398155.1. Lineage (NCBI taxonomy): Eukaryota > Metazoa > Chordata > Aves > Charadriiformes > Pedionomidae > Pedionomus > Pedionomus torquatus. Next base: position 80,708 of record VZRU01006309.1, read on the forward strand.
ATGCCTTTCTTTTGCAGCTGATACGAGCAATATAGAAGATATAAATCTTGAAAGCTGGACAGTTTTTAGAATGATCAATTTTTTTGCCTTCTGCACAGCCATAAGCCACCTTGCAGGCTAGATCCTTGATTGGTCCATGTCCTTCCCTCCCTCCCAATCTTCTTGAATTGGCTGTGAGTGGATAACTAAGATAAGGAGTTATCAGTTTTTTAGATGTTTTTTAATTAAGTCTGGTTCAAATTTTACAGTCGAATATATTTTAATTATTCCACCTGCAATTAGAAATGGGATAGCTGAAGTAACTTTTCTGTGCTTACATACATTTTTGATACATTTTCTAATATATCCAATACTTAATTCTTCAATAAAATGTTACCTGTTTGGATATTCAAATGTTACTCTCCATAATTCCTCACCATAACCGGCTATTCAGATTTTACATCTGAATGCCCACCACTAAACTGACAGTTGACTTCTGTTTGTGCATTAATTTGCATGAATTTCACATCAAATTTATTTGTAGGTGCTATGTGAATGTCCAAGTGGAAATTCATCTCTAATACTGGAAAACAATCTACTTCCAAAGTATTTGACAAACAATTTTTTTTTGCTTTAAGTTTATCTTACAGGGAGAGAGATGCATTTTGTGGACATGTCTGAGTAGATTAATAAATAGTATTTGTATATATGTAACCAAAACAGTAATTTATCAGGTGGGAGACAGATGCAGGGGAATAACATGCCAATCTGCATATACAGTTGTGTTCATGATGAACTGCTGTTTATTCAGGGCCTGTGTAGCTTGGCAGCATCAGAACTATTAGCTACAAGATGACAAAAAGATTATCTCAAATACAAATAGCAGAAATGTAAAGGAGAAAACAAAATTTGTAAGACTTTGATCACTGGCAATTATCAGAACTGAGGACTCAAGAGAAAGAAGGATGTATGGTTAATGTTGCAAAATGTAGATGATTCAGCAAGTATAAATGAGAGTATGAAGGACAAGTGCGGTGTTTACCTCCTGTGTATTTGGTGTCTGGGGTGTGTGAAAATAAGCTGCTTTTTTTGTTTTTTGACACAAAGATTTTTTAAAACTACCTTGCCTTACTCTGTCCATAATTTGGGGGGTTATTGTTTTGAAGACTTGCACAGAGTTCAAAGAGCAGCAATACAGAAATCCAAAGGAATAATCCATGGTAAAATTGTGTGCTTGTAACATCATAATGGATACAATAAAATTCAGTTAGCACATACAGTTTCTTTCCGAGTGCCTTACTTTGCACCTCAGTCCTATTATTTTAACATCTGTTACTTTGAATGAAATACTGACGTGAAAAATTCAATAGTTTTTTTTTTCTTTTTCCTTTTTATTCAAGAAATTAGCAGTAACCCAATACTTTCAAGCAACCTCACAAAAGTAATCAGCAGGAAAAAGTCAGAATCCTGTTTCAGTATCAAGAAGGCAAACCCCACATTTAGTATTTTAGTGTTCTTCGGAAATAAAATTCCATTACTGTGCTGTGAGACCAGTTCTTGACTCTTTTTAAGCACATAGCTGTTTTGACAAATTGAATGGAATTTGGTTATGAATACTGATGCTTATAAACATTTTTGGCTATTTTCACCACAGATTTCTGGCTATTTTCACCACAGATTTGGATGGAAAGAGCAAGGCGAAGACACTAATGTTTCTTTTAATTTCTTACCATATTTCAGGACTGTATGTTACACAGAAGACTCATTGGTGATCTGAAAGCATTTATAGATAAATATGGTCTTGATGTGCTTGTCATTTTGGCCAACTGTTTGTCAGATGAGAAGCAAACGAAAAGACAAATAGCAGTATACTCAGAAAACTTAGAGCTAGGCAACCAAGTAAGTACCTGGAAAAAGAATCAAATAATGTCTTTCCTGAGTAAAATGTTGTCTTTTTTTAACAAAGTATATACCAACATGTTTTATAAATAAGTGGGGTCAAAAAGTAGGAACTGAGTAGCTATTTGAAATGGCTGCATTATTTATATGGTGCAAAATGAAAGATTGTGGTTGTTTCAGACCAGCCTAATATAAAAATTGCATGGTTACAGGAGATACAGAAAGAGACAAGATTTGTCATTTTAGCTAAAACGGCATGATCTTTTTTTCCTTCTAGTTTTTGCTTGATTCTGTGTTGGATCTACACCAATGTGTCTTTGACAGTGATGGATGAGCAAACACATTGTAAATTATAATGACCAGAATTTATCTATGTGTATGTTATTGATAAAGAATTTAAACTCGGAAATTAAGCTAAATTATTACTCGGATGTGCATTTATCCAAAAACATGCTGTCCTTTTTTTTTTTTTTTTTTTTTTTAACTATATCTATCCAAAAATGGAAAAAATAATCTCAGTAGCAACTGCTTGAACCTTTTTCTCAGTCTTAAAAACTTTGGATTTTAGGGACAGGTGGCTAAATCACTCTATTGCTTCCAAGGTCAATATAAATATATTTATTTTATCAATCTAATTATCGCATTCTATAAATACTTTTCTCATTTACTCTTACATATTTTACTCAGATTTCTTAAGGCAACAACTAAAAATTTGTTTGGATTTTCTTTTCCCTAATGAAAAGTGAACTTTAAAGTCCAATGGTGTAATTTCAAGTAAATATTCTGACCAATTATATAATACATATTTTGTATTGATCTTTTATTTAAATACTTCATCAATTTAGGGAGCATAATAAGTCTGTTACTGCAAAATGGCCAAGGAATAGGTTAATAGAAAAAGATAGGTATGGCTGCATTACATGTTGAAGTACTTAATATGTGCCCTTATGCTCATGATTGCAATGGCTTTTGAAACATCTTATTTTTCAACAGATCTGCTGTGAATTAGAAGAGTGTCAGAATCCTTGTTTGGAGCTGCATCCTCAAGAATGCGGATGTGACCAAATTCTCATTTATCATCAAGAAAATTCTTTGGTGACCTGTGATCAAATTTTTATTATAGTTAAGGAAGTTATAAATAGAAGACAATCAGAAATGGGATCAAACAGTAGAACTTCTTCTACTGAAGCTGTTGCTGGAAGTGCTCCACTTTCACAAGGATCTTCTGGTATTATGGAGTTATATGGTTCTGATATAGAACCACAGCCCAGTTCTGCCAATTTTATAGAAAATCCTCAAGAGCTAAATGAATCTATGCAAGCCCATGTTGATGTTAACGTAGACCTTGTGAGTCCAGACAGTGGTTTGGCTACTATTAGAAGCAGCCGGTCTTCCAAAGAGAGTTCTGTTTTCCTTAGTGATGATAGTCCTGTTGCAGAAGGTGCTGCTTCCCATCACAGTCTTCTGCCTGGCTTTGATTCCTACAGCCCTATTCCTGAAGGAGCAATAGCTGAAGAACAGAAACCTCAGTGTAGAGAAAATAGTGATAACTTTGATCTTTTCAATTTTGATCTAGCACCTGTGGTTACAGCGCCATCTGAGTCATCTTCTCATTCTGTTGATTGTTCTCCAGCAGACGACTATTTCCTTAATAGTGATTCATCAGAAGGACAACAACTCACTGTGCAGAAAGAACTTGATGAAGCAAACCTGCTAGAAAATGGTACACCAAATTATTCAACTGACTTACTTATGTCAACAAATGAGGAGGACAATTTAGCTGAATTAGATGAGAATCCAGAAGAAAAGTGTGAGAAAACTTCAAGTTTGATTGATTTAGGTGATGGTGATTCTTCTTCACCTGAAATGTTGAAATCTGCTGATTCAAGAATTCCACCAACTCCTATGAACAGTCTTGTAGAAACTTCACCATTAGATAATGGGCAGCCTTTATTTTTCCCACAGGATGTTGTTAAAAAAATTAATGAAATAGATGACACAACTTATTCTCAGCCTCGTGTTAGGTATGGGAGCTGGTGGGATGGCTTTGACCTAGACTCCAAAAATGCTGATACATGGAGTTCAAGTGAGCAGGAATCTGTATTTCAGAGCCCTGTCTTCTGGAAGGACTGTAAAGAAAGTCCCTCACACCGAGAACATATTGACAGAAGAGCCTCAGATTCTGTATTCCTCCAAAAACAGCCAAAGCAAACAGAATACATGAGAGCAGGTCTGTGGGATGATCAGTTTAAACAAGATAATTGGAACCATGAGAATCAAGAGAAAAACTATGAACAATCATGTCTACAAACTGGTTCTTTAGAGGAGACAAAGCAAGGACCAGAGAGCTTTACTGACCCGTGGAAGGTCAGTCAGCCAACACCTGTGATGTCAGATGCATGGTGTAGCAGGGAAGGGAAAGATAGTCAGGTAGCTGGAGATTCTTACGAAGTCTGGACTAAGTTCGATGAAGGAGATACTGCTAGATCCTCAGAAAAATTATGGAATATGCCCAAACTGGGTAGAGAAAAAAGATCCATTCATATTCCTGAGGAATGGGCCCTATCAAAAACTAGTTTATCAGATTCTTCAGAAATCACACCGGACAATGAGAGTGAAAATCCACCTATCCAGGTATCCCCAGAAGCCTGGGATAAAGAAGGATATTACTCAGTAGAAGAATATGGGAAAACTGAAAATACAGATTCTGTTTTCAGCAATATGCAAAATAATTTCAAGCTGCAAACAGAGGAAAAACCTGTATTTGGTGACCCTAAATGTAGACCAACACAATTTGAAAATATAGAGACCTGGAATATATATGATAAAAACATCAGGAACAAAGTAACGGAAGTAGTGGTGCCATGGGAGGATACCTTCTTGTATAAACGCTCAGATCTTAGTTCATCAAACATAGGTGAAGATTTAGTTGTTTCTCCACCAGACACCAATTATTCCACATCTGATTCATATATATCACCTACGTATGTGGAAGATGAAAAAGAGGACAAAGATTTGGATGAAGAAACAGGTATTGATAAATTGATAGACTCAAATTTGGCTGAGCCAAACATACTTGAGAAAGCAAATAAGGAACCATTATCTCCTAGAAGCATGCCTTGTGCAAGCACTGGAACCACAGACATCTGGAACGCTCCCCTCAATAATGTCACCCAGTCGCAAGAAAGAAATTCTGAAGTCACTACTCTTTCTGCTTCTGCTAAAACTTTCCTTAGTTCAGGACAAACAGATGATCAGTGTTTTTCAAATGAGATATATCCTGGTGAAAATAATTTTTCTGTATCTGAAAACAGAGTAACAACACCAATGTACAATCAAACAGTCAGCTGTGTTCCTGTAGAAGACACAGACACATCTACACCAACTTCAGACATTGGGAATGGTTTGGACCTGAAAATAAACAACTTGGAGAGTAAGATACATAGTAAGAAGGCAGCACAAAACACTGCTGATGTGGATGAAAAGCATAGTCAGGATTCAGTGCTGCAGCTGAACTCATGGAGTTTACAGCATGAGCATGGTTGTGAAGAAGGCTGGGATAATACCATTGTCACGTCTCAGGAAGGAAAAGATGAATATAAGAGAACAGCTGAGACAAGTGGACAGCAAGTTATTAGTGGCATTTGTAATGAACCAGTGCCAGAGGAAAGTGGATCCTCTTGTAATGCAGATTCGGAAGAAAACAGGTCAACAGCTGAAGTTCCCAGCTCCTCAGAAAAAACGAGGAATAGTATTAGTTTGGATGTGTTAGTTGCAGAGAATGAGTCGTTTTCCAATCAAAGCAATCCAGTGAGTCAGGAAAGGAGGAAAGACTTGTCGCAGAATCATGTAGAATCTTCTTCAAGTGCTTCTGAAGAAGGCAGAAATTATGAATTTTTTGATGACTCCAGACCACAAAATTACAATTATAGTGAAATGGCACAGTTGCTTTCTGAGAAAGCTGAAAAGGAGACTACAGTGATAGAAGATGCAACCATGAAGGTGGAAAGTATCTCTGATAGTTCTGATAAGGGTAGTGATGATTCTGAAAATAATTCTAAAATGCCTGGAAGCCCAAGCATTTGGAATGACTCTGCAAACAGTGACTGTGACTTAGCCACGTCCATTCCTTTGATGAATGAACCACAAGAAGTGCTAGAAGTGAAAGAGGGCTTACATGAAGTGGTTCCTAACCATCCAGACGTTTTTAATTCTGAGTTAGTATCTGTCAAAAATAGCTCAGAACTAAACAGGACTCATGAAAAGTCTTTCATAGATGAGTTTAAGAAGAGTCCTTTTTCTGAATATGTCAGTGTTCCAGACATTACAGATATGTCTGTGGTGGAAAGTTTGTTTTCACATGAAATAGGTTCTGGGAGAAAAGAAAGCTCTGAAATTTTAGAACCTGCTAATAATCTTTGCGGAGAGCCATGTGTAATGCTTAGCGACAGTTTTCCCCAGTCTCCTTGGGATTCACAGCCACGTGAAGATTTCCCATCCCCTGAAACGAGTCCTGAGGCAAGTGAAGTCCTTGAAATGGCAAACACCACAAGTAGCCTTTCAAAGGATATACAGATCAAAAGTTACTTGGAAGAAGACAATGTGTGGAGTGATACAATAAATGATTATGCACACTCAAGTGGAACAAGTCCTGACTTAAGTGATGCATCTGTGAATGTGTGGGGAGACCTTCCAGTTGCCAGCCATCACAAAAAAAGTAGGGATATGTGGGATATTAAAAATAATAAAAATCTTGAAGATACTTGTAGAAGGAATGAATTTGGGAATGAGTGTGAAGAAGGATTTGAAACAAGCACTGAACAGAACAAAGTTCCCAGCAGCTTAGATTTTTGGAATGCCCACGTAGATGATGATACTGTATCTTCTTTATCAAGTCCTGACATAAATGAGGATTCAGAGAATTCAGAGACGTGTCCAGAAGTGATTCATGAAGACTCTGTTTATGAAAGCAAACAGCACAAAGTGTCTGAAATTGGAGAGGACTATGTTCAATCCAATGCAACAACTCCTGAAGCAAATGAAGATGATTTAGATACAAAACATAAGGTGGGAGAGGAGGACCAGGTAGGCATCTTTGATGAAAAACCTGAAACAATTAAAACTAAGGAAGTATTGCAGGAGGACTTGGCTACAATGGGACATAATGAGACTTCTGAACATTTAGGTCACTGGGAAACACTTCAGGAGAAAGCTCAAATGAGTATTTTTAGTGAAGAAACAGGTGACAGAGAAGGCACATGTTTGTATCAAATCAATGAAGATATGACACCGACTTCTGCTGTTGAGGATAAAAAACAGTGTTCTTCAGAACCTGTAGATATGTGGAGTATGCCATTGGAGGCTGATTCAACCAATCAAAAATCCACAGTAGAAACATTTCATTTTCCAGATGACAGTTCTGAATGGTGGAATTCACAACCCTGTGAAGAAAAGCAATTGGAAGATCAGTATTCTGTTTCAAGTCACTCTGCAACAAGCCAGTCAACAAAGAGTAAGGAGGAGTCTTGGGGATCACCTTCACAAGATGAAAAACTTACAGAAACATATTTCACTAATGCAGGTGGTGATGGAAATCAGCTTCCCCCCCTGAACTGTGATGAAAAAGAAAATGAAAGGCTAGTACAGCCTGTGGATATTTCTGATAGTCAAGTTAATCAAGAAGCTGTACAGTTCAAAGAATTTGATCCTTTCATACTGGATAAAGAAGAAGGGGTCTTGAAAGAGCCATTGTTTCCTACAGATGAGGATAATGAACTTACTCTGCAGAATCCTTTTTCAGATGAGGAACAAGGTGTGCCAAGTGCATCAGTTCAAGAAATCACTGTGCTGGATCTACCAAAAGACAATGAGGGAAATGCAAGTCTCATTTATCAAGAACAACAATGGGACACCTGTGAAAGACTAGAATTGCACAACTCCCTGCCAGATGCTTTCACTGTAGAAGACTTATCTTTTGAAATGACAGGGAAGTCAAGCCCAAGGTGGAGTATATTAGTTCCCCAAAGTGCACTTACCCCAGATATTTTACAGGATAACACACAAGAAAGTACTCAGCTGTTTTCAGTGGAGCCTGACCTGTGGACTAATGCTGAGCAGATTGTCACTTTGAAATCTGATGGTGAAAATCCTGATATATTAAGTCACTGTGACCAAGACAATAGCTCAGAGGCATCAAGCAGTCCTGATGTATGCCAGGAGTATGAAACTAAGCATGCCTCTATCCCTTCTTCTCAGATTGTGGTGGAACCTGCAGACAAAGACAGTGAGCCAGTTCATGCATGGTCAAATATGAGTGAAGAGGCAGATTTTGATTCAAAGTGTCATTTAGTACTGCAGAAAACGGAGACACAGTCTGAAAGTGGTAGCTCCCAGGACTATGAACAGGGAAGCTCTGATGAATCCTATCAGCTAATATCTTCTAATACTCAAGACCCTCCTGAATTTGCAATTTTGGAAGAATATAGCCTAGAAAATAAAGTTGTTACTGACCCAATTGAGCCAGCTGAAATTACCAATGAAATTTTAGAAATTACATCCTTAGATCTGAAACACTCATTTCATGAGAGTTTTACTCCTGCAAGCCATCAAGGAACACCAGCTGATACAACTGAAACAGCAACCTCCCAAATGCATTCAGTTCCCATGGATATCACTCTACCTGATAGGGGAGAACAGAGCCTAAAAGAAATTAGTGCCTTGGATGAAGTCGGAAAATACTCTGATACTGACCATACAGCAATAATTAGTGATGAGCTAGACGTGTCAGAAAGATTTGTAGGTGAATCTGAGACAGGGGTAGAAAACAGCATCAGCAATTCATCAGTGACTGATGTCCTGGCAAGCACATGCGGTGGGATGAACATACTGACAGTAGTAGGCAGTGAAGTAGCAGAAGGGGAATCAAAGGATAAAAAGATACTCTTCCCTAAATGCTTTCTGCCTGGTGGTAATGTAGATCCTGAATCTGACTCAGGTAATCCACTCGTTGATGATATAGCAAAAGAATCTGAAGATGTAATTGAAAATTATGCTCCTGTGTTTAAGGAAATGCCCAGTGATCAGTCACCAGTGGTGTGTCCTCCACCATCCAATGTATCTTTTGATGCTGAACCTTCTGGCAGCAGAGAGTGTACAAAGGATGAGTTCTTGTTACAGCAGCCATTTTCTGACAGTGTTTCTTTGGAAAAACCTCTGCTACTGCCAGCTCCTTCGGAAGATGCAGAAGGCATCCCAATGACCAAAGACAGCAGCATTAAAGATCAAGTGTCTGACACATCCGCGGAGGGCCTTCGAGAAAATCACACACCAATACCTTCACTCTGCAAGTCTTCAATAACTCTAGGAGCTTCTGAGATTTCAATAGGAAAATCTGAAGCAGAAACAACTGATCTCGACTCACCACCAGGTGGAGATAAAAGATCACCTGATGGTAAGAAAATACTTTTTCCAGATCAAGTTCATAGGACAAAGACAGAATTACTGCTGGTTGATGGGGCTTTGAGGGAAGTTTGATGTTTGTGTATCTCCCTGACATACAAAACTCATAGCACCACCCTTCTAGACATAACTAAAGCTTTAAAACATTAAAATAGGACCATTATTTCTGCTGTTTGTACAGGGCCTAGTATATGGAACACTGAATCATTTCTCCCTTAGGAACGGTTACAGTGTTAATGTATAATCTTTAGCAATAAAAATGATGATGATGATGCTATAAAATTCAAGTACACATTAACAGAGCAAAGCGAACTGAGAACAGTTTTATCTCACAGTACTGATTTAAAGAAATCATGGTGACTGAAACAGTAATTCATAAACTAAGAGGAGTTTCTTTTTGCATGTTTTTTTAGAAGCTGGCACTGACAACGTACTTCGTAGGGAGAATAAGCTGAGAAATGCAGAGGGTAAAGAAGATGTGAGGATGCAGGTGCCCCAAGATCCAGCTTCACTGGAGATGGATTACATTCTTGTTACTGAGGAAGAAAATATACCTTCAACAAAGGATACCCTTGAAAGAAATGAAGATGATTTTGCATTTCAAAAAGGTAATATAGCTGAAGAAAAAGAACCTCATGAAGACTTTTCACAAGGTTCCTTGGATACCTTTCAGTCCATCTCCACTACAAATGAAGGGGAGGATCACCGTGTTTCTGGGACTGAACAGGACTCTATTCATTTTGAAGACAAAAGTTCTTGTGTTGTGCCTCAAAAACTGGATGGTAAAAGGAGATCACAGGAAAGTCATGGGCAAGATGAGGGCTGGATTATATTGGGCCAAAATGAAGTCAGTGACATATCACCTGAAGAAATTTCTGCTGAATCAGAGGTGGCAAAATCAGGGTCTGAACATTCTGGAGAAGAACTGGCATCTGGTATAGCACAGGAATCGATTCTTGACACTCATGCAGAATTTCAAGGAGAAACGCCCATTGAGAAATCTTTTGAACATGAGGGCTGTTCTACTTCAGGCAGCCTGACCAGCAAGGACGAGATTTCAGACATTGCAGGAACATGTGTGTTGCAGGTGTTTGGTGGTGATGGTGCAGCAGAAGCAAATTCTCAACAGAGACATGATGATAACATAGCAGCAGAACAAGAATTGAAGGAGGAAACAGTGCTTGTCAACAGAGAAAGAGAACTGAGTCAAAAATCAGGGTAAGGAAAGACCAACCTGTTTCCTTTCAAGAGTCTTCTGTTCAGTTGTTATCAATGTTATTGAAGTGTATGATGTTATGAATAGATGGCAGGACTTTCAAGTCGAAGTCCTAATTATGTTTACATGATTTAAGTATCACTATATTCCTCCTTTTGTAAAAACAGAGCCTTGGTTCTTGGTTTCTTGATATGAGTCAAATTAGGATTGGTTTGCAGTGCAGGGAGCTTGTAAAGCCACATTTTTGCAGGAATAAGTTTATCTTCCTTCTGTGAAGTCCCATGGACTTCACAATCTACCTTTAAATCTGGAACAGATGTGGCCAAGGAACTGGTGGTCCTTCTGCAATACCAGTGATGAGATTATGGAGGGATTTAAGTGAAGTACTATCTCTGACTAATGCAAAACTTTTGGGCAGGAAAATAGGATGAAGTTGGGCCCAGGGTCAGAAAAAGGTGCTGCTTATAGAGGCAAGTAAAGAGTGAGGGAAAATTATGGTCTTTGTGGTTATTTCCAAGCTGTAGTCAGGTCAGAGCAGCATTTTGCTCTGTTCAGACTGGATTGGCAGTTTAGGCAGTTTGAGTATATTTGCACCTGCCTTTGGGTAGAAGTATAGCCTCTGATCTGATAGCATTACTGCTGCCTGCTATCTCTCTGCTGTGTTGACAGATGGAGAGAGAGAGAGATGATCTTCCATTTACTGTCATGTTTTGGAAAGAGTGCTTCTGTTATTGACTCCTCATCCTTTACAACCAGGAGGTTGTAACTGCTACAATGGACTTCTAGAGTAGCCCCAGAGATGCAAGTGTGGAAATTAGACCTCATATCTCCTGGGCATCTGCAACTGACATGCAGCAGTTTTACAAAGAGGAACCTGGTGTTGTGTTTATAACAGTGAAATTGTTGTGGTCGGCAAAAGAAACTTCCTAGTACACATAAAACTAGGTAGCTGCTTTGTACTTGTCAGTCCTTTTGAACTGCCCTTGCCCAAAAGAACATGCAGGGTATGAAACATGTAGAAACATATTGTTTGTGTGAGATGCAAGACTGATTTCTTTACTTTTTTTTCGAGTTCCTCCCAAGCACTTGTCATTTCAGTGTAGAATACACATCACATTCACAACTTCTATTACCAGGTTTTAAGTGGCTTACAAATTATTTTAGACTTTACTTTTCGAAATTTTCACTAACAATTCTGCAATTTTAGCAGTAAGCTATTTTTTTTCCCCTTAAAGCAGTCATGCCTATATATGACAACATAACCCTGATAACAGCATGTACAAATAATCTGTGATAGAAAAACACAGCTATTTCCTAACCCCTGCCCCACACTAAACAGTTCACATTTTATTAATGTTTCAGGAACGAATAGTTCCATAGCTGTGATTTATCTTCTCCCAGACTTGTTAAAATATCTCTCCTCTAAACACATTTTCCCACTTTTTTCAAAGAGTGTATCAGTACCACAAGATCAGATGCTGTTACTGCTGAGCTATTTTTAATACACGGTAAGTGCTGGCTTCATCCTGAACAGAAACCTCACTCTCAGAAACTCTGAAATATAGTGATGATACTTGTAGGCTTAGACTTAAGCACCTATATAGGACTTCAGGTTTTCTTGACGGACAAGATTCTGAGTAGTACATAGAGTGTACTTTGCCCTCACACACCGCCCCTGGCGGAAGTCACTTCAATGTAACTAAACAGACAGCGCTGAGGAGAACATGAGATGAGAGCAGCTCTGTTTCTGTAGGGCAGTGATAGCTTTTATTGATGCAGGTTAGCATTTGCTGCCCTCAAGAAAGAAGAAAATCTTCAGAAGGGTTAGCAGAAGATGAGCACTCCCCAGTTCTGCATGATCTGAAGTAAACCAAATCACAGAATCATCAGAGCTGGAAAGGACCTCTGAGACCACCAAGTCCAACCACAGTGCTAAGTATCTGACCTTGAAACTGTAAGAAGTAGAGCTGGTTGGCACCTTTCTGTTGCACCCAATCCTCCAAGCTTCCAGCTTCCATTCCAGAAGGAAAAGTAGAAATTTAGAAATATTGTAAAAGAGAAATCTGTAAGAAGCAAAACAAGCAAAATCCTCAAGCAGTTGTTTTGAATCTGCATTAGTATGTGGAAGGGCTGCTTGAGACTGCCAATCTAGCAAAGTCACACATCCTTCACCTTTGATGTGGTTTGCTTGTTAGTACTAGTCCACATCCTGGAAATCATCTTTCTCCATCACCTCTGCAGGGTTTCACCTGGAATGTCTCAAAACTAATTTCAATGAATAAAGCTGTTATTTTGACAAACCAGTAATTTCCAGTGAAAATCTTGAAATTAAAAGATACTTACCACCTCTGCCTAAAATAAATGGGACAAGAAAAAGGAGAGGTTGTTTATAGGTGTTGGCTAGTTGCGGGCTTGCAAATCTGACATGAAAAAATCAGCTGTCAATTCCTCTGTCTCCCATAAAGCATTTTAAATTAAAAGCAGCCAGATGTTGACCCTGCTTAAGTCACTATGATTAATTACATGCAGGCAGTGTCCCAGGGTCTGCCTTGCCATCCTTATGTGTCCATAATGTTCTTAGAGAGGAAAAGAAAACCGGTCTGGGTATCTGATGATTTTTGCAAATTGGCCCAATGGAGTTGAGATAACTTTGAAGCAGTAAGATTCTTTGTTAGATACCTGAAGAAAAGAATCTAATTTTTGAATTTACACTGGCACTAGAAAAATCAATCCTATGACCATAGACTTAGAGGGTTTTTTAACACCTTATTGGTATGAATTGTTAGATCCACTATGGGAAGAACTATGGTGTTCTTTAGGAACTTTTGGAAGTCTCCAAAGTAAAAACTTGAATCTTGTACACCACAGTAGTTTGCATTGGTGTTTCAGATGTAGGACATTCATTATTAGAGCTTAGCATATTCTCTTATACTGATTCCCACACTGAAGTCTGAAACAACTGGACCGTGTTAATAAAGGAGTAGTTTCAGTGAAAATGTAAATGCATGATGGGATATGGTACATCTTACAAGGAAAGTATGCAGTAGTTCTTGGTATAAAATATATATATGGTCACTACAGCTTCTACTACAGGCTTTTTTCGTATCAGACTCAGAAGTTGTTTGACATCAAATGCCTTTTCATTGCATAGCAGTGGCTGTTTCTGTCCTTAACGATGGTGATGCTGAAGCCCAGAGAAGTGAAGAAAAGAAAGTTATTCAGCATTCACATGAACAATTATTTATGGAAGCATGCAAACAGTAAAATCTACTCTCCTTTGGGTATATGTTTTGTTATTAGACTCTTTTGATGATAAAGTCTGAAATCTAATGGAATTTTTTTCCCACGAGTAATGTAATTAAAATCATTACTATTGTATGAGGATTTCATATCTAATAGAGATTACTTCACAGTGCTGTTTTCCCCTCAGTTTCCCCTGTGCTTGGTAGCTGATGTTCAATTAACTTGTAATAAGCTCATGTCTTTGATTAGTCAGATAATGACTGATCCCTATGTATGTCCACAGCATGATCGCAGAGGCCTTGATTCCATTGAAGCCAAAGCAACACACAAAAATACTATGGTAGAAAGGATAAAATACATACGGGGATAAACATTTCTGGATTGTATGTGAATTTCATTAGACCTCTTATATAAACAGCTAAAGAAACCACAACTGTTATGGTAGAAGTAATTAGAAATACTTTCTAACACATTTAATTGACAGTTTTAAAAACACAAGTTACTTCTTAAAACATACCACAGGATGTAGCTTGTACATGTGAAATTAACTGCCCTTCTTGGCCCACACAGTTTAAAACAACATGATACAGCAGAACTGCCAGCCTATGGGAGGTTAGCAGTGTCAGTGAAACAAACACTGGTGTAATCATGTAAGAAAACAATCCAAGGCTTTTACCATGTTCTTCCTGCAGCAGCATTTCTGGATGGCCTGATGGTGTAGTCATCAGGCCCAAAGTCCACCAAAGACTTACATCTTAGAAGTAAGCTTTAGCAGAACTGAGCTGAAACCTAAATAACTGATACTCAGCTTTCAGAAGTGTCCTTCTGCCTCAGTTCTTGTACTTCTGAAAAGCCATAATTTTCACACAGAAAAGTTTCTTGGATTTTTCACAAGCTATGACTCTTGCCTTAACTGAATAGTCTGTTTCCTAGCTTAGGGTTAATGGAGCCTGCTTGCTGTCAGAAAATTAAGCACCCTTATTCTGAAGGTCTGGCTAGATAGCACTGGATTATGCTCTCAACTAACTTACATGCTTTGTCAAATAATTTCACTTTATGCAATTAAGTTTGTATTCTGAAGCTGTAACACCCATCTCTGTGATACTGCTTTTAGCAGTAGCTCCTGAATCTGGGCGTTTCTGTAGGGCAGCCTTTGCTTCTGGCAAGGAAGCTTTCCTTGTGGCCTGCTGGTTGTTGTTTCATGTATACCCTGGACAGGGTACAAAAATTAGTTTCCTTATTTTTAGCTATGTACTTCACATTCATATATTTATGCATGGCACACACAGAGTATCCCTGAAGAATAAAGAAACTCATAATTTGTACTCAAGCAGATACGGGGACATCCCCATGAAGGGGCATTTGATATGCTGGTCCAGAGTTTATCGAGGCATTTACTCAGTAAGCACCTTCTGGGCTCCTTCCTGAATCTACAGTTTATTCCCATGTCCCTCTTTAGAAAAAAAAACTTAAGTTCATGCTTGCATACTGTGCTGAAGTAGGTTACTCCAGTAGTGCAATATGGGTCATTGAAGGATGCAGCTTACGTTATTTTCTGCTCTCATCCAGAAAGCATCTGCCACTTTTGTCTCAGAAGAGTAACAGTTTTGTATAAAAGAGAGTTAAAATTTTGAAACAGACAGCATAAGCAAAAATGAGAATGAAGAAGTGGATTAAAGTCTTGATGTCTGCTGGTCAGTGTCCCCTTCATCCCAATGTCAAGCGTAATAACTCTCCAGCTGTTCAGGTAGGTTCTAAGAAAGTCTGTGGCTGGTGGTAAAGTTCTTTCCACCTGTCCTGTTTTTCTTCTGCAAAAGAAAAAAGTAAGCAGCAGGAAAAGAAGAAAAGTATGAGGATGCTTGGTAGCATTAAAACGCTGAAGAAAGTATATAAACCTGTCTCATTAATATGCAAACACCAGAAATAATGAAACCTAGAGATTTCTTTGGCCTCTTAAAAAAAAGTGCAGAAAGATTTGATAACACATTACTAATGCCAGTCTTTCCATAAAGAAAATAGCTTTTTATACTTCTTTCTATATGTGAACAGCTGACAGTAACTACATTTAATGAAAGAACAGTTTGTGGAACACTGCACAAATGTTGGGTAGCCCGGGTAACAGTCTTCACTTTTGCTGCTACTGCTGTGGCTGGAGAGTGTGCCAGCAGTAAAGTTAATGAAGAGTGGAGCTCATTTTCTTCCTGACAGAAGCTGTTCCATCTTACGAAGTTGTATGAAACTCAGTGGTGAGGCAGTGGTTAGGGGGAGAACATTGCATGACTATGCAATGACTATGCTAGCTTTTATCTACCAGCATACTCCTCAGAGCGTGTTAGTGGTTGTGTGTACCAGATCGTTATTGCTCTTACCTTTGATGTAGGGAAGGATTATCCTTTTCCTTAGTAGGAATGCTTAGAAAGAGCTGGGGGAAATACTGTGTAATGGTGTATTGACTTGAGGAATAAGAAGTAGTGAGAGCAGAAGAGGCAAGGACACTGATGTTCAGAAGGTTTGGGGGAGAGCTTGGAAGCCATAGCAAAACTGGGCAGAAGATGATTAATTTTGAACTATTGCCAAGATTTATTTAACCCACTAGAACAAGGCTTCCACAGAAGAAATCCTTATTTGTCTTTTTGGTAGAACATTCTCAAAGAAGCAGGAAGCAGTCTTTTCTTGTATAGCGATTTATTTTTTTAAAATAATGTTCTTCCACTGTCTCTGTCCAAAATACCTGTCTGTGACCATTGCTTTACTGCTGGCTATTAAAATTGCCCAGTGCTGTAAGCAATCCAGCAAAATTTTAATAGAGAAGCTTGGTTTCATACATTGCCTGTGGCTGACAGTGGATAAAGGTAATTAAATAAAATAAAGAAAAATCTATGACTATTTCAAGATTTATAATAAGAGTTCAGATACTACTCTGCTTCCTCTGTGATTTAGCCAAATGCACATCATATATCTCAAAGCCAGTGACGATTCAAGTCAAATATCGATGTCCAGCATTAAACTAAAAATACTGACAGAATAGAACCAAGGAAAAGAATCTTGCTGACTCCAGTGGCCCAGCACTTTCACCTGGTGTTTTCTCAAAATCTGTGTCCTATCACCCCAAAGCTAGGGTAAGGTAGTAAATTAGGGAGCCTGGGTTTACTTCTTGCTTTAATGGGCAAAGCAGGCTCTACATACAGGAAGCCTAGAGGGTTGAAAGTCTGGTTTGAGTTTCAGGTCCACATTCTGCAAAGTAACCTCTACTTCCCTTTGGATGCCTCTGTTCCCTTTTTTCATTGCATATCCATGGGCCTGTCATCTTTCATTCCTGTCAGGTTTCTTTATTAATTAGCCAGATTTGCTAGAAAGCAATTTCAGGCACTCTGGGGACCAGACATGCTGCTTCAGTGGTGCTTCCAGCTCCTGCTGAACTAGATTATGGACTTGAAATGGGAATTGAACTCCAGTCTCCCACTTGGTGCAGAACAAAGGGTAACAATGGGCCAAACACAAGGAGCATACTTTAAAGGTTAAAAAAAAACCAAAAACAACCATACCAAAAATGTAAGGAAAGGAGTGACACATGAGAAGGGTTGCTTTAGGAAAGCCCGTGTAAATGAAAGTTAATGCTATGTAACAGAAGTTAAAAAGAGAAATGAAACTAAATAAAATGTTTAGATTGACATGTACAAGAACTCTTTGATTTTGTTGGCTCAGAACTTGAGATTTCAATGTTCATGTGTGTTTACATTGGGAAAGTATATAATTAGTGTGTTTTGCATTACAATATATCATAATCATTATGATGATCTACATTATGTATTAGGAGCTCTATGTTATTTCTTAGCCTTTGCGAAGATGTTGCTTCAGTGAAAATTGAAGAATCCCTGGGATGGATTCAGAGACAGGGAACTTTTGAGCAATGTAGCTGTGAATTCATTAAAACATTTTATTTTAAAACCCCCACTAATTTGTAATAATATATCTTAGTGTCAGTGAATCTCACTGCTAACCTTTTTTATTGATGGAAGGAACAACATACACTGTTCATTCATGGGCTTTAGTAAAATTTTTGTGTTCCCTCTACTTCATTTGACCTATGAAGTCATGACATCCATTTTTTTTGTTATCAGTTTTGGGGTGATGCAGAATTTTCCATTACCACCTGGAGGCTGAAAATTAATTAAAACTAAAATCCCAGTTTTCCATTGCAGAGCCAGCTGCTAAACAATAGCAGCAGTCAATATGGTGATGATCACATTTTTGTAAAAACAGCATTAATATTTACATGCCAGATATCAAGTACTTTATAAAAAACCTTTTAACAAGAAGAGGACAACACTCCAGTGACTAAAAAACAATTTTAAAAGGAAAAAAAAGTCTAAAAAACAGTTCAGAAAAAAATCCTGTAATTTTACTTGTATTATGAGATTGGGCTGATATAACCACTTTCTTAAAGCAAGATGACCTGAATTATGTTAGTGTGTTTTAGTGGTCACATGAAAAACTACCCCACTATTCCAAACCCTCTGTTTTCTAAGCTAATTCACAATAGAATTTATTGCAATCAGTGTGATCAACGGCATGAGATTTCATTCTAAAGTATTTAAGAGCTTTGAACAAGTCTGTTGACACAGACCTGACTTTGACAGCGAGCTCCAAAGTGTCCTAAGATCTCAAACATGTTCTGTCATTCTGAGCATGGAGGATCAAGGCCATAGCCTCTGCCACATTATTAATTTCATAGCTTCCTCATAATCATGCTACTAATGACTTCTGTTGTACATAAATACTTCATAGCTCTGCTTCCTGAATACAGCTTCTGGGTGTCTGGGCTTCTAACTTTAAATAAATTGAAGATTGTCCAGTTGAAAAGGTGCTAAAAATTATCCCCATTGTTGAAATTTTTTTGTAAAGCTAGCTGATAGTAGCATTGAAGATCACATATCTACATCAGTGGCCTCTTTAGAAATGTATTTTCATATTGATCATGATTTTTTTTTTTTTTTAATGCTTAATGTTGGCCTGTTGTTCTTGAATGTAGCAGCTAGGGACTGATTTCTCAAGAGATCTGTAGCAGAGAGATGATGAGGACTTTCCCTGTAGGATTGTACCATGAAGAACAAGGTGGGAGCCACTGAATTTTTATTTACACTGTGCTGTAGGTGAGCATGGAGCGGTACTGAAAAATGGAAATGAGGTTAGGCTTTCATTTGTTTTTGATTGCTTATGGGCTAGCAATTTGATGTGAAGTCATCTTCAGGTCTCATGTAACTCATTTTCAAGGAGGAGTTGTGCAGTGTGAAGGGAGAAACTGCAGCTGAAGGTAAGGCCATCCTAAGGCCCGTTGGCTTGCTGGTTTATCCCCAGAGGACTGCAGGGGAACAGGACTGAAAGCTGTTTAGCATTCAGAAAGAAACCTGGAACTGCTAGGGACACTTTTCCCAACAGGCTTTTATAAAAGGGGACTATGAGACTGCACTGTGTGGAAAGAAATGTCCTTCCTTCAAGCACAACCCTAAGAAAAACAGTCAAGAGCACACAGGCCATTGCTTTTTGGTGCTTGTTACAGTTTGTGTTCCCAGAATTCACCCTGCCTTCTGAACTGGTAGTTGTTCGGTGTGTTTGGTTTTTTTTTAAAAAAAATTTGCATATGCACTCCTGTGGCTGAATTGCAAACTGAACAAATTATGTAAAGCATGCTTGAATATATGCATGTGCTCTATAATCATGGATGCAAACACTAATAAGGGGGCTGCTCTGTAAGAACTTTTGTCATGCACTCTCTCATCACAACCTTTCCTGGGGCTCTGAAATGACACAGCGGGGAGCTTTGCACTACTGCCTGCTGACTCGCCGTTATCAAAGTTTGGTGATGCTCTGACAAAGCTCTGCAGGGAACGGGGCAGTGGGGGGAAGAATAATTTGCACATCCGAAGCGCAGCCCTGCATTCATTTAAGTGCCCCTTTAACCAAAGCCGGGTAGCTGCTGGTTCACGCAGCCAGCTATCTCAAGGCAGGTGATCACCCTTATTTAGCAGTACCAGTAGCCACGTGACAAGAAAATGGTGGAGGATCTGTATTCCTAGTAAACTGCTACAGAAAAAAAGGATGCTGAAGTGCAGCAGTAAAGCATCTTTATTATTTTGCCAGTAGAAAGGCTTCTTCAAGTCTTTAGAAGGTAAGCATCTCTTTACTCCGAGAGGCTGATATGCAGAAGGTTTTTTAATTAATGGCTTTATTGTCGTAGCTACTTTAGACAGAAAAAGGGGAAATGTTTGTCAGCAAGATGCAAAGCACCCAGGACCTCATTACTGAAAACCAGGCAGCTGTATTTTGATTCTGTTGCAGCTTTTTATGAGAGAAGCTTACATCAGTTCAACGGGATTTCTTTTGTCTGAGTGCAGGCATGGTATTTATAATTAGGAAACAAAACTTCACTGCACAGTAACCTAGCACATTAGATTATTTTCAGCTTGTTTGCCTAGCTCTGAGGACAGGATGGGGAAAAAAAAGGAATGAACATTGGTCATTGTCAACAAATAACTTGCTTTTAAGACTGATTAATTACTGGCATAGTGATTGTTTTTGATAGCTCTCATTGTAGCCTTTTTGACAATGGTATTGTTTTCAGGCTTTTCACTATCAACTGAAGCATGTGATTTTTGAATTTTTTTCCGATGTCCTCTTGAAATGTTGCAACGAACAGAGTATGTAATCTTTGAAGGTTAACTGATCAAGAATGCAGTGATAATGCATTACCTCTCGATGGTAAGAGGACTGAAAAATTACTGCAAAAGGTGATTTGTACAGGCAGTATTTTTCTTTTAATTTAATTACAGGAGCTTGATTCAGCTCCATTCAGTTGTTTGCTTTTCTGTCTGTGATGAAGGAATAAAAATATACTTCCATTTTAAGGATGGTAGGCAAACAAATGATAGCAACATACAGGAAGCATTGAAAATGTATAGAAAGTCTAAATATGAGCTGCTTACCACAACACTGAAAAGAAATATATGCAGGCTTGGTGGGTGTATTTAGCCAGAATCGTTCTAAGTGGGGCGGGGGGGNCACCACACTGATCCCTACCCTGCTAAAACAGGGTAAAACAAACCCTTTTTGACCAGGGCTGCTGGTGTTTAGCCCACTACTCTCACCCATGCTCTCCACTGCTACCTCTTGTGGGGCAGGGGAGTGCTAAGGTCTAAAATAGCTTTGTTATTCCTGTCTAGTGGCTGCATCTAGCTGCTATTTGGCCCTGCATAAATCTGGACACTATTATAGAAAATTCATGTCGTTAGAGACAAGTCTAGCTTTTGTATAAGTTCAGTAATTTAAAAACTTAGATCCTGCTACAAGCAGTCTGTTGAGGTTTTGTGGCATCTCTGTAGTACTCATCAGTAATAGGAAAGCAATGTTATTAACAACTTGTAATATATTGGTGGAAAAGGGCAGAGGAAAAGAACCCAGCAATTTTTAAGCTACTGTGTTTTTAACTAGGCAAAAATGCAGCTCTCAAATGTATCAGGAAATAATGTGGAGGTGAGAATACTATTTTGTCAGCACCTTTGGATATTGATAAAGCTATTTTTATCAGTTTAGTGTCCTCAGGATTGGACACTTCTTATCAGATCCTTTACAAGTATCCAGAAAAATATCATGCTACTGTAAGAACAAATGAAACGGAGGCAGAGGGGAGGATGGGAGCGTCACTCCGGTTGCTTGAGCAATTTCTTAGTTTATCTAGTTGGTTTTCCTTTGGACATTGAAGGAAACAGCTTAGTTGTTACAGAATTTTATGTATTAGCTCATTCAGATATTCCAAATTAGTTCTTGCATATCCTGTAGATTGCGGCCTTTTCTATAGCCATTGCAGCTGTGAAAAACAGCAGCAAATCAGACTTCATTTGTTTCAGGCTACCAGCTGAAAGCTGACTGTGCTCATCCAGAACAAGATCACTCTCAGCAGAAAACACTGGCAACAAACTCTAAAGACCTGTCTCATGGACTGCAGACCAGCAGGATACACCATTACCTGCTTGTTTAAAACAGTAGAGTCTATACCTAACCTTGCCCTTGAATTTCCTGATCTATAATGTGTGACCAATGCATAATGTCAGGGAAGGGGGGAGCCCTATTTTCTCACCTCGTTCCTGAAAGTTACTGGTTCAGTCTGGTATTTCCTGCCGCTCTGGGTCTCTCACAGCGTTTTTGCTATGTCTGACGTTCTCCTCTTTCCCACACTTAGGTTGGTTTTTATCTTCCCACTGCTTCTGTGGCCCTTCCAACTCAATGGCAGTTTTGCTTCTGAAGATACCTGCTGGCTTTCCGCATCTCCTGTCTCCCTTTGTGCATTTCTTTTCAGACCTGCCTGCTGTGGGGTCTGGCAGGCTTTCCTGTTCTGCAGACCTCCTGCCAGTGGGAGCAGGCTGCAGAGCTGCCTGCCTTGGTGCTACCTTTGCTGCTCCAGGAGAGCTTTTGTGTCTCCTCTGGCTCATGACTGGGCTTTTCTATATTTTTCCCAAGTTGCAAATCACCCAGTATGGATGATAACTTTTCATTTACCAATTTACACTCATTAGGGTATTTCCATTTTAATCTGCCAGTTAAAATTCCCGCTCCATATTCACTTACGTTCCCCTGCTATCCATTACGCAGCTTTAAGAGACACTCTGAGTTTTAACGTCATGGTCTTTTTAGACAAGATAGGGAAGAGGTAGCTCCTAGTCATTTATAGGTTTGCTGCAGTAGGTAAGGTCTGAATCTAAATTATAATGATCTTGAACATCATGAGTTGTGAAATCATAGTTACATTAATATGGAAAAGATGGAGACTTGGCGATTGGGCAGTACAGTGACACAGAAGTGAAAAGAAAAGAGAAAAATTAATATATTCACAAGATACAAGGTATTGAAGGAATACAAGTTATTTGAGAAGGATAAGGAATGAAGGCATAAATAGCATAAATAGGACCAGAGAGAAAGGATAATGATGGGAGGAAAAGATAGAAATCATACAGTATATATAAAAAGTGTTGTCACATAACCTTTCCTATCTATTAGCATGTTATAAATTGTGCAAAGGCTGAACTTGAAATCAAAGCAGTGCTAGAAAAACTAGTGCTTTAATGAACAGATTATTAGAAGTGCTATGAATCTGTAATCTTGATGGATGCAAGCAAAACAGAATTAACCTCTCTTAAGATACTTTGTTAAAAAATTGATTCCAGCTAGTATAGTATGGTAGTAAGTGTCATCATCATTATACAGGTCAGCATTCATGCACACAGAGAAACAAATCCATTAAGCAATGCGGAAAGTTGATAGTATCACAGAGGATCCAAATAAAAAAATAGGCAATAGCTGGAGTTGATAAGTTAGCTCCATTACAGAACTAGCAGTTACTACTTATGGTTAAGACCAGTCCAAGGCATTTTAGCATGTCTTCACTTGGAAGCAAATGTATTTGATAAGGTAAAGACTGTAATAATAGTTGGAGGGGAGTTGTCGCAACTGTATTGGAGAACCTCAGTAGGGCGCAAAACATAAAGCTTTCTACCTGCAACCTCTACCCCATTAACTACTCCCAAAGCATTAGCATATTTCCTGAAATCACAGTTGGCTGCACTGAGTTTAAGGTGTGCGCTGCTTTTTTGAGTACTGTTCAAGTGCCAATTGCATCATTTGGAGTGGCAGGTATTCTGATGAATGGTCTGGTCAGCACAGTATGTCAGGAGAACAATCACTGTGAACCCACATGCTGGGAAGGAAACTGGCTTTAAAGTGAGAAAAAATAAAGCTGAGGTTTCTTAAGGGAAATGAAAGTGGAAGGTGGGGATCAGGTCTCAGACCCGTCATTAAGCCTGGCATTGTAATAATTTGTCTGAAGTACCATTTTCAACCAAAATACATTTTCAGATTAAATTTACGGATCTTTTACATCAAATTGATTTAACTCCTACTTTCTCTTCCGGCATTACCTTTTTAACAGTGCATTTATTTTGTTCATTCAGCAGTGGTTGTTGATTAACAGATCAACTAGATGTTATTTGTAGAATATTAGCAACATTTATTAAGAGCAGAGAGATCAGGTAAGTTTAAACAAGGGTTCTAAATTCTAATACTGCTCTGAACCTGTGTAGCTCTTGTTCAGACCTTGTGATCTTCCAACACTGATAGAGGAGCACTCATCACACAGGCTCCCAACTCCATGTTGTTAATTCCAGTAATTTTCCACTGGCTCAGTAAAGATTAAGCAGCACTGAGCTAGACACATAACAGGAGAGCCCCTGCTCCGAGGGCAAGACCATATGGTGGTCTGTGAATGTAATGCCAAAGCAGAGCAATAGATGTCAAGTGGTATTTTATTTTTACCTTGGAATTTGTTACTCTCTACCTGTATTTGCACACATAATACTGAGTTAAAAGAGCATTCTTAAAATGGTAATACTAGGAAATACCTAGCAGGCTCTGCACTTTCCTATAAGAGGCACAGTTGAAGACGGTGCTGTTTCATGGGTACAGTAGGATAACACTGCCCTAAAGAGTTCTCTTTTGTTCACGTCTGTGCCATGGAGTTGTTATGTGGTACGGATAGGTCACTAAGCGTCTACAGCTGCCTGAATTGCACATGTCCTTCTTTTTTCACTCCTGACTGATTTATTTTTATTCTGGATGCCAAAGTGAAGCTACTGGGGTCTGACTGTACCAGCCTTTTTTCAGTGACAGCTAGTCATAAGGGTTAGTAGCAGCATGTAGATATTATAAAAATCTAAGTATTGAGGAAAAAACCCCAAAGGTTTTAGGTATCAGGAACTCGTCATTAATGGACACTCAGAGTTAATTCGCCTGTTTCCATTCTGTAACAGAGAATGATTGTTTAACTCATAAAGCTGTAGTCCAAGGTATGCTAAGTAATGTTTGGAAATGCCCAATACTCGGGTGATTAGCAGCTCTGAAAAGCCCCAGAAATGACTGATTGTCCTGTCTCTAGAGCAGTGTTTGAATGGTGCATGGTTAACAATGCTCAGGGATACAGAAAGGACAAGATTAGGTATTAACTATTTGTTGCTTTGGTTTCACTGTCTTTCACATTGCATCCCAAGACCTGCTGGTGACAGACATGAAGGAAGAGATTTTGGGGGGCTCTGGGATCTGCTGCAGGCAGCAATCAGCCTGGCTTGTGTTCCAAAAACCCTTTTCCAGCAAGACATCTAGGTTTGGGACTTAAATCCGATTTCCCTCATTCTATATTGTTAAGCTGTTTTATTTCATGTGGCTGGAAGTCGCAGAGAATTGAAGAAGCCTGGAGGCCTGGATTCATTCCATCACCCTTCCTCGTTCATGGGCATATGTATAAGGTTGCTGAAATACCCTAGTGAATTCCATTATCACTCATCTATTTACCTAGATAGGTGCCTCCACGGCTCCTTGATTCGTTCCCTTGGCTTTGCCTGTGTCTCTTGTGCAGGGAGGGGCACAGGGAGGGAGCTGAGTCAGGACAGACAGCCTGTGGCTGCCCAGCAGCAGTGAAAGCAGTGACATGTGCATAAGAATAGCAATTTTTATTTGTTAACAGCCTTAAACTGATAAGGGCCAACAGGAGAGCCTACTGCTATGAGTAGCTACCTGGAAAAAATTGAGGCTTGTATTATAGATTTAAGAAAATGAAAAAGGAAAAGGACGGCTAGATGAACAGGTAGTAAACACTAAAGTTGATGGGAGACTAGGAAACATTTTCATAAGGAATAGTTCCAAAAATGTATTCAGTGGCTTAGGGCAAGAATTTTAACATGTTTTCAGTATCAGTGAAGATGCAAACAATTTTAATCTGGCTAGAATACAGGATTTTCCTACAGAAAGAATATGGCATCTTATGGACACACATAACTTTTTCATCCAAGTTTGATGCTGAAAATGGAGTAAAAAATCAGCACGTGGGAAATATCAAGTAACAGTTTAGTCAGTAAAAGAAGCTTTAAATCTAAAGAGTGAAGCATGGAAAACTAGGAAGCTATAAATTTACTAATTCTTAGCAATGGTTTGTTCTGTGTCTCTTGGGAAAGTAAGTGACATGGTTTTCTGTAAAATGGGAGTATCAGCATGTGTTTATCAACTGTGCAGCAATATGACAATAATTAATTAACATGTACACAGATGTTTGATTATTAAAGCTTTTGGCTCAAACAAAGCACCATGAAGCACCACATAATTTTTTTGTTGTTGTTCTTTTTTTTTTTTCTTGGGTTTGCATCCAGAGATGGGAGTAAGTCTTCTGCTACGCATAATGCCAGTGCTCAGTCTATAGATTTTTCCTGAACTAATTTTTTATTAAGACCTACCAAATAAATAGCAATACAAACACAGTTAATTTAGTATACTAACATATGGTTGCTAAATGCAGCTCTGGGGAGGTTATAAAACTAATCTGTTTTTACAAGTCACCTGCATACACTATGATTATTTTACACAGCTGTAACTAAAAGTAATGATTTTTTTCTAGTCTCAGATATCCTAGAGTGGATTCCTTCCAATATGCTTATTTTCTTGGTATGTGGATGTCACTGATGCATAGTCTCTGACGGATATTGACTGAATCCTGTACAGTGTACAGTTAGATTTGTTGCATACTCTGCTAAAGTTCAGGGATCATTAATTCTGCTGAACCTAAAAAATTCACGCTGCAGTCTCCTTTATGTCTGAATAAGCAACTGTGGAAACTTTTGTTTATTTTCTGGAAGCTTGTATTAAAGGTCTAGTTTTAGGAAGTAATTATGGGGTGTGTTTTTAGTGGGTTTCTTCTTCTCTTAGTGCATAATCCAGTTGTGTTTGTGTTTTTTTTCTGGGAACTAATGGCTTCTTTCTCTGTTTCTTTCTTTGTATTTTCATCAAACTTTTTTCAGATTAAAATCCATATTTTATTTTTCAACTTAGTATGATAATGCTTTACTTTCTATAAAACCTCCTTTTGGCTGTAAGACACAATTGATACTAAAGTATGTCCAACAGTTCTCTAACTTGACTTGTAGAACATTTCTGCCCATCTTCTGTGAATGACAAGCATCAAAACACATCCACATTAAAATAGGATTTGTTAGTCCATTAGCATTAAAAGTCTCTGAAATAACAACTCAGTTACAACGTAGTTTATGGAATTGTTTTTTCCTTTCATCTTTTTCAACAAAAGATAAACAGAAGAACCATCCTGTACTTAAAACCAATGAAAGAATGAATATATTGTGTCTTTTCTTGGCATTCCAAGAAAGAGTATGATTTCAGAAAGTAGATACTTGCTATTATTTTAAGACATAGAAGGATCTGCAAACGTCTAATCTCTCTCTATTTTCTGAACAGAAATGGAGCAGCAATTACAAGCCACAAGCTTGGAGTACACATATATAACATAGAAAAGAAAGGGGAAAGTATTTTATTTGGATATAAATGCAAAACATCAGAACAATTTCTGTTACCAAAATGGAATAGCATGTCAAGTGTTTAATCATAACAGAAGGAGTTTCGCTCTTCTGTTGAAGAGCACCTTATGAGCACTCTTGGGAAATGAATGTTGGAGTAGCTAGAGATGGAGGAAAGCAAAACACCCTTTCCAAGTCAGCTATCTGGCAAGATATTTTTGCTTTAAATTAATACAGATTTTTGTAGCAAAGAATTGTGAACTGAAGAGGAATACAGCAATTAAGAAAACACTTGGTGCCAGTTGTTACATCTTTCTTGATTTAAATTCCTGTTTGTGGAGTGCTTGGAGATTGGCATTATGCTCCACTTCTGAGACTTTTTATTGCTTCTGAGTATGCAAGAGGATCGTTCTCCTTTTGTCCAGAAGAGGTTAGGCATCCTCCAGGTGGAGCAATCGGCAGCCTGTGGGAGCCATCAGTACGCTGCCTCTGGCAGGAGAAAGGCCGGAGACGGGCTTACAGAAGGTACTGCCCACCCTGTCGACACACCTCACCCTGCCTCGTCATAAGGGCGCTTTCAGATGGAGCTGCGCTGAGAGTCAGTGGACAGGCGTTACTGGGTAAATGCCAAGGGCTTTTTCATACCTTCCAAGGAAAATACTGGGCTGTCGTGTCCAATCCCTCAAATTCCCAGTTCTCCTTTCCTGGTCTCTGTGCGTGCCTAAGGGCAGTGTTAGAGGGTGGGGACGGGAGGGGCTCAGTGGAAAAGTACTTTGTGCTGCCTGTGTTCTGCAAAAGCGGCTGACTCAAGGAGGAACTTGAAGTCAAGAACTTACCTTGTTCTGGTACTTAAGATATCACAGTTCACACATTCACAGCCTGAGTTTTCACTGCAAACCAGTGAGGCAGAGAGCTGTAAGCAGGACTTTTACTCCATCCAAGACCAGGGTGTACCTGTGTAACATATGGAATTTGAGAATATGAAAAAGGCCAGATACCTGATCTCTGAATAACCCTTTCATTGTACTTCATCCCTCTCCTCCAATATAGTTTCCAAAACAATTATGTGTTAATATCAACTGAGGTGATTTCATCCATGTCATTCCTTCTACTGATCATGCTTTGAAACTTTATGAAAACTTTCATTATCTTGTGAAAAATTAAGTATAAAAGTACTTCTGTGTATAGAGGGAACAGCATGGAAGAAACATGATTTACAGATCTAGGAAAAGTGTTTGGCAGTTTGCCTCCACTTCATAGTAGACTTTGCATTGGTGAGTACAGAAGCCTGGAAAATGAATATTTAAAGTCCAACTGACGAGCCAGTTGTAGATTGGAGTGGAAGGACTCGCTTAAGAAGGGTAACCGTCACCATTGGATTAATGTTGCTCTCTTTTGTGGATTGTAGGTGTTCATTCAGGGCAACCCATTGGAGAAATTATTTGTTTCAGACTAAAGAAATTAAATTCTTGGTATGTAATAGCTGTAGAGCAGTTTAGGAAACTGGTGAGATATCACATATGACAGAAGGGTGAGGCAGCACAGCCCATAGGGATTATGACATATTGCTGTGAATATTCAGAGCTGCTCTTTCCAAAATAGCAGAATGCTGCTGTACCTAGAAAAGTCAGTAAGGATAACTTTTGTTGTGAGAAATACTGATTTGAGAGGACACTAAGAATTATTTAAAGATTATTAACTTATTGAGCTCTAGGAATGTCTAAACCAAGAAAGAGCAGGGGAAGTATTTCAGCCTCCAGTGTTTCTCTTCTCCTTTCATAAGAATTTGGTGTCTGTCTCTGATTCACCTTTGAGAAAGAGGGATTTTTTTAGCTACTTCTGAACAAGTATGTAGACCTGAATTATCAAAGCAAATATGCAGTAACTTGATTCCCAGTGCAGCTGATCCTTAAATAACTGGTCTGTGTACCACATAAAAGAAGTCCTTTATGATACAAAAAGCTTCTTTGACTTTGACCTCTGTTCTGAGTGAAAGATACTTTTTTAAATCAATCCAGTAAATCATACCTGATTAAAAAAATAGAGCTTTCTAAAGTAGCTTAATTTACTTCTCCAACAAGGAGCATTCATGGGGTTTTGAGCAATCTGGTCGAGTGGGAGGTGTCCCTGCCCATGGAAAAGGGCTTAGAACCTAAACCATTCTATTATTCTATGATTAAAAGGAAAAATGTTTTCTTTTTCTAGTACTTTTGGCCACGTCATCCACTACATCAGTTGTACTTGTATGGAAGGAAAGGGGTTTTGTAAGCCACAATTTTGGAAGTATGTGAAGTAGCATGTGGGAAAGGAAGAGGAGGTAATGCTTAATTTAAGTTTCGGGAGTCCATCTTTCACTACTGGAATTCCTGCTGAGATCTGTTGAGAGCTTGTGCATAGGCAGAAATTACTTTGCAAGGTGATGAGCTACTCGGTGTAGCATACTCTCAAAATTCATCAGAAAATGGGGAGCCATGACTGTAGAAAACAAGCTTTGTCCATATCTTGCTGCTTCTCACAGTCTGGAACCATATGATGAGGTACAATGTCAAAGAAGCCATGCTTTCTGACTGGCTTTCTAATCCCACCAGATTTGAATGATGCCTGTATTGCCTATGAATTTATAACTAAACAGGTATTAACTGTGGCTGTAAAAAATATGTACTTTCACTGAACACAGAGTGTATATGTCTGGCAAGGAGTCTTTAATCTATTTGGGTAAAGCATACGGGATTTGGAAAAATACGACCAACTCCAGACTCAGACTCCCTCTTCTCCAAAAAAGGCTGTTGAGTGTATATTTGACAGTGAGAACCTGACACAATTTAATAAATAAATAAATGGAAATCTAATCTCAGCTAAAAAGTTCCTGAAAGGTAATACTATTCTTTATGTGACTGAAAATACAATGGATAACCTTGTGTCGGCAGTGCTTTTGGTAACTGGGCTTGAACTGATTTTTAATGGTCTATCATGTCCCAGATCTTTCAGGACCACAGACTCTTGCTTCCCAAATGAAATATGCCAATATGAATGACATGGATTGTTGGCATTAAAAACACTGTGCCATTAAAATAAGACATTCTCAGGCAAATTTTAGTGCTGTTTACTTGTTAATCTGTAAGGGTATTTTTTGAGTATCTTGCCTGTAGGAGTAGATGTGTTGCAGTAGAAATTCAAACAAAAGGACATCAACACACGTATCTTTCAGTTCCCTAGAAATGTACCAGTCTTGTAAACACAGCTGTAATATAAAATTCTGATTTAACTCAACTCTGGTGGCCCCACTGAAAGCAGAAAATCACGTGGAATTTAGAGACATGAGAAAACAGCAATGCAAGCTCCAAGTGCATATGCATTTTAAAATAAAAGATAAAGATGTGATAGGGAGAAAAGCAGTCCTGGGGCAATTTTAGAAATGTCATGACTTATGGTAATTCTGTCTCAGACATTGCAAACATTTTAGGTAACTCAAAATTCTGAAATAATTACTTGTGGGAAATTTTTTTCAGATTATAATTGTCACTGTTTTTTTTATATAAAGCTCAGTCATGCTCATATCACACAGAGGAGAAGATAATCTTCATTCTGCTCAAACATTTTTATAGGCTTAATGGTCTCTCTTCAACACAGAAAGCCTGAAAATTTACTGTATGCCTGTAGCCTACTCTTCCAACAACCTGAAAGAAGATCATTGCCCTTCAGATAATTTCCTGCAGTGATTTCTGAAGTTTGTTAAGTAAGGGATTGTCATTTGGTGTGATAAGGCTGTAGGAGATTTTATAAATGAATGGTTTAAAAGTTCGTATCAAATCCCTGTTCTGTCCAGCCAAACTATACACCTTTGAGTACCCATAAGCCATCCTCTCAGTAGTACCAAACTGATTTCATCTGAGAACTTTTCATAGTTTTGTATTTGGAAAGGTTAATAGAGCCTCAAAGAAACTCTTTATCTGAATCTGAAGTGGATTAGAATTTTTCAGCCTCCCCACACTGTTTCCACCACTTTATTCTCTTACCTTATACAGCTGTTACATACAGCTCTTCATTAGAATTCAGATTTGTCTCTGCTAAGTTCAGATTAATAAATATACTTCATTACACACAATTTACTATTAAGTGAAGAGACACCAAAAAAAACAAAAAAACAAAAAAACAAAAAAAAACAACAACCAAAAAAACCCACCAACTGTAATTACTTATTTTGTAATTACTTATTTACATTTTCTAAGTAAATTGTTAAATTGTGACGATATTCTGAGTATCACTTTTTCTGTACAGCTTCTGACACAGATGATGCTACAGAGCTGGAAAAAAGGAAACAGTACATTACAGACAATTTGTGCCCTTCAGTTTATTCATGAATAGGATACTGTGAACAAATTTCTTTCCTATTTTACTGAGTATCCAAAGAGAAAGAATATTTCAAACATTCTTTGACACTAATTAAACATGTTCCCGAATTGGCGTGTTTTGTAGAAATCATTAAGCAGTTAATCTCCATATTGGGAATTTGATGCTATGGGGATTGACGTAAAGATCTTTTGCAACTTTAAGCACAGTGAAGCCTTTGGCTCACTTATAGGCAGGCCTACATGTACTAATGTATATATACATTATATATAATCTATATATAATTAATCAGGAATCACTCATACTTGGATGGCCAGAAGAGGCTTGTTTGCACACAGTAAAATAGTGAGGGTAGTCTTTATGGGGAAAGTGAGGGTAGGAAAAAACTGCAGGACCAACAAGCCAAGACTATTCAGTTCAACTGAATCTTTCAGAATAGAGCTAGTNTGGAATAGGAATATAAAAAGAATGCTATAATTATTCTGATAAAATAAATGAAGCCTTTTTTTGGGGTTGTACATTTTTACTGCAAATATTGTGGAAGCTGTCAAGAGTGTCCTGAAAATGTAAAATGTTTTCTTTATATCTACAATTGAACCATCCAGCTAGCAAGCATTTTGTAAAATGCTTGAATAAAAAATAGACATGGAAACAGTTCTAGTAAGTTTGCTTTTCATGTTCAAATGCCTTTGTTAGTATTTTCACCACTTAATGCCTTTTGCTTGTCTTACGTAGGTATCTTTAATGCAATTTCTTACTGCCTTCCTAGAAATGGAGTCTAGATGGTATACGTTGCAACATTTTAGTCTTTGAAAATCTGTGATGTATTTTTTGTTCTCACTTTTGTGCTTCCTGTAGTCTTTCAATGCAGGATATCAACTATTCCAGTACTACAAAATGACTGATTTGGGTCAGAGTTGCTCTAAAGTAGGAAACAGTATCATGTTTCTGTAGCAGTCTCATTTTTTCTGTACAGGAACTGTATGTACAGCAATGAAAACGGTGTTAAGGAACTCTTAATTGTAGTGTGCAGTTTGTGAAGAGTAGCTGAAGCTCCCTGCAACAATGTGTCTGGTTAGCCAGATGACAAAAGACCAACTAAAATTGTGTGAAATGGGAAACATTGTTACTGCTGTTTGTGAGAATGTTATTACTGAGTGCTATGTCTTGGTCCAAGTAAACATGACTGTAGGTGGCCTATAGTCTCCAAACGCTGCACAGACATGCATAAATAGGGGTAAGAACTGCTCAGCAGAATGGTAACAGTCGTGTTCTTTTCTCAGTTTTTGATCAGACTTCTGAACTGGCTATGTTGAGGAAAATTGCAGTTCCTTATGAGATTCTATGAGCTGTATTGATAATAAGGTTGATTTCTGCATCTCTTTTAAGATTTTCCTTTGTATTTTACCTCTCAGGTCGATACAAGAGGATGTGGGAATGGACATCCCCTGTGCTGAGGGTGTATTAAGCCCCAGTTCTACAGAGATGAGACCTGGTGAGAGAAGCTCTTACTCATTTTCTTAATTATATCTTATTCCCTTGGCATTTAATTATGCAGTGAGACAGATGTTCCTGTGCTGGTAAAGAATCAGTTCAGTGTTAAACAGAAAAAGTGTTAAGTTTGCTTTATTTAGCCAATTTTCTTCTTCACTTGAGAAATGGTAATTGTAGTGTGCCATTTTCTCCTGTGTATTGTCATCACTCCTTTAGTCCTAGTGAAGTTTAAGTCACCTCTATTATCTTATATTTGACTAAGTGAACTGTTAGCATTAGAATCCTTCAGACTGAACAGTTAGAAAAGCGCCACACAGTAGTGGCAGAAGGCAAAGCCATGTCTAGCTTCTGTGTCATTCAAGTCTGCTTTTGTTTAGGACTAATTAAGAGACTCAGAGGTATTTTTATTTCTGTTACTGTATTCAATAAAGTATTGTATAGTTAAAACTAAAGACATAGCTACTTGCAAATCAGCACCTTTCGAATAGCAGTAAGTGCATGAGATATATTTACAGGGCATTTTCACTCATATGAATTTCTAAAGGATTCAGCAATGTTCATAACTGAAATTATTTGTATATTGCTCTTTAAATTCTTAAACAATCTGAGTCAGAGCATTTCAAAGGCTTCATTTTTGACTGTGGATTGCAAAAAAATGGGCACTTAGTATAACTTAAGAGCTCACAGCTACATCTGCTATTGCTGTAGATGCTTGTTTTGTTCTTCTAAATGTTAATAGTGATATTTGTGTTTTATGTTAAGTGGTCTTAAATGGCTTGGTGTTACTGAAATTGATCTGTCATCCTGTGTTTGAGGGTGATTCTGAAGTATCTGGGAGATGAACTGCATGAGGAGATCAAGTTCTCTTTTTCTTCCTCTTTTTTCAGAACCTCCCAATTCTCTTGATCTTAACGGTTCTCATCCCAGAAGGATAAAGCTCACTGCTCCAAATATCAACCTCTCCTTGGACCAGAGTGAAGGGTCTGTTCTTTCTGATGATAATTTGGATACTCCAGATGAAATTGACATCAACGTAGATGACCTTGACACACCTGATGAAGCAGACTCCTTTGAATACACTGGACAAGGTAATGTTCTAGAACAAAAATATAAAACTCACCTCTGTTTCTTTCTTCACTGCTTACATGGTAAGTATCATGTCTGTCAGGCTGTGAATGTGCCTAAAGCATTTGAGACCTAATGCTAGAAGTGCAGGTATTTTTACTACTTGCTATATTTTAACATTTCTTCCTATACGTAAAGTAATACTTATGCAGGGAGCTGAAAGAAATAGTACAGCTGGCAAAATAACATGAGATGAGCCACTGTAATAATATAATATAAATTATATTTTTAAAAAAGCTACTAAAATATAATAATATAAATATAATAATAAAGTGAGTAGAGAGAACCAAATTGGAAGTCCTGTCTTTGTCCAGTACAGTAGGACTTGCCTGAAAAGAGTTGTCTGAGTTGTCTCTATTGTAGAGATTGCACATTTGTGCAGCTCCGGCCAGCTCTAGATCACAGTTACATCAATAATGTTTGGGCATATAATCTTGTGCAGAACATGTTGGCTGACAAAAGCTGCACCAAACAGCTTGCACTGCATAAATGAAGTAGACACAGTGTTGTGGAGAGATCTTTTGTAGTGAAGAAATTCTTTGTATATCCATGGAAAGCTGAAACCCGGAGGGTGTGTGCATGGCATGATAAAGCTAGCTTGGATGACGGAACTGCAGAATTCTCCTTTCCACCAATTTAAATATGGTCTCTTAGCAGGGCCAGTTGCACATGGTGTACACAATGTGCACTCTTCCTGTAAAATAGTTTTGCACTGTCTCACTTGCTTTACATACCTTCAAGATGTATGAAGTAAGGTGTTAATGCTCATTGCTTGCTAGTACCTTAAGAACCAAGTAAGAACTTTATTCACCAACATAAATAAATACTATTCATTTTTTGAGGGGAAAATTAGTGTCAACATTTAACAATCTGCAACAGAAAAAATCTTCAAAGCCTGATACATTTTAATGGAATTTTCCCTTGCATTTAAATTCTCTGTTGCTACTGAGGTCACTATAATTTAAAATGTATAATTTACATCTTGTATGCTCTTTTGAGCATACAAAAACAGTTACATCATTTTAAGTTCTATTGCTAAAGAGGCATTGCTTTGTACTCAATCATGCGTGAGTGTCTCTAATGTTGCTTCTCATTAGAAGGCCGATTTCCTTATTGCTATCTGCAGATCGTAGTGATGCATTGCTCGACGCACAGAATATTTTGTACCAGAGGTTGAAACTGACACACAAACACATACTCAGACACAGAGTAGTGTGTGCTTGCGGTTTTAGACTGCTGTGGCCACAGTGTGAGAGCGAAAATCTCTGTCAGCAGTGGAACAGATTTTGCCTTTAAGCCCCCAAGTAAATAAATTCAACTCCAGTTATTTTGGTGGCAGTTATATTTACGGCAAGGATTTCTCCCCAGCTTTTTTTGTTGCTTTCTACACGTGATGATTCCTTTCTTTGTTAAAGTTGAACCAGTTTCCCTGAACTTCTAAATGAAGAAGAACTCAAGGTGCCCATGTTTTTGGTGTCATTTTTACAGTTGTGTAGTGTGATTTTAGACATAATTAATTGACAAAGTGTTCTCCACTTAGATGGCCCATGAGCAGACAGTAGAAAAGGGAAAAAAAATAACACATTTCATCAAAATGGGCTGGCAGTAAAATGAGTAGACTATATCTTATATGAGTCTATAGCTAGAGTATAGTCATAAGAACTAGTGCAGAATGGTTTATATGCATGGTAAATACTCTTGTGATCTTTGTATTTCTATCATTCTGTTTTGTTAACCAGGATGTGCTCAGCTGTTACCAGCACTCACAATCTCCCACAGATCAGTGGGAGATCTCAGAAACAGATCAGTGTTTCTAGGCTGTTATGCCAAAGCCAGGGAAGCAAAAACTGAAAAGGCATAGCTGTGGAGCTTGTAAAGAATAGTGACTTTTAGCCTGTGGCTTCAGCTCAGACTGCTGGATGTCCATTTGACCTGTTAAAGGTAACTGAGAAAGCAAGACTGTTGTCATGATTCAGGAGGCCCACCTCGTTGCTGGAAAACTTTAATACAAGCAATAGTGAAGCCCACTTGTTTAAAAGAATGATGAAGAAGATTATCACAATTGCAATGTGCAAGAACGATGAGCGTGGAACAATGAGCGTGGAAACACTGAAGTACTTGTCTTAAACTAGCACCTAACTTATTTAGGGATTGGTTTATCATCAGTTTCATGGGGCTTTTTTGTACCTCATACCTTGCATTTAAATGTTCTCTTTCAGAAATTTCTCTTGTTTCTGAAATGAGCTTTGTATGATTAATACATTAGATGACATATAAATTCTGAAAAACGTATGTGCATGTAGGTGAATGCCTCCCCCAAATCAACGTTATTTGCAATGTAAAAGAGTATTTACTGTTTTGTCTGCAGATGTTTATTTTCTTTCTGATTATCACACTTTCTCCACAAAATCAACATACCACACAATAAAGCATAGACACTTCTTCAGGTGGAGGCTATCTAGTACCATTTCTATAAAAAATAATTCATTTGGCCAGTTCCAGCATTGTAAGTTGTATCAGGATCTCTTTTCACTTTTTTTCATCTTTTGCAATTTCCTCAACAAAAGAAAAATTGTCAAGCCCCAAATACAATTTCAGCATTAGACTGACAGGAATCTAGCCCAGCCTCCTTTCATTAAAGGTATTCTGCCAGCTACATTTCTCTCCCTCAGCCATGCTCTTTCGACCCGCTGAGGAATCAGTTGACTAGACAGTTTTCCTAGACTGTTTAGATAATCCCATCTATCTATTCTGAAAGCACCTGAGCTGCATAATAGCATCCTGTGGAGACTCCATATCCTTAGAGGAATGGACCACCTTGTCATGACCTGTCAAAGTTTGCATAGCTTGACTGCATGTGTGTAGTTCTCTATTGTTTCCTACAGCATTTTTACAAGCTTAACATCATACGAAATTCTGTTAAGGTATCTATGTTTGGAGGGAGAAGCGTTATGCATTTTGTAAGCTTGTTCCCAATGTCACATGATATTTAAAAACTGAATGCTAAGTATATTATTAAAAATCATGACATTATACCCAGAGAAGGCTTGAATATGTACTTCAGTTCCACAACTCAAAGGGTTGTGGTCA
This sequence comes from Pedionomus torquatus, assembly GCA_013398155.1. Taxonomy (NCBI): domain Eukaryota; kingdom Metazoa; phylum Chordata; class Aves; order Charadriiformes; family Pedionomidae; genus Pedionomus; species Pedionomus torquatus. Next base: position 117,962 of record VZRU01006309.1, read on the forward strand.
ATGGCTCAATGTCCAAGTGGCGGACAGTGACGAGTGGTGTCCCACAAGGGTCAGTACTGGGACCTGCGCTATTTAACATCTTTGTCGGAGACATGGACAGTGGGAT
>VZRU01006309.1:126573-138273 GCA_013398155.1 Pedionomus torquatus
CTGTGAACCTTCTGCTTATTTAAAGGCTGATAGACTCTTGTTTCTCTGTAAAACAGCAAGAAAAGGAGAGATCAGATCACCCCTGTCTTTCAGTTGCAGCCCTATTAATTGCATTGAAATAGAGGGAGTGCAACAGTTTACAACATATCAAATAATTGATATATTTAAATATTTGTGGATTCTTTACTGTTGAATTATATAGAGTTCCAGAGAGACCTACAAATCACTAAGTCTCTTCTTATTTTTTTATATTAGTATGTTTCTGTTAGATAATTGTGCACTCGCAGCACCTCTGCTTTTTGATTGGCACAATGTTCATGAGTATTGCAGTTACTTTCCCATCTGGTTGGTTTCTCTTCACATCTCTGGTTATCTTGTTCCTGTTTGTTACTTTGACTAATCCTGTAAAGCTGCCTTTGAAAGGTCAAGTTTGCATGAAAACTCTTGAGACAGCATCTTCTCAAGCACTGTGCAGATCCACGCAGAACATTCTGCTGTTTCATTTGTGGCTACCTGATGCAGTACAAAGATTAAAGCTTTTTAAAAGAATTACAACTTGAAAAACTACACTTTGAAATTCAAAACCAGCACTTCTTGCTTTTAGAGTGAGAGAATTGTTCTAGTCATTGAGAAAAAATCTGTCTGTCTTTTCAGATAATAAAGAAATGGCAATTTTTATCAAATAATAAGAAATTACCAGTTAGATAAGGTTTGAAAGAGAGCTCAGCATCCCTAAAATGGCAAATGGTCTAATTCAACCCACAGTGAATAAGAGCTGTTGAATATATGAGATAAGTGAGATCTGACTAAAAAACTAGCAGAGATTTTGTCATAATACAACTTTTATTCGTGGTGATAAATATGCATGATTGCTCTTATTATAACTGTTTATCCATAACATTCTGAATTCCCTTTACACCTAAGCAAACATATCTATTTTTCAGACTATCTTTTCTTTAACTGAAAGCATTGTAGTGTTTTCATAAGTACTTACTCGCACTTTTCTGTAGATTTCAGTGTCTAAATGCCCTTAAAGCACTAGATGTTGTGCCCTCTGGGACAAGCTAATTTCATAACCTGCCACATAGTTAGTAGGTTTGGTTACATTAAGCTTTTTGAATCAGAATACAGAGTGTCCATACAAATGTATGCTCAGAATGTCCCTTACTTTGATATTTCACTGTTAGACACGAGCCTTTACAAATGTCAGGCTAAAACAAAGAATGCACAACTGGAAGGTGAAGAATAGAGCAGTGAAAAGCACTGAGTGAGTAGTCATTTAGACAAAATTTATCAAATGCATGGAACTGGTCTGTTAATGGCTGCCTACTTTATACCCAGGTGAAATATCACTCTCTTTGGTGAGAAATAGGTTTCCTGCTCCTCTTTTAAAGAAGCTGCATCTTAAGGAATTTAAAGGTCAGATTAGATTGCAAGTGATTCCCATACACATGTGAAAGGGGCCATTATGCTCAGGGATAGAACTGCCTTTTGTAGTGAGAACTCAGGCATTCAGGTTTTTAAGGTGTGACTTGTTATTTTTCACTGTAGATTTTACATACTTGTGCCTTGGGGCTGAATAGTAGAGAACATTCCTGTGATAAACAGCTCCCGAGTGAAGTAGGGATGACAGAAATCTAGTAGAGCATCTGCATATATAGTCTGGAAAAGAATTTCAAGCTACCTTTTCATTTGACTGAATACTGTTCTCCTGTAGGTAGGGTGAGTTAGGCCCCAAGCACTGTTCTGTCTGAATTATCACTGCTGAGATGAAGAATTTAATGAGTTTTGGGAAGCCAGAATTTGTCCATCAGAAGGCAGGCTGATGGACAAATTTTATCAGCCTTGAGATTCAAAGTGTTTGTATTTAGCAACCACAGACTCAGTAGCAGTAGTGTCAGCATCACAAAAATTATAAACAGTTATCTTCCCAAGACCCGTATTATTTTTGCATTGAAAAAACATGACAGTAGTGAAGAGAACTTTCCCAGAAGTTAATCTCAGATATTCCTGGAACTTCACAGGGTCCTGGCATGCTCTCCCTTCCAAAATCTCATTATTTTATGCCCATTTAAGAAAAAGTTAAGTCACCTGAGATTTGAAAACTCACTATTAAACTGTATCTTTGTAAGGAAGCCACATATTTCTGAAGATGCAGATAAGATTGTGGTTTTCTAGTTATACATCTTCAGGTAGTGTGGCAACTAGTGCTAAAAGTTTGCATTGGTTTATTAGAAAGCTTTGTCTTGTCTTGCTTAGTCTGCCTTGATTTATTCCTAGTAGACTGATTTAGTTTGGGCTTAAGTGGATAATGTAAAGAATGTGCTCCCTTTCTTCTGTACTTTTATCAGCTATGTAATCAGTACCTTAGAGCTGATGGTAGCTGAAGACTATATGATTGTCTACTTGAATGGAGCAACACCAAGAAGGAGGATGCCTGGACTCGGTTGGATGAAAAAATGTTACCAAATGATTGATCGACGGTGAGTATTTTCCTTTCTCATCCACAGCCATTATTTTAAACACTGCCTGTTTCTGTTACTCCCCTGTATGATACAGTCCGCAGTATATGATCTGTGTACATATTTTGTGATTTTGTAAGAAATCATTTCTGTTTTACTTAGGTTAAGGAAGAATTTGAAATCATTCATAATTGTTCATCCATCATGGTTTATCAGGACAATTCTGGCTGTGACACGACCTTTTATAAGGTATGTAGTGCTTTTATAAGGTATGTAGTGAGTAGCAGTGATTTTCTATGCCCATAAGAATACAGAAGCACTCTAAATCATCAAACATGGCTGATAATCTTTCATTGAAGAGTACTTATTTTGCAGTTCATGTTGGCATTTTGACAGTCAAAGTTAAATTTCCTAAAGTGAGTGGAAAAAACCCTGGGATTTCTATGAGTATCTGGTTGTAGACATCACAGACATGGTAAAACCTCTATGTTTATGCAGGACTGGGAATTCAGTCCCTTAAAACTTTCTTCCAAGCCCAGTCAAAAGACATGTAGAAACAGTGTCTGCAGGTAATGATAACCACCTAATGAAAAAAAAACAACCCTGGCTACAGGGCAAGATTAAGCTACAATTCTGTGTTTAACAAAAATTAGTTGCTGCTCATGCAAGAGGACTTCCATCACGCTGAGCTGTTTCAATGCGTAGGAGTCCCAGTTCCTAAAAAGTCCATTATACTGCCAAAAATAATGCTTTGGTTAGTAAAGAAGTAAAGAAATATTACAGACTGAGAACCTCACAAGTTGACTGCAGTTGTTAAAATTGAAAAAAATTAAATATGCCATGTCTCTTTCAATTCAGTACTCACTTACTCAGAGTGACCATACTGAGCAGCAGCAGCTAGTGTTTTCGCATTCCCAAACAGGAGTAAAGCTTTGCTCTAAATAATTTGGCAAAGCAAGTTAGCAGAACAAAACTTAGGCACAATAGACACCAGTTAGAACTATCCATTTCAGCCAGCTAGACTGAGTCTCTGTGCAAGAAGAAAGTGAAGTGCAAATGGGAGCTGAAAAAATGGGTAGGCAGGACACATGGCCAGTGTGACTTGTGTGGAAGAGGACATAAGATATTTGGACGCTTACCGAGGACAGAAGAGCACTATGAGAAAGCTGAGTAAAAAACTTTGTGAGGTATGAAAAGAGAGGGTCAGATCACTAAAAACTACTGTAAAAAGATAGAAAATTGATTAGATGGTGGTAGCTTAGTTTGCTAGCCCCAAACTGTTCACCAAACCACTGACATGGTCAGTGGGAATTTTAGAGTAAGAAATTAATTTGTCTCAAGGCAAGCAGATGTTTTCAGTGAGATAGGTAGCTAAACATGAGCAACGTAATTTAAATTTTATTTTGGCTGACATACGGGACAAAACAGTAGGAATCAAGGCACTGAAAGACAACAAAATGGCAAGGGAGGAGGTTATTCTGTGGAGTCTGGGATTCAACAGACAAATACTAAACAGTTGTCTGAATACTCAGGATGAAATAACTAGTGGGTGCGAAGAAAGGTCCGTGATGCTCTTTATGGATCAGATATTCACACTAAAAACCATCTTAACTGTGTTAGGTAAGAAATCAAATTTCTAACAAAACAAGTGTCTGTGAAAGATATTTGGCAGCATGCCCTCTTTAAGATCAGAAAGAATTGAGAATTTCTTATTTTGGTCATGTATTTGACATGCCTGTACACAGATGCCTACATAAAGCGATTACTCAGAAATCAGTCACTGTGGTGGAATTAGTAGATTCAGGAGACTCCTCAAGTGGAAAAATTAACCCTTGAAAGATTTTAAAGTTATTTTTCTTCTCCCCGCCCCAGTCTTTAGAAGCTTGCCAAGTTAGTTTAGCTGCAGCTCAGATGATGCACACTGGGTACAGTTAACATTTTGGATAAAACGCTAAGAATTTCAGTATGTTTGGCTTAACAGTTGTAATTGATACATCCTAAAACATGATCATGGGCCTGCTCCAGTGTGTGTGCCTAGTGATGCTAATATGGTACAGAAACACATTAAAATGAATGAGTTTAAACAACTGTTCGCTGTACCTTCATGTATTCCTGTTTCAGTTATCTCACTTTACTTTATTTGGAGTATACGCATGTACAGGCAGGGGCAGTAACTTTCTGCTCAGAGCTATTTCAGAGGCTTCATGTTGTCTGTTCATACCCCTGAATCAGAGGTAATTAGGAAGAATATATTCTGTGTCCTACACTTAAGAACATCTATAGTTAATATGCATTTGTCACTGTTACTGAGGTTAAAAGACTATCTGAATAGAACCGTAGCTAAATTTGGAAAACTGCTTCAGGAATCAAAGAAGAAAGATTGATTTCTCATAAGCTGATACATATTATTCAGGTTAGATGAGTGAATAGCCTTATTTTTTAAAGTGTGTTTTCTGAAAAATTTAGCCTTTTTTGAGTGATTATTTCTCAAACACAAGAAAGGATCATATAACATAGCTGAAATAAACAGGGAAGTATTTCCTCATCATACAGTCTGCAGCAAGAATAGACATGCATGTACAAAATCAGATATGTAGTAATCTAAACAAATTAGGAAGTTTAGTTTTACTGTGTTTGATTATCAGTGTCAAATACAAATGCTATCATGATCGTTTGATGTTAATTTATTGTGACCCCCTTAAGTGAATGCTTCGCATCTCTCTTTATATGTAAGTGTGCTGTAGGAGGCTTGATTCTTTTCAGAAATTTAATACATCTCCTTCGATCCATAAAACTAATCACATTGCCAGGTATGTAGGAATTACAATTTGTAATGTTGTCCTAAATACTTAAATGCATCCTAAGTGAGTAACAACAAAACAGCAAAAAAAGACTTTATTTCAGCTTGCGTAGAACTCAAGCATGCTCATGATCAGCTGAACTCTGTAATTGAAATCTAAATGATGAAATGCTTAATTATTTAATACATTAGGTTCATACTTTCTGTCTTTTTTTATTATATCAAAAAAGGTTTTGGGGGGAAAGTCAATTAGTGTGTGGTTTCTGTGTTTCAGCTCTAAGTTCAGCAGTAAGATACAGTACGTCAACACATTGGCAGAGCTCCGTGAAATGATTCCAATGGAATACGTGCACATACCAGACAGTATTGTCAAGTAAGTGATGTACAGAAACCATGTACTTGTTCTAATGGAAACTGTTTCCACAAACTAGTAGTAGTGCTTCAGAGTCTCTAAGAAAAGCAGAAAGCTCCTTCTCAATGTTACAATATGTGTTGTTCCACGAAAGTTCCAATTTCAAACTCATAAGCAGGAAAACATAGAAACAATGCAACACAAAACACAACAAGTATGTACTCTTAGGGTAACCAGTGTTTAAAGGAAAAGGAGGGTTTTGTACTGGACCAAAAGATACTCCTGGTAAAATGAAGAAAAACTTTCAGTTTCAGAGTTCTTCATCAACCCTGTGACTATATAATCCAAATTGGAACAGACATTGCACTCACTAATTGTAACCCAGAAAGAAAAAAGTTCCACAGATATCACCTATGCTATATTTTTCCATAACTTTTACCAGTATTTAAGTAAATGTGTTTTTAAGCTTTAGTCATACACAGCTTTGACCCAAAACAGTAACCCAAAGATGGCCTGTTCAATAGAAAACTACTGACAGCCCATAGATACGCTGTTCCCTATCTTGACAATTTTCATGGTTCAACCAGAACTACTGGAAGACAGTTCTTACATGTATAGGTTTTTTAAATGCAGGTGTTTTTAAAGGAAAGATATCTACTAAAAATTTTTAAGAAGTTGATTTGAATTGCTCACCTCAACTGGCTTTTCTACAGACCTGAAAGCAAAGAAACTTAAATGGTATACCAAGACTGAAAACCTTGGATATCGATCACAGTTTTCATGTGGGTCATTGCTAAAAAGATATGCTGTTAAGAAATGCTTATTTGTTTATTTTTATGAAATGTCTTATGTTTTGAACAGGGAAGCATGACGCACTAGAAAGTATTTTGATGGTAAATACACAAGTATGATTGTCTTTACCTTACAGTTTGTCAGTCACTAGGTAAGAAGAACACTTCTTTTGGAGCTGTCATAGATCTCTAACCCAGACAGGAGTTTTCACACGTGCCTCACCATAGTTGTCAAAGCAGCATCATTTCCTTCATCATGCTGGTGGTTGCTTTGGTACTTGTGGTGTACTTCCAGGGAGCAAGTGAGAAACTCAAGTCTTGCATTGACACTTGTAAAAATAGTAAATTGCAGTCGTGAAATCAGGGATCATAGGGACTTTCACTCAAATTTATTTGCTTCTGTAACTTCTTTAGGCATGGAGTGATGTTAGGAATGTGGAACACAGGAGCTGCTGGTCACCTGGTAAAGGGATGCCCAGAATGTTTTAGTATCCCTAAATTTTTTTCGCACTCCCTTCTTCCTCTTCTCCCTCCTTCCCTCCCCTCCTCTTCTGTTTCTTGTCAACATTTTAGTTTCTTGTTCTTCTCTCCCATACAGACCTTAACCTGAAAAATCAGTGTGTTTTTATGTTTGTACTGTTAAACTGTTTGTAGCAGTACACATAGCTGTGTTGCACCATCTTTTCTTCCTTGTGGACTGAAAACTGTTTGGCAAGTCCATTCAGATCTCAGACCAAAGGTGAAATGATCACAGCACCAATATGAAAGAAACTTTAGGACTTAGAGCTTAAGAAGTTTTAGGGAACTGCCTGCTTCATGTCATCAGCAGGAAGACTATGATTTTGCTGAAGAAAAAAATAAAAACAATGACAAGTGTGTCCATTGGTGACAAGCGTTTTCCAGATGTTGTGATACGAAGTGGGATATTTAGTGGGTATACGTATTCAAGGCACTGTGAGTAGTTACTCCCATGCCACAAGGAGAAGAGCAGTGTTCAGCTGATAGGATCCTGTAGCAAAATAAAATAAAATTCAACTTCTGGCTTCACAATTGCTCCACTGGGAAGAATGGGAAAAACGCTATGATCAAGAGGAATCCTATCTGTAGAAAGCACATAGGGTTATGCCAGGATTTGTGTTGTGCGGTTTTTTGGTAGTTTTTAGAGGAGTGGGATACAATGTGCCTGTTGTATTATATGAACTTGTACATCTTTTCTTTTCCTTCACCCACTCTTATCTTGTAAGGTATGATGAAGAGAAGTGTATTAAGAGAAGAATGAGGTAAAACTTGCTTTCTAGCCCATGCTGCTGCTCATAATGGAGTAAATCTGTGTGACAGCCTTTCACCTGCAGGCGACCTCAACAGCTGAATGAGAGAGGACTTGCAATGATGTGGAATCTTAGTTTCCCCTTCAAGCTGTTGAGATCAGCCTCCCTTGTAAATGAAAAGTTACTCAACTGTAAATGTCCTTGACTTGGCCCAGGCTGCAGCTAGTTTAATACTATCTGATAGAGCAACTGAACGCTTTCAGCTCTGTCCACTGGGCATGCCTCAGATCCCTGCTGCTTTTACGTTTCTGCCTCCAAAAAAAATAAGGAGTTACAAATTAAAGGTGGGGTGAGTGCAAGGATAGATGGTATCATACCGAACTGAGGAGCTTCAGAGTCAGTGCACAATACTGGGTGCCTATTTTAGAAGCATGTACTATATTTGTTCTTTGCTCTGCTATTGCTCTGCTTCTCTCTTATGCTCTGCTTGCTTCTTTGTTTCTTTATATCAATAACTTTTACTCATGCAGACTGGATGAAGAGCTGAGGGAAACTTCAGAAACAGCTAAGTAAGACAGCTTTCAGCTCGATGCTGGCATTACGTTTACTTGGTTCACAGGAATGGTTTGAATGCAGTAGTACATTCTGTGTTTGGTACAGCAGTCAGCTGTAGTTTCAATTACTGTGTGATTTGCCACATTTGTGAATTGACTTCCCCTCTCGCTGTAAGCAGCCTGCTTTAGTAACCTTGGGTCTCAGTAAGGAATACCCCCACGCTATGAAAAGCTTTTTTGATATTTTTTGATGATTGTTCTCACAGGGATGACTGAAATAACTTTTTTACTCTATTAAAATGGTTTGTTAAACATTTTCTGCCCTTCACCTGTTATGTCAGGGGATTCATAATGATCAGTTAACAAATCAGTGCCAGCTGATGATCAGATGCTTTAAACTTCTAACTCTGTGCTTTAACTTTAGCATACTGAGGTGGTATGGTGTAAAGTACCACAGAAATCTTTAGCTGGAAGGGCACAATCCCTGACTGACTGACCAGAGCTTAGAAGGTATCCAGGGCACTTTTTTCATGTGTTGTACACAAGATTCCAGAGAAGGGAGCTGTGTCTGTCGATTCTGGTATGAAATTTTCCCTGTGGTTTTTGAAACAAAGATTTTAAAGTTTTGAAGTTTGTTTTCAGTCTTCCTCAATAAGCACTTCAGGATTTTCATTTTACCACTTCTTCTTTGTTGTATTTTTTCTGAAGTTTTACTGCTGTGGTACATGTTTTCCTCCACTTCTCCTGAAATTAGCTTTTAAAACAGCCTCCAATAAATACCTAAAGCACTGCTTTTTTTATTCTAGCAGTTAGACTGCCTCAGAAGCAATATTCAGTTATCTGATACCACCTGAATATTTTGTTAAATAAAAGAGGCCCACCCAACCTTGAAATGCAGCTACTATCCCTTCTCTTCAAACATTTTCAAACACATTGTAGTATATCACAGTGAAAACTCTGTGGAAGAAAGCTGCTCGCGTGTTACTCCCTTCATTTAAGAGTGCAGACTGCAGCATAGCAAGTGAAAGGGGAACTAAATATTCATATGAGGCATCACTGATTATTGCTGTTGTTGGATGTATGAAGTCACTGTAGTGCATTTCCCTCCCCTAACTTAAAGAAAAAGCTTAAAAATTTATTAATGGAACTAATTTTTATTACTGGAACTAATTTTATTCCTATCAATAACTTTTGTGTGTTTGTGCTGTCAAAGATACTCACTACAGTTAGTTATTACATCCCCAAAATAGGATGTCATATTTAAAAAGAGAAAGAAATACACACAGGAGAAATGCTTACTACTACCTCTTTTTCTTTGTACCCAGAACTAGCTGCCTCTCAAATGATCCAGAAATGACTTCAGTGGAACAGGAGTAAGAATTTATGCCTAATACTGTCATTACATGTTAACATTATTTTGCAGCCATACTGCTGGGTACTGAGGCTGGGTAGACTCCATAAAACTTTTTTTGAGCCTTAAATGCTTTTATAGTTACTTTCAGGAACTTGATTCAACATACACAACCAGAAAAAGCACTGAAGTTAGAATTTATTACATTTGCATTGCAAATGTTTTTAAGTGTCCTCGAACATTTCCAAGCAGAGGCAGAGAGAATTCTTAGCCTGAGGATATGCAAGTTAAGTTATGTGAAAAACAGACAGAAAAATGCAACACGATAAGAATGAAGATGGTCACATGCATTATGCTCAATTAAAAGTAAAGTGGTAAACTTGCAATTCTCATTTAGAGATTAAAAGTTCTTATGTTTTACTTTGGTTTCTGGGCCATGTTCTTGATGCCTTCTTTCTCTTTGCTTTTTGTGCTTTTTAGCTTCTTTCGTAGTTATTTCCCTGACTAAATCTCCAGTGTCTTTATGTCTCTTCCTTTCAAAGCTGGGCCAGTTCCCTTGGAAATGGGGATGTGTCAGTCCTCTGGCATGCTGTTCCTCTGTCTGGTACTGTAACTGAAGCATGTGACTGGGAACCCCTGCCCTTCTCTTACTGTGCTTCAGTGAGGGTGTTTGTAGCTGCAGTGTGTCACGCAAGCACCAAGAGTCTTTTGCTGGAGTAGCGTGTCAGGAGGACTAGCTGCTGCAGCAGTGTGTGTATTGTCAGCCAGTGAGTACTTTGCTGTCTTCTCCCCATCTGATTCGTGTGTAGCAATACACTGGCATCTCACACTGTTCGAGAACAGCACATAGTAAATCTGACTCCTCAGTAAAAGATTCCATCAATAACAGGGGTATCAATAAGCAGGCAAATAATTAGAAATACGTGTAGAAAACAGACCCATAAATAAAATGGAGCTTCTACAAAGTTTAGGACCATAAGCTAAATTCCCCATGCTTAGAGCAGTTGACATAAAATCTCTGAGCATCTCTATTTTATTTCTCAGACAACATTTATTCTCTAATGAGTCAACATGAGAATTTTTTTTTTTAAAGTATGAGAACAGAAAACAAAATGTTAAAGACTATTTATTTATGATTTTGGACTTTTTGTGGCTTGGACAATTTTCCTGTTTTATTCTCAGAAAAGAAGCTGGACAGCAAAAAGCAATATGAGAAGAGAATTTGTATTTAGCTTAAATAAATGTAGTTGAGGCCAAATGAATGCTGATTTCTGCTATTTATTTTCTGTGCATAAATATGAGTCTGTCTTCAGAAGTGGCAGTGACTTTACTGTGATCATACCAATCATTTCTGGTGTCATTTCTTCAGGAAACAGGATTTCCCATTTAAATGCCTCTATAGCGATAAGAGAGTTTTACACAGACTTCTCTTCCATGTGCTTCCTGCTGACACCTCTCTGGAGTCTGCCCAGCTCTTAGTTTGCTTCCATTGTCTTTTTCATATCTATTCCAAAGGCTTTTGGCTATTGTTGCGTTCTCTTGTGTTCTATTTTGTTGCACTTCTTGCACTTCTTCATAGCTTTTACAGAAAAAAATCATTATGAAATAATTCACAGTGAAGAGGCCTGTGTGTTCTGTAACAGTTCATAAATATTGATAGTGCTTTAACTAGTTATGTATTCTGTGATGAAAGTTGTATTTTAATGAAACGTTTATGATGACAACATCTTGCTCTAAAGAATGCTTCTGAAGTACTTGACGACATGTGCTTTGCACTAAATGGCAAAACTGTACTTCTAGAAACATTTTTAGGAGCACCCATGTATTGCTATACTGTTGTGTCATTCCAGCAGTGGATCTTTCCACATCTGGTGTCTGCTTCAGGTTCAGATTGCTAGGAATGTAGTTACTAATTTCAGTAAAACAGTAACAGTCTTTTTAAAGTGTGTATTTTTCATATACAGGAGATAGGATGTGTGTAAATTACTTGACACGAGTGCATTTAAGTAAATGAGAAATGAGAATGCTTGGTAGGTTAGGGGGGATCAACATGTGGAAATTGTGAGGCATGTGTTTCATAGCACTGATTTCTTTCTTTCTTGTTCTCTTGTGTTGGGTTTTG
>VZRU01006312.1:783-14090 GCA_013398155.1 Pedionomus torquatus
TGTAAAAAAACCCAAAAAAAAAAAAAAAAAAAAAAAAAAAAAAAAAAAAAACGGAAAAAAATAAAGGCACAGAAACCCAAGACCTTTGCAATAAACTTCAGCCTCCTGTCACAGACATTCCTAACACACCTCATTCTCCAGCTGTTTCTACACCTCACATTCAAAATTCATCTCTGATTGAGAGGCCTCAGCCCAAGGACTCTCCAAACCCCCTTATACAGCTCACTCATGAAATACGTTAGATTAGATATTAGGAAGAAATTCCTTCCTGTGTGGGTGGCAAGGCACTGGAACAGGTTGCCCAGAGAAGTTGTGGCTGCCCCATCCCTGGAGGTGTTCAAGGCCAGGCTGGATGGGGCTTTNAGTGTATCTATAGAAGACAAGCAATGGCTGAGCCACATAATATTTTACACCATTCAACCAATAATTTCCTCACTACGGGTTCCTGTGATTTCTAAGACTGCAGGCTGGGTTCATTTATTCAACTGTTAAATTTCCAAGATATCAGAATACAAAATATTCTCTGAAGTCATTAAACATACATTAGTTTCTATTCTTCATTAAAAAAAAAGAAAAAAGCGCCAACACTTGTCAGAGTAGTCTTTCTTAGCCAGTGTTTAAATAATTGTATTTTTCTTGACACACTCCCACAATGTGTGTCGTTGAGTTGTTACATTGTTGTACAACAAAACAAAAAAAAAAACAACAACTCATTCCTAGTTTCAGCACAAAAGTCTGAAGGGGCAGTCCATGCAAATGTCTCAAGTGGATAAAAAGCTCCAGTTTCCTACAGTCAAGTTCTGAAAATGGCTTTAAATAAGGAGGCAATGATTTTGCAGAGAAACTGTGAGGCTTGGTTAGATCCTAAATTAATTTTTAAAAAAGCACTTAATAAGCTTGTAGTCATATCCCATAAAAGTATTTCACAAAACATGCATGTAATTATAAAATTAGTACACAGCAGTCCTTATCAAAAATGGTCTATTTAACACATCACACTTTTCTTTCATCACTCTGTCTATGGAGTGACAGTGTGGATTCCCACTACTTCTGCTCAGTCAGATCATCCACAGCAAGACTCTAATATAAAACTCCTCAGAAGAGAGGGAGGAATTAAAAAAAAAAAAATTAAAAAGAGAAAGAAAAAAAAAAGTGAAGTGTGAGAGCACACTGACAGCAGTCAATTTCTAATTCGAGCACAGTTTGAGTGCTCCAGCTTGGAGATTTGAATTTTTAATTTCACCAAGAGAGTAGGTTCCAAATTAAGCATCTGATGCACAGTCAGTCTGAAACTAGAATTGAGTTTACTGAAATAGAAAGTAATTTTCTCTTAACAGCTCAGTAGTGATCACATATAATGAAAATAAAACAACGTGGCAGTTCCTATATCGCCAAGGGTGAGGACTCACAATGCTTTTAGCTTTACAATTTACTATTAAAGTCCCAGGACAAATGCTTGTCCTTTGCCTGCTGAAGGAAGTTTACCTTACAGCCCCAGCTGGGCTGTCCAGGCAACAATGGAGATGGAATGGAACTCCAGACATGAGGAAAGTCAAGCAGTAACTTCCCACAGAAAGCAGAGCACTTCAAGATGCAGCGTCAATAAAAGCCGGGCAGGTACACAAACTGCATTAAAGGCAATGCATAGGGCAGAGCCCAACTGCAGTGAGGAGGCAGGCAAATCCACAGCACTGGTCCCTCACTCGCTCTCCTACAAAGGAGACACTTTGTAGTGTCTCCTACACTCCTACAAAATTTCTGTACTTGGGTACTCTCTGCTCTTTACAGCAGCGATCATGTGGATTGTGCTTTTGCTGCCTGACAATAAATCGCTACTCTGAATGGCAAGGTGAACATTCTCAGGTGAAACAGGAGGCACAGACTGCAGCATTGCTATCTATCCTCAACAGCTGCGCAGACTTCAGTTAATAAAAGTCCTTGCTAAAGGCCAGCATATTTCCTCAGCATCATCAGCCTGCAAGGGGTTAATTTTTGTGCTCCAGCAAAGAAAACGCAGCTCCCTTAGAGACCTACACAGGCAAGTAGGAAAGATGCACATAACACTTTTGAGATCTTCAATGAGAATATGGCTCAACCTTTACAACCCTTACCCAAGGCCATAGGCAGACAAAAGAGAAGTTGGAAGTTTGTTTTATTGGGCCTAAGAACACAGAAGTGGAGACATCACATATATCCTTTTCCTCCACATGGAGGAGAAAAGTAGATGGTTCAGGTGAAATTCTGAGATCACCTTATGAACAAGTTATGGAAGAAATGCTATAGCAGATATTGCTGAAGTTGCAGCAGGCTACTAATGACAGGCATAAGCACTTCTTTTCCAGCAGAAATCACAGCTCCTTCTAAATAAGGTGGGACAGAAGTCACTCCATATGGAGTAAGTTAAACATCTTAAAAAAAAAACAAAAACAACCAAACAAAAAGTTAAAATTCCAGGAAAGAATACAGTTTCTCTCTAGAAGGTAACTGCATTGATTTACAGAATTTAGCAGATGTGCCAGCATAGAGCTAAGGTGACAATAAATATGGAGGATGAGACCTCAAGAAAGGGCTAGAGAAAAGTCAAAGGCAGCACCTACCAGCACCAGACCACTAGCAGTCAGCACCTTCTCAAGTAAGAGTCCTGCCTTTAGAGTCCAAATGTAGTGTTTCAGCAGGTATTGCAGGAATATTGCCTCTGTATCCTGACTACCGAAGCGACAACTCACATGAGATCTGAGTGACTGCCAACTCACCTTCAGTGAGAAGGTGAGAGTTAAACCATGTCTCACACCATGACTGGAGACCAAGGACCTAACAGAACCAAAGCCCTGTCTTCACACAGATTGGAAAGCCATGACCGCTAGAGACAGACAAGGAGCAGAAGATGCAGGCAAGCCCCTATGCTGGGGGAGGACATCAACACCAACAGATCTACTTTGATTGTCATTCACTCATTTTCATCCGTCTCAACTCTGCCAACAACCATGCTTTCCACTGCTCCCATCAAGCCTTGCTTTTTTCACCAACTTGTTTTCTTGGTCCCCAATCAGTTGTCACAAACCAATGGCTCGTTTCTCTTCAAGTAAGAGAAAAAGACAGTTGAACCACAAATCTTTTAAATTGCTGCTCTGGACCTCTGACCAAACTCTGTATGGGTCACACTTAGTGCTACACAGTGTGGAAAGATAACCATCCACAGAGCTCCCAAACAACATTCAAGGCCATACAGAGATGTGCTCTTCCCCAGTATTACCCTCAATACCACCTCTTTGGTCCTTTTCGGTTTACCTTTTCCATCACGAACAAGGGTACAAGCCTCCCCCAGTACCCCAACAACATTCACCTCACAGAAGCAGGCAAATATGTCTCAACTTACCTCCCAAAAACCCTCCTCACATGAGCTTTCAGGCCCTCCAGCTCCCCTATGCCCTCAGACCACCCTATCACTTCATAGGTGGGGAGCCTTCCTACTTCACACTCTCCATCACCAGGGCTCAGAAGTTTCTCCAGGTGCATTTAATAGTACCCCAACCCCACTTCAGCTGTATGCACTGATTTCATTGCTTGCATCCGGGTGCTCAGCTTTCTGGCTACCAGGACTTCAGACAGTTCTCAGGGCTCCTGTTACCTCTTTCATAGCACACGTAGTTTATATGAGCATCTAAATCAAGCCCTGCTCTACATGCACACTGGCTCCATTCATCACCTTGAGATCATATCAATGAAAACACTCTCCTAAGAGCTTTTTTTTCCTTGTGACTGTAAGTCACTGCTATTCACATCTAGGAAATCAAGACAATTACCTGCCACAATTTACTCTGACAGTCTCCCTGGGCTAACATATATTACCTAATAATGCAGGTTATGCTTATTAACATCTGCCTATAATACTCAATAAAAGCACACGTTTTTGCCAGAGGTTTTAACTTTTCTGTCACGTGCTATCTGTAACTCAATTAAGTATTCCTACCTAAGTACAAGGTCATAAGATCTGCCACCTTCTGTTGAACCTTACCCATCTGCTCTGATTACCTAAGTAAATTAAAGCGTAGTATTAGTCTTTAAAAAAAATTGTATGCTTTCATGAGATAGCTTGCAAGACCTTTTGGGTGCCACAGAGTGTGTGATATTGTAATGAAAAAAAAAAGCCTTAAGCAAAATACTTCGAATTAAAAAATGAGACAAACACAGAAATCAAACTGATCTTTCAAAAATACTCTCTAAATAAGAGGATAGTCTTGAATAAGCCAAAGAAATGGTCTTTCATGTCAGCGTATTCTGGATTTAGCTTAGCATTTTAAATAGGTGGGGATTGTACCATATGGTGTTACACATGCACACCTGAAGAGATCTGCTTCAGTAACAAGCAGCTTGGTAGAGGAAAACTTTGAGCATCATTAAAATTGTCTTCCAGAATAAATATAGATCATTAATTTGTTATTTCCAACTTTTTTTTTTTCTTTAGAAATCCAGGTTTTGCAGTGTCTTCTTCAGGGTAACTTGCATTTTCCTATCCCTTTCAGTTGCATGGGACAGGCCTCTGGGTAGCATTAGTGTTGTAGCAGTAGGGAATTTCTGCCCCTGCTTCTTTCATATTTACACACAGTACTCCTGACAAGTGTTACTAAAAAGTAGCAGACAGAATTGCTGTAGCTTCCTTCCAAGGAAAGCACAGTGTTATCTGATGCACTAACTCAGGGTTAAAACAGAACACATGAGAAGCTACGTAACCTACCCAAATTGCAAGGAACACCCAACACAGAGCCAAGGACTTGCACAGGACTCCTGAAGGACAGCTTGGGGCAGTGGGGTGAGGGGTGGACACGACACACACATTTTCACTAGAAGAATATATCTAAAACTTGGTACTTTTCACTGGAGGCAGGAATTCTAAAAGGCTGGATATTTCAAGAGTGGTATTTAAATAGAATTTAGTCTTAATATTCTCAAAACTATCAAACTTTGGAGTCACAGCTCCCCCTTAGACAAATTCTGCCAATAATGCTATTTTGTGTGGGACTGTACAGTAAAGTTGGAAGCTTCAAGTTCAACTTTGAAACAAACATCATATTAAGATGATTCTTTAACTTATCTATAATATGACTTGAGCCTGCCTACGTTTTCGTACTCCAAATCTAAACAAGTCTATGCTAATCTGCAGATCTGCTACAGGAACACATATTTATAAAATACCTGGCTAAGCAGTCCACTGCAATAGTCCACGGACAGAAGTTCACTGATTAATTCCTTTAATTCCCGAGTAGAAAAGTGCTACTTTTAAGGTAGAAACCTTTTACATGCTCTGCTGGCTAGGTAAAGGAAAACTCACAGGATCTTAAAGGGACTTGCAAAAGCTTCACAACCTAAAAAGATCCTTTCCCTGGCGAGCAGAAACATCTTGCATGAACAGTCTTACAAAAACAAAGAGGTGCCAATAAAACTGTGAGAGATACTGAGAAGACACATGGATTTTCATTTCTGTACAGTAAGTGTCACAGTGTTTTATGGAACAAAAACATATGAAAGGTCTTAAACTTAAATTACCTTGAAGTTCAAGTCATAAGCAAGGATTTCTGTACCAGAGAAAGCCATGAAGACAGAATTAAGGACATCTTTAAGGTTAGAATGCCCTCTTTGGGTATAAAGATATATTTGCAGCAATAGTAAATTTCAACAAATACAGTGTTATTTTATGCTATAGGAAGAAATGTGAGTAAAAAAGCATGCTGCTATAAAACTTTTTAAGATATTGTAAGTGGCATCTGATTACCCTCTACTAGCAACAACATACTAATATAGTGAGGATAACAGCTATCTATACAGAGCAGTGCACAGGGGTGCAGGGGAAGAGATTTAAAACAGAGAGATTCAGACTGGATACACAGAAAAACCATTTCACCCTGAGGGTGACCAAGAAGTGGAACAGGCTGTTCAGAGAATATGTGCAGTCCTTGGAAGTTTTCAAGACCAAACAGGATAAAACCCTGAGCAACATGATCCAGCCTCAGAGTCAGCCCTGCTTTGAGCTGGCAGTTGGACTAGAAACTACCTGAGGTGCCCTCCAACCCAAATTACCCCATCACACATCAATGCTTTAAATGCGTCTCAGGATTTTCAGTATTCCACTAGTTACCTACTTACCACAGAGGTTCAAGAGTTTCATCTGTGAAGATGCATCCAAGCTTGCAAGAAAGCAATCTATCTGATTTAACTCTACAAAGGAATCACGAGGAAGTTAGTAAACAATAGTCTCATCCCTTCCTGGAAGCCAGAAACAGCTGACTTTCTATTAACAAAATTAAGAATAAAGTTCAGTTGTTGAAAAAAATAGGTCCTCACCCAGCATTTAAGTATCCAGCATCCACACACACAAATCACAGGCTTCAATGACGGTCAGTGCCTTAAGCACAACAGACACAGTAAGGCATAATATCACAGGAACTCCTATTGTTCCACAGCAGCAGACATTTAGTACTTAGCTGGCGATTAAATGATGCTCATGAGCATCACTTAAATGTCACTTTGATCTACTGCAGTTATTTCACAAAATGTTTATTACCAAGGCTTTTTTATTGGCTGTACAAACATTGGAGAGCATTTCTCTCAAGGCATTATTCAGTTTGCTATATTAAAAATTATTTTGATACCTTTTCCTAGGTTGCTTGCCAATTGGAAGACGAGACAGAGACATCTGCTAGATTGTAACTGTCTGAAGACACTTGCCTTTCAAAAACATAATCCCTAAATGGTGCCAGGAGCATTACAGACACACACATCCCAAACATCATTTCTGAACAGCTGCAACAAAACCTGCCTCTTGCACAAATTTCCTGGCAAAGGAAGGAGAAAGACCACTTCTGCCCAAGGAACACCACCTCTGCTCTATCGAGTCCACAAAGTCTAATTATAACGTGGGCATGGAAAAAGGCAAACCTGAACACACTGCCAGATAGCTGTATCAGCGCTGTGTGTTCTGTGTAACTGAATGCACAAATGTATAACAGATGTATAACTGAATGCACAAATTATTAGTTATTTCTGTCTCCCCCTTCTCTCCTTTTTTTAGAACTTGAGGAATTTCTGGGACTGATCTGTTTCTTCTACTACTTTGTAATATTGGTGTTTAAAATACGTACGCAGGCTGCTAAGAATTCCTTAGGGTAGCCTTAAGTTGCCCTCTACAATGTCCTTACTTGTTTTGGTTTGGGTTTTTTTTTATTCTTATTACTGCTATTATTATTATTCCCTAGTTAGCTCCCTGCATTGTAATCCTCCTTTCAAAAACTTCTCTTGTATTTTATATCATGATTTTCAAGTCACGAGAGCCCACTGTTAGACAGCTAGTATGTAGAACAGCTACTCCTAAAATGAGACCTGGAAGAAAGACAACAACCCCACCTATTTTTCACATGGCTTGAACTGAACGGCCTACAGGCCTTTTAATATTAAAGCCAGAGCCACTCTAAACTCATGATGGCCACACTTAATGCCTAGGCTTCCAACTTAATGCCTGGCCAAAACACAGAGTCCCACTAAGACCCGGCAGCACAGAAACCGGTAACGTAAGAAAGGTACGTGTCCAGATCCAGCAGAAAGGTCTGGAGTTTCATCAAGAAATTCAGTGCCACACCAAGCTCACTAGAAACACAGCAACAATGTTGCTACACACTGGTTATCACAGTAGTTACAACAAAGTTATTTTGAAATTATACAAAATTAATTCAGAAAGCCAGTGGCATCAATATACTCAGCCCGGTCAACTTAGCCAAGATGAAAAAACCTTAATACCTCCACTCTGAGGGATAAGCAGAAGGCCCTGGACAAAACAGGGCAAGCCAGCAGATTTCACAAAGGGTGACCGCAAGTCCTACTGATTGTTCTTCCCAAAACACCACCACTGGTTATTAAGTTCCCAATCCTACATCATACAGAAAAAGATGATAACAAATGTATCTCTGAAAAACTAAGCAGCATAACTACACTCAGGGCAGGCAAAGAATACCTTGGCTAATTTGAAATAGTTCCTAAATTGGTTATAGAACAGATGATCCCATGGAAAATTCTATCAGTGGTAAAAGCTGCTGCCATAGCAGGAAATTTCTCAATCTGATAAAATAACAAATACCCTACTATTAGTGCTCACTGCATACAAATTAAGCAGCAGAAGCTGGTCTTTTCTTATGTTAAAACAACTTGAGACCCTGTGACAAAGCAGGATTTTTACGCCATCTTCATTCTCACAGGAAGCAGGCAGCCAGCACTGACACACTGCTCGGGGGAGCCGTGAGCTGGAGCAGCCTCTCACAGCCAAGTCTGTGCAAGACCCTGGTGGACCACAAGTATGAGAACACCACAGCAGCTCTCTCACCATGACCGCGTTCAAGTTTCCCAGGAAAAGGGGAAACCTGGTACCTGTTGATTATTAACTAGTTTGGGAGCAAAACCACATGGAAGACCAGCTGCATCGGTGCTACACTCCAGGCAACAGCAACCAGGCCCTTCTCACACAATTTGAAGGAGAGCTTTTCAAGTTTTTCACAGTTCTAGGCAAATAAAAATATCCTACTCTCCTAAACAAGGGCTCTGGCAGGACAGGAGCAAAGTTTCAGCATGATGCCCTGCCAAAACAGTGCTGCCCGGCCACAGTAGCAGCATATCCAGGGTGTCTGAGACCATCTCATGCCCCTGAGACTCCACACCACTGCTGGTGCACAGATGTCAGCACCCTTTCTGTGT
Source organism: Pedionomus torquatus (assembly GCA_013398155.1). NCBI lineage: Eukaryota > Metazoa > Chordata > Aves > Charadriiformes > Pedionomidae > Pedionomus > Pedionomus torquatus. The sequence goes on from VZRU01006312.1 coordinate 9,520, forward strand.
CACTCGCACTGGGGACACAACAACCACAGAGATGTTAGAATTAAAGAAATCTTGCTACAGCCATGTAGAACACCACCAAACCCAGCAGTTGTCTGGCCAACTAGCCCGAGACTGGTGTGGTTATCACTCTTCAAGAACGGAGCTGAGAACACAAACACATCCACAGCTCAGCTCCCGCAGATCACAGCCTGAGCTTTTACTGCAAATACTGACAGGTTAATGCACTGTTCTATAAACGGGAACAACTGAGCCCCAGCAAACAGCTGTGCTGCCCATTCCCCCCACCACCTGGGTCTCCTTGGGCCATTAGCAACAGGAAGCACCTGGACCTTAGCCCAGTGCATGACATTCAACCTTGTCCCTGCCTCAGTAACCATTGCTGGGCAAAATCTTAACAGAAAAGGGAAAGCTCTTGTCCCCAAGCAAGACAACAAGTCCCTCTCCAACAACAGCCAAGCCCTTCTGATATGATCAGCTTAGCCCTAGCAACAAAAAGTAAGGTATTTTACAGGGCTGAGGCTGCCTGGATTTACCACACTGAACAAGCCTGGTGATGCTCTTTCCTTGGAATCTCAGGGTATTTCCCTGAATTAAAGCATTTGTGAGTGTGGGAAGGGGAACAACCAGACCACAAGAACTAGACAGTCACAAGACAAGCCCACAGCTACAAGCATTTGTCCATGCAAGTAGTCTCCACCAGCACCATTCCAAGTGCCTGTATATCTGCAGTAGTGATAATCCATCAAATTAAGATCACATGTCAGTGGACAGCGGAAAGGATGCTTACAATCAGATCATTAAATACGGGAAACAAAACACTTTTAGTATCCCACTAAAAAAAGCAAGAAAGCAGGTAACTAGCAGGAAAAAAAAAAAAAAACATCCTTCCAATTCTGAGGCTCTCTGGAGGTTTTATAGCTTTCCAAAAACAAAACAAAAAGGCCCTAAGAATGGTTTCCTTCAATGCCCAAAAATCACTTTTCAGACTCAAAGGCCTGGTTGACCATTTAAGCTCAAAGCGCTGTCAGACAGATGAGCTGAGCTGACTACTCTGCTCATCCCACCAATCAGCAAAGTCGTGAAGCCACTATCAAATGTCACTATTTACAGGCATATTGAAAACACCACTATAATTTTATTCTAACTTTGCATTATTATAATCATGCAGAATTTAGCAAGGTCTTGAAAAGCTACATCAATGCCACTTGCCTCACCTTACACAGACCTGGAGACCTGCAAAATAATTCAGAAAATCTAATGTTACCAACTCCCAGTTCCTGCCTTTCCCACAGATACTAACCCTTTCATTCTTAATCAGCTTTACAATACTTTCAACCTCTTGACTTTTCGCTCCACAGGTTGCCTCAAGTCACTCTACTAAGATATTTTCCTCTGTAATGGTTTCCTGCCCCACTGACCTCTCAGCCCAGCAAAAGAAACCCTTCAGCTAGGGTCCACTGAACCCCTCCACACAACCAAGACTTCTGACATTGCAGAGAACAGGGAAAGTTCACACGCATCACATTCATTCCACTCTTAGCTTCAAGCAGCCATTTTTCCCACGCAGCCCTCTGCAAGGAGATTTTATTACATGAGCATACATGCACTGTTTAGCAAATCGCTGTTACATTTGCAATTCAGGTGGTGTTTGATCAGACCTATAAATACAAGTAATGTATACACCTTTGAAACAAAAGGAGCCAGTTAAGTGCTATTAAGGAAATGTGTTTTCCAATTTCCATCCCTAACTCTGTGTACATAGACATTCATGGATATACTTTTCAAGGTAAAATCTAATTTCTTTTTATGCTTTTTGTTATAAATAAATGCATTGACAGAAGGGGAAAATAACAGAGTAACTAGATAATTTTCTGACACCAGGGTCACACAGCTAACACACCTATTTGTAAGGCAGCAAGAGAGGCAGGAAAGGGAAGAGGGGGTGAGAAAGAACAGAAAGCGCCACTGATCATACTCATTAGACAGGAGGGTCCCAATTAGTAATTTATCACACAGAGATAATAAGAGATGTGCTGGAAGGAAGCATGGCTGTAAGATGAAGGAGAGTCTGAAAGAGAGCAGCATTGTACAGTATGTAAAAAGCAGAGGCAGAATCCAAATTCTGCGTGCCCCAAAGGAATTGCACCAAACAAAGAAGCCCCACTTGAGGGAAGCACATGATCTCACCCCTCTGCCTGCAGACTTCAGATTAGTCATTAAGCCACTTTATATTCTCAGCATCAGTAAATAGGGAAGTAACTCCACGTCAATAGCTAATTCAATTTCCATACAGAAAACCCATGTTTAACAAACAAAGTATGTCGATAGCAGACCTCAGCTTCCACAGCAGCAGTAGCTAAGAGGCTTGAGAAATAAATGTTTCTCCCTAAAAGCATTTTTCAGGTGAGCAGCTAATGGAATCTGTGCCTATATGCTAAAAGAGAAAAGAAAATTTAATGCAGTGTTAAATAGTTAACATTACACAGAATTAAGTAAACACCTCCAAATAAGGATACTACCGTGCTTAACATAGGCACGGTAGCCTTTGTTCAGTGCCAGACAGCCAAGTTTTCCCTCGTGTGACTGCTGATTTACAAAGGGCACATTCATCCCGAATACATAAGGGTTTTGCAGCAGTTTTCCTTCAAGAATATTGAATAGTATTACAACATACCCTGGCCTCAATCCTAATCTAAGTGACACAGCATGAAAGGGCTGCTCTCTGGAAAAAGACACGAGATGCTAAGGATGAACTTGGAAATCGCTATGGCAACTCCGCAGGTTCCTTTCTGTCCACCTTCAAGGCTGATACTCCAAAGGAGGCAATAAAACTGCTTTCCACAGGAGTCGCTAATATGCATTATGGACAAAACCAGAAAAGGCCACAACCTGTCTGCAGCTCAATTAGACAGAAGGTTTCCTCAAGGAAACCCAATGCTAAAATGAAAAAAAATCATAACTCCCAAGGAGAGTTCCAGAGGTGTTAACACACTCCAGTAAATCTCATTTGAAAGGTCAGGTGGTTCAGTAGCTGTCACAGACCCAAGTTATGGTGAGCAAAAAAAGCCTAACCAAGTGTGCCTAATTTGTGAACAAAGTCAGAATTAACCTTTAGGGTTTTCGCTTTTGTGCGTACAAAACATTGTTTGCAGTGATTTCTGTCTTCCTGTTTGTCACAATTAATTTATCCTGGTGCTAAGAAATCCTCTTTGCTTACATGGCCCCACTACAATTCCAGCAGTGGCAGCTTAGGCCCAAGCTTTTGGCTGCACTTTACTGGAGGAGAACAAAGGCGGATTTATCTAATTTTAAAGAGGGAGGAAGCCAGTGGCAATACAATACTTGCCTCTGACCACACTTTGGAGCTCTATGCAACTGCACTGTAATCAGTATCAGGTAGGAGAACAGATTATTTTCACTGCCTAATCTCAGAGATCTACACAGAAAATAACTTTGACAGTATAAATGCTGGGAAGTAAGAAGAAAAAGACATAGTTGGACACGGTCTTCACGTCAGGCATACAAAACACTGTTCAGAAGCAGCTGGGTGTTCGTTTACATTCCCAAGAGCCACCATGACCACAACATTTTAGGCGACCACAAACCCCTAAACTTCACCTTTTTCTTTTTAAAAACAAATATTCATTTCAAACATCCCTACTTTTCACTTTCATACATGCCTAAGAGCACTATCAATTGTAAAAATCAATTGTAGCTTCAACTGGAAAACCACTCTCAATGCCTTCCTAGAAGGCATCATGACTTAAACTTCAGCAATGAGGCGGGTGAATGCACATACAACATAATTAAAGGGACTAGTACTTAAACAACAAAGAAAGTTTAATGAAGTAGAACTTTGCCCATTTTCACGAGTTAGCACAAGGCTAATTGCAAAGTGGCAAGTAAAAGAACAAATACCAAGGAACAAAACCAAGAGATAACACATTCCAGTGTACTTTGTTCACGTATTTGAAAACTCTCATTTACTTTTAATTACCAATAGCACTTGCTGGTATATGTTCCTCAGCATATTTTTCAGAAGTCTTTATTATAAAAGCACTTCATTAAAAAGCTCTTAAATCACTATTCAGAAGCACAGCAAAAAGTTACTCAAGCACTTGTACACAAAGATTAGTTTGGAGCATCAAAACATGAATGAGCTGTTTCTTACTGGACCAAGGACAACTGAAGTGTTCGCAGAAAGCCTTGTTGGACTAATGGTGCTCGGAGAACCTCATCCCCCAAACAACCCAAAAGGCAGCAGACATACCCAGTGAGCAGCAAGCACACCCACCTCCCCCAGAGGAAGGTGATGTATTTTTTTTCCCCAGAACTTCCCCACAGCTCCATCCTTTTGCCAGTACCAGTGTTGGTAATGCAGACAGCCCTGGCCTGGGCCAGCTGATGGAGGGAGAAGAAGGAGAGCAGCTCATCCACGGGGCAGGTCACGGGCTTTTAAAACTCAGTTATTCATAAAAGTTTATCAGCACAGCTTCTCCATTAAGATGGATTTTGTTCCTTTAAGCCACATTTAGAGGTATTATATGGGTAACTTTTCTACCATTACTTCC
>VZRU01006312.1:15345-62920 GCA_013398155.1 Pedionomus torquatus
TCTCCTTTCCTTCCCCTTTGCATGTTGAAAATTAAAAAAAAAAAAAAAAAAAAAAAAGAAGTATTATACATCTTTGTACCAATATAACTGCTTCTATGCTGGCAGAGGTGAAAACAGAAGATTTATTTTTTTTTAGTTTAAAAATAACGTTATTTAAAATTAACGTTATTTGAATGCTGTAACACAGTTTCCTAGACTCCATTTGATGTGAAATAAACGCTAATATCACCAAGGACTTAAAAAAAAAATAAAAAAAAATAAAAAAANACAGCACGTTACTCAGGGCTGCATCCAGGGTCTTGAAGGTCTCCAGGGAAGGGGACTGGGCAGCCTGTTCCAGTGCTCTGTCACCCTCACCGGAAAGAAGTGTTTTCTCATCTTTGAATGGAACTTCCTATGTTCCAGCTTGTCCCTCATCTTGTCACTGGGAACCACTGAAAACAGTCCGGCTCCATCTTCCTTCAACCCACCCTTTAGATACTTATAAGCACTAATAAGGTCTCCCTGCAGCTTCTGCAGGCTAAAGAGTCCCAGCTCTCTCCGTCTTTCCTTTTGGAAGACACTCCAATCCCTTAATCATCTTTGTTGCCCTGCACTGGACTCTCTCCAGTAGTTCCCTGTCTCTCTTGAACTGGGGAGCCCAGAACTGGATGCAGACCTTTCAGATCATCGAGTCCAACAATCAGCCTAACACTGACAAAATCCATCACTAAACCATGTTGCTAAGTGTTGTCTGCCAGCCTTTTAAATACCCCCAGGGATGACAATTCTACCACTTCCCTGAGCAGCCTGTTCTAATGCTTGACAACAGTTTCAGTGCAAAAATTTTTCCTAATATCCAATCTAAGCCTCCCCTCACATAACTTGAGGTTGTTTCCTCTTGTCATATTACCTGTTACTTGGGAGAATAGACCAACTCCAACCTTGCTACAACCTCCTTTCAAGTAGTTGTTAGAGAGTGGTAAGGTCTCCCCTCAGCCTCCTTTTCTACAGGCTGAACAACCCCATTTCCCTTAGCTGCTCTTCATAAGACTTTTTCTCCAGACCCATTACCAAATCTGTTGCCCTCCTCTGGACTCAATCCAGAATCTCATTCTTTCCTGAAGTGAGGGGCTCAAACCTGAAGTAACCAGCACAGCAGAAAAAGCTGCCTCTGCCACATATGCGGTGGTGTGTGGCCACCCTCGCACATGTCCTGGGGAGCTGCAGCCCCAGTGTCATGGCTCTGCCAAATGCACATACCAAATAACACCACTGGGAAATGATTCGTTCTCAAAGGTAGCCTTACCATGCATTACTTGAGTTTTAAAACCATGATGGTGACTGCTCACGGGCTGGTCTCTGGCACTGCCTTGTGTCAGATACTTGCTGGATTTAGCAAGGCATGCATATGATTAGATAGTATGGTGTTCGTTGGCTTTCTGTAGTTTAAATGTGGAATCAATCTCTACTCTGTATGTATTTTTACTACTTTTGTACAGCTTCACATCTCTTGATGGGAAACAGAGCTTTTTCATTTTGTTGCAAGGTGCTATCATTTATATACATGTATGGGTTTTGGCTCGGATAGAGGCAATTTTCTACATAGAAGCTCATGTGGTGCTGCATTTTGGATTTGTAGCCAAAACAGTGTTGATAACACAGGGATGTTTCAGTTACTGCTGAGTAGCACTTAGACAAAGTCAGGGCCTTTTCTGCTTCTCACACTGGCCCAGAAGCAAGTAGTCTGGGGATGCAGCAGAAGTTGAGAGTGGACACAGCTGGGACATCCGAGCCCAACCAACCACAGGGATATCCCAGACCATGTGACATTGTGCACAGTGGTAAAGGTCGGGGAAAAGAAGGAGAAAAGGGGGATGTTCAGAGTTACTGTATTTGTCTTCCCAAGTAACCATAATGAGGCCCTGCTTTCCTGGAAACGGTGAAATATCTGCCTGCTGATGAGAAGTACTGAATTAACTCCTTATTTTGCTTTGGTTGCACACTCAGCTTTTGATTTCTCTTTTAAAGTGTCTTTATCTCAATCCATAAGTTTTCTGATTTTTACCCCATTCCCCTGGGGAGGAGGGACTGAGCAACTGTGTGGGGCTTAGCTGCCTGCTGCGTTAACCCACAGCAATATATAGCAAATCATTTCAAGTCCTTTTTCAAAGATTTTTCTGAGGCTGTCCCCTTGAACTTCATTGTAACAACATGAATTTCTGCTAAAATTCCCTCCCCTGTTTCATGCTGTAGATAAACCTAGTCCCCCATGATTTCTCATGTATCTTCTTCTTCCTAGTTAACACGTGTTACCTAGTATTTCCCACTATCCCTAATGTGAAACACATTAGAGCATTTCTCTACTGACAGCTGGTTTTATTTCTACTGATACCCACAAGTAGGAGCTTTATATCAGCTTGTAACTCTCCACAGCCTACAGCTTTGTATCAACTCTGCTGAAGTAGTAGCCGCTTTCATCATGGATCATCATATCCACTATATTAGCAATATACATGGAATCAGCATTTTTCAAGATGACCTCCATGCATCCTAGTCTTCAAAAATACTTTACTCTCTCAGGTACAGCAAATCCTATTATAAGTTTAAAATATCATTCTGTGCACTCAGATGTTTTCACAACATTCAAGAAAGTTGCTAAAAAAAAGCCCAGGTTTATGTAAAAACTGACAGCCTACTGGTGCTCCCAGGTTTCAGTTCATTTGTTAAGATGTACAGGACATGCTAAAGGAGTTTTGACCTCATGTTCCAGTCCGTGCCCTTCCTGACTTGTGGGAGAAGATAGTGAGCAGCTGTGCCTCGAGCACCAAAAATAGCCACACATCCTTCTCCTCCTTCCTTCAGCCCTGCTGTAGTGCTTCTGATTCAGACAATGTCAATGCTAGCTCCTATCAGTCAAAGAGAGATGTGTTATCAAAAGACAGCTGTGGTGGTGCAGACAAAGGGCCCATCCAGCACAGCCTTGCCTCCAACTCAAGTCTCAGCGAAAGTAGGAACAAGGCAGCACACACACCACTTCCCCTTTGGACTCTCCCGCCCTCTGCCCAAGGGGATTCCTCAGCTCAGTTTGGTTTTTGAGTCAGTAACCTGCAGTGGATCTCTTGCTCTCCAAAGTGTTTGCCCAGCCTCCCCTTGATCCCACTTCAGCTTCTGGTGCACACAGCATCCATGGATGAGGGGTTTTCCAGGTCTCCATCAATCGCGTGAGGCACGGGCTCCTGGTGCTTGCTGTGAGCCTGGCTATAGCCAGCTGCCTTTGAGAGCTGCCAGATTTTTATGCTTGAAGAAACAGAGATTTTTCCCAATGTGTCTTTGCCTCTGATGATTTCCATATGTGTTATCACATGATGGTATTCCTTTTCCAAGCTGCACAGTGCTAATCTACTTAGACTGGCTTCATGCAGAAGCTGCTTCAAACCTTTGATTATCTTTTTTGCCCCTCTCTATTTCTGCTTTTTTGGGATAAGGGCTAAGTAAGGGTGCAGGTTAGTTATGGGTTTCTGCAGTGGTATCATCTTCATGTTTCCTGTTGTGTTCTTTACCGTAGTCTGGAACATTGGATTTGTTTTTTCCAACTGCTGTCACACACTTAGCTCTTATTTTCTGATAGGTAACTAATCCCACAGTTTCCTTCTCGGTAGTGGTGACCACCCCAGAGCTTTTAAGCTTACATGAGAGGCTAGGATTGTCCTTACAAGTAGGTAAATTCACTTACCAGTGAATTTCATCTGTTGTTTGACTGAGTCATTCAGTTTCATAAGGTCCTTCTGTAGCTCTTTGCAACACTTGTTCTTGCTATCTCAAATAACTTGGCGTCACCAGCAGACTTGCTTCAAGTGCTTTTATGTTAAATGACAGAAGTTCTGGAGACGTTAATCAGTCCAAAGCTACCAAAAGGTAATTATTCTCTAAACTAATATTCAAAAGAAACATGGCAAAATCAGAAAGAAGCCCTGTTAATGAGTTCTTGGTATTTGCTCTGAATCTACTCCAAGAATTAAACTTTACCCCAAACTTCAACCCTTCTGCTTCAGGCGGCTTTGCCTTACCTCACATTTGCTCACATTAATGCTTATATTTAACAGAATAGTCCCACCACAACAGAATACTCAGCAGACTGTAATTTGTTGCCTTCATAGATAATCAGCAGGATGTGCGTGTATAAATATATATATGTATATATTGAACATGGCAATCTGTTCCTTTATCAAGAGGTGAGCTGGTTTTGGACCATCACCCTCATTCAATTGCCAAATCATTGGAAAGGAATTGAAGGGACATGGCACATAGTTTCTACAGAGGACTTTAAGCATACCTGGAGAAAAAGGTGCAGGAAGCAGATAGACTTCCGAAACAAATGCTAGTAGGTAAGAATAGTATTTTGGGGTTTTAATGCTGTTTGAATTGTGCCTTTCTGATGCATCTGCTCCAAATGACTCAGTGAGACATCCAAGGCTTACAAAGAAATCTACCCACCCTAATGCAATTTTGGGCAATTTTGGTGTTTGGAGTGAGACAGATGGAGTAAGAAACTACAGAGAGCATGTCTAACAGCAGACACAATAAGGCTATCCTCTATTTTAGATTAGACAGGAGGGTCCTGGAGTCTTTTTCTATTTATTATTTTCCAGTTTTCATTATGATGGCACATACAGGCACAGCTACCAAAAGAATTGGTCTGCCCGCTCCCTCCACTGCTTCCCCAGTTGTGCCTGCCCTCCCTTCCCCCATGCTACTGCCTGCTTTGTGCTGGCAAGAGCGTTTCTCTGGCTCTACAGTAAACCGGGAACAGATGTGGATTTAAACCTTTCTCTTTTTTTTTTCACCAAAAGCCTTTCTCCCATTGATAGTCACTGTGAAACTACAGCATTACACACTGCATCAGAAATCCCACCAAATTTTAACAATCCTTCCTGTGTACTGATGGCAGTGCTGCTGCCTCTTTCCTCCTCCAATGACTTCCTGAGTCCTCATGCCAGCTCAGAATTGCCCCTCTGTTTTCCACTCCTCATCTTGGCCTCTCTGCTTCTTATTGTCTACACATGGCTGCTTCTTTGTCTGGTACCTTCGCTTCCAATTGACAACAGTGTATGAAAGCTCCCTCTGCACCTGCTGCCACCATGAACAGATTTCCTGTAGCTCTGTCCCTTACGACCTCTGGTTCATCTTGTAGCTCAGCTGCAAACTCTGCTTTTCTTCTTCTTGCATTCATCTTTGTTTTTTACTCCCTACCCCATCACTGCTGTGCCAGAGACCTTTTCTATTTCAGTAGTAAATAACGTATTCACCAAAACGTGCCACTGAAGGGAAGCCAACTCTACTTGCAAGTTCAAGTCAAATTTAGAAGAAATGGGAAAAAAAAAAAAGGTTTTGCCTAGCATAGAAAAATGAGAAAAGCCCAGACATGTTAGATTTACAGATTTTGATCTTGCCAGGATCAAGACATCTTGATCTTCTTAACCTAGGCTCACATGTGGCACTGCAGCATCTACCACCGAGCAGAAGTGTAAATAACCATGATGCTCATGCCCTCATGTTCCAATATAGATTTTCTCAAGCTTTTCTTCTCATCTCTCCTTCACTTTAAAAACCATTTACATGGTGTCTTTTGAAGCATGGCTCCAGCATGGCCTAGGGAAGTTGCAATGGGTTGGGAGTCCAGGAAGGGGTAGCTCAGGCAGAGCAGCAGTATGAGCTGGTGCAGACTAAAGTGATACGGAGGCTGTGGACAGGGAGAGGTGGAGCACCGGGCCAAGCTGCCACATCACATCACGAGACTCAGGACAAGGGATGACAATAACCACAGCTGGCCAGGAGGCAGGGAGATGGCAGCTCAGCTCTGTTGTTTGCTGTGGCCACTGGTTTCTGCTTCTGACATTGCTGTCCTCTGCATAGCCAGAACCTGGCCAATACTTTTTCTTTGCCTGGTACTGCTGAAGCCACAACCTCTGAGCTGCTTCCTTTTCATCTGTACACTCTCACGGCTCAACTCACCACCTTTGCTTTCTACTCAGTAACATCTTTTGCAGGGAAAACTAACACTTTCTTCCACTTTTCCTTCATTTTCACTTTAAAAGTCCAAAACCAGAAGAACTTATTTCACTTTCAGTGGTAAAGTTCATCCCCAAAGGATTATTTACCATCAAAAAAACCAGTAAAAGTAACAGCATTTTGGGTTAATCATCAGAGAACTTCTAAGTACGTTTATTTTAGCTCATCCACACAACTGAAGCAAATTTTTTTTGCACAGCTTAAATCGGTCCTTATCTTTGATACATGATCATGTCCTCTACAAAATGAGATGTTCTAAATTTGATTGTGCTTTAGTTAACTCTGTGCGTACTTACAATAACTCTGGAACAAGCTTGTGATGTGATTAGCATAAAGGTAATCTTCATAATAGACAAGTAAAAATAAATTGGAGTGCTTAATGCAAAAGGTAAAAGTACCTGTCCCAGTTATTAAACCACAGAACTCCCAGACACTTCAGCTAAGCCAGGATTTTATTAAACTCACGAAAATCTGAAAGAAACTGAAAGGACTTTAATGTGATTGTTGTTACAGGTGAATACATTTCAGTTTCCAGTAGCATCTTTTTGGCTTCTCATGTACAGCTGTAATGGAGCAGCTGGTTGACTATGCTGGCATCATTTTCTGATCCTGTTCCACAGACAGTTACTCAATAAGTGTCAGAGTAGAGTTCAAAACAAGAGTAAAGCAGACGGCTCATTCTCACTCAGTGCAAAATGTTTATGGGATTAAAAAACATATATTATAGATAACTCAAAAATGTTTGAAGTCCTAATCCAGTGGATATACATATCAAAAGCTTCGGATGTTTATTTTGACTGAATGCCTTCCTATAAACTTAAATTCGTCCAAGAAAATCATCAGTTTCCCTAGAGACCCCTCATCACTAGCAAACAAGCTGAGGATTCCTACTGCTGTTGCTGAGACTTTAAAAATGGATTTTAGGTACCTTTACTCATGGTACTGCAGACCAGCCGTAATTCTAAGTCAGTAGATCAACTAAGAATAAAACTGGGAAATGAAAGCAGGAGCACTGGTGATTTAAATAGCAGAATAAACAATTTTTTCTCAGCAACTGTCCTTTTTACCATATTAACCCCCCAAATTCCCATATGCCCTAAATTTGTTTGTCTCAGTCTTCAGTATCTACTGATTGTTGGAAACTGGGATTTAAGCATCAGTTACATTAATTACAGTACACCCATTAAGTAAACAACCATTCCTGTATTCATCTTTTTGCATCTGGATCTGGAACTGTTTTCTGTTGAACTGTCATTATGATGTTTGGATTTGAACTTATTATTTGGCTGTAGCACTCATACACACACCACCTAAACTTATCTTACCCCTAGGAGGATCATTGTATATATCCATTTTTTGGTGTGGATTGAGAGGATGACATAGAAGGGCATGGACAGTCGCAGCGACTCTGGCACAAACACCTTGCACCTTCATGAAGATGTGGCAACAGTTTGTCTCATCCTGCAGCACCTGGCACCTGGGTGCTCTTCCTGGCTTTCCTACACTCCTCCAGGTCCCCAGATAATTGCACCAGTGCTATTGAATGCCCTGCAGGGGAAAATGAGGATCTTGCCCACAGCAGGTCAACACAGTGTGTGTCCTGGGTTGTACAGGGCCCCTCGGAGCCGCTCACGTACCCAGCCTCACAGAGCGTTAGGATATGTTAGCTTTGGCAATGAGCTGCCACTGCATTTGTCTTTCCCATTTTCATGCCAATATACTTTATATGTGTAGGAGCCTTTAAATGACGTATTAAACACAAATACAGATATTTAAAGTGCAATTGTGTAAAGGATGTTCCCGGCCAGATGGGGAACTGCGTGCCAGGAACTCAAGGGGTGCCAGAGTCCAGGGATTGGGTCTGCAGCTGGGGCCTGGCTTCAAACCAGCTTGATCCACGTATGTCTGTTCTGGGGCTGTCCTTGGCATTCACATCAGGAGCTGCAGGTTATCCTCTGATTGCGTGTGGTGAAAATCCTCTGATCAGCAGTAACTGCAGAGGATTTTCACTGCTCTGTTGAAACAACTCTTCTGCTACCTGCAGAGCTCACAGAGCAGCTGAGGGAACTCACTGACATGGGAAGACTGAAGGGCTTAGTCCAGGGAGTGCACACTGGCATATCCAGCAGACTCTGAGATGCAGAATTGAGCAGGGCCTTCAGAGTTTATCTCACCCTTCCCTCTGCCCAAAGGAAGAGTCATGCATCTTCATGCATCTGGCATCTCCCATGCTGTGACTGTGGTTGACTCTCACCCTTGGGTTTTACCCCCATATAACTGTTTAGACACTGCTGATGAAGGCTATCTTCTTACTCTGAATAAACTAAATAAAGTGAACTCTACAACTGCTGATGAAGGGCCTTTTCTTTTTTTTTTTTTTTTTTTTTTTTTTTTTTTTTTTGCAGTACTTGATTTATTTCTGTGAATCTCTGATGTGCCAGCAGAAAATTCTTCAGCAGTCTTTTTCAGTGTGAACACTCCAGCGGGATACATATTCCAGCAACGGTTTCATGTGGGGCTTTTGATCCCTACCTTCTTCTCACCAATCCAAAGAAAGTCAACACCTTTTCTCCCATCATGCTGTGAGCTCCTACTGAGTTGCTTCTCTGTTCTGACCTCTCCAAAGTATTTCAGAGTCACTACTTACTTTCTGAAACTCGCCTCCCATAAGTACAACCTCTCCTCCTGCTTTTTAGATATCTAATTTAACTAGATATGCTAGGACTAGATGTACTAGATGTACTAGATGTACTTAGATGTACTAAGTCATCACTTGTCTGGGTGAGCTCTCTACTGAGCAATCCTGGCCATTCTAGGTGGCTCTTCTTTTCATCATTATTTGCCACCTGGACAGAGTTTGCACTGTTCAGTTTCTTAGCAGAAATGTTGCATTTACTCTCAGATCATGACACAAGCATTGAACTTAATGCAATAAGACTTATACTCTTCCATGAAGACTTCACTATTGTAGCTCCCATTCCTTGACAGTTCTCCTTGGACAATTGTACCTTTTCAGTCCATGAGGTCTCATATTATTGAATATTCTGATCTTACATAGCTCTACCTGTTTTTTAAAAATAAAAAAAAATAAAAATCTGTCTGTTGTGTGATACTTGTTCAAATAACTGACAGAAAACTCTGAAACTTATAATGGTCAGTATCCACCAAACTTGTGCTCTCATCAACAATGAATACTGAGCCTCAGGCCTGACAGGGCTTGTTTTCATTAATGCCTTCCACACTTTCTATGGTAGCATATTCAGTTCACAACTGATCAGGTCCTTTACCAGCAATTAAATTATTTTTAGTGACTTTGCCCATGGCAGAGGTTAAATCAACCTGCCTAGAGTTCCCTGAGTCTAGTCTCCCTTGTTGAGGCAGAGCCTGTCATTAGCACAGCCTGACCTTCTGGGGTTGTGCCAGGACCCAAAATTCACCTAACCCAAACACTGGCAGAGACTTCCTTGGCCAAGAGTGGTGACTGGGGAGGGAACAGGCAACTCAGGCAAACCAGCTTCTTAATATTTGTGATATATGCCCAAGTTACCGAAGAATTGGAAAGCACTTGAGATAAATCCCAAATACTATCCTCCTGCTTTCTCATTCTTTGTCATCACCAGCAGATGGAACAGCTACACTGAGTAGCAAGCCTCGCCCATCACTAAGACTTGTCTCTGCCTAGGATTTTTAAAACACACCCTTATTAGTCTTCCTAATCGTTGACTTCACATCCTCACTACTATAGTGCTTGCCTGAGAATGTGCGGATGGGCAACATAGCAGGCATCCAGACATTTCTGTGACAACAGGAAAAAACACACTCAGATGCCTTGCTTGTTCACAGGTATTTTTCTGACTGTGCTAAGCTGAGAGCCAGTCCTGCCAGTGGTACTGTTGTTTCTGCCTGATTAGAATCATAAAGGAAATATTTCTCTGGCCAGTGATACAATCTACACGTAACAATTCTGGGAAACCTTGTTGTCAAAAATAGGTTTACTTCTTAAGAAATAAACTATATGAATTAAAAAATCCTCCTCATTTTATTCTCCAATTCAGGAAATGCCATGAGATGACACAAAGATTTGCATTTGTTAATGCCTGGAAAGAGGAAAGCTGGTTCCATTTCAGAAACCATCAGATAATACCTTCACCGGAGGATGTTATTACAGTTTTAGGCTAAATATATAATACAAATAACCTGTCTTCTACTGTACAAAAAATATCTACTGGCTGGAAGCAATTATTGTGAGATAATACATGGAAGTCTGCCAGCTGGGCTTGTTAGGTTTTCTAACTCTACATTTATAATTTACATTAGTGTGTAGAACTATCTCCTAGCATAGCCAAGGCTCTATTGCTCTCATTACGCACCTACTTTACGTATCAGTGATAAAATTATAGGGCTGAAGTAAACCATGCAGTGAACTAATCTAAACCAAATCCTTAGAAGAGATTAATTTCCATTCAGGAAATAAGCACCACCTTTATATGGACAACATTCAATATGACTGAATTATTATTCCAATTATTTGGCTAGCTTTACAACTTGCCAGTGGCTTGATGCCAGCATTTTACTTAACAGGCTAATAAAAATTTGATTATCAAAGCCACCAGATCAGCTGCACACAGAACGGCAGTCAGGGAGCAGAGGGTGAACCGTAGCAGCCAATGCCACAACAGCCACCTTCGTCAGACACAAGGCCAAGGAATTACACTTTTCTGTTATGTCACGTCCTGTGGTCAGTAACAAAAATTAACCAAAAATACTCCCAAGAGCTATCTAGGCCAAAAAGCGTGTGGACATGGACCCAGTTTTCCCTCTGACAGTGACCTGCAGAGAAGAAATAAGTGTGGGAAATAGTGTTCTGCTGAGCCTGCCTGGGGGACAAGGGACCTTCATGAATAGTGTGTTCATCCATCCCTCCCATGCCCACAAGTGTTTAAAAGGGAAGGAAGGGCAGAGATGCACAGGAAAGGGAAGAGGGCATACGACTTTGACAGATTTTTGCATTCCTGGATCAGCAAGGAATACAAGCTGTAATCCAGAAAAAACGATCCGGACTGGGGTGAAATCCTAGGACAGGCACTGACAAAATCTCATGGGCAGATTGTAAGACCAGATTTCTACAAAGGAAATAGACCTTCATCATATAAAGGCTTGTCGACAACCTCAGTATACAATAGAGCATGCCTACAGAGAAACTCTGGGAGGGTTGTTACAGTGTCACCTGCATTTTCACAGAGAACTGGACAAATCTCTATGGGAACAAATGTCTGGATGGAGATAAGGCTGCATTTGCAGTTTATAGTTCCTGCGTGATTTGCTATTGAAAAGGCTAACCATGGTTCCATTCAAAATGTTAACGTTAGCCCCTGGGAGACATTCTGCCGGCAAAACGAAAGCTGTGGAAACTGTGCAGACGCCTGCTTTTAAATGGTCGCGTGAGAATGAAAGTCTTGCTTCCCTTTTCACTTTTATTTCCTTATTCCTTACACGATATTTATATTTAGAGCAAAAAAAAGGAACAGGAGCAAAAGTGTTCTCTTGGCTTAATGAAGTCGGACCAACTGCTGTATCTCTGGCGTAGAGACAGGACTTTGAGGTGGCTGAAAGTTGCTGCAAGGTTCTGTCAGTGAGGCTGCTCTGTGCTGCAGGCAGGACTTGTGCTGACCATCAGGGTGTGGGGCAGAACTCCGGCACCTGGATTTGTGCTCTGCATCCATCTGACATGTGCCAAAAGACTGTGCAAAAGCAGGATTTCTACTAAATAACCTTTGGCCCCCTGTTCAAAGCCTGCAAATTAGGACATTCTTCTGTCTTACAGACAAACCATGGCAGGAGATCAGCCTTCACAAGGTATCTCGACACCCTTAAAATCTGGGTCACCTTCTGAAGGCTCCTGTCTCTCCACAGTGACTGCAGAGGAAGCCAAGGAAGATCATCGTCCTCAGCTGAGTGCCCCAAGCTGTGGGAGATGACTCTGGGCCATACAAACGGCCACAAAAACAGAGCTGCTGTGATTCAGCACTTGTGAATATGCTGAAAGGGAGAAAACGGTGAATATAGTTCAGCAGAAAGCAAGAGGGAAAATAAGAGAAATAGGGAAGCTAAAAGAGGAAAAGGGGGAGAAATGGAAAGAAATGAAAATGAGTGTTAAGAGGGAAAACAACCACCGACGGGAAATAACATAGAGACTAAGGGGGGAAAAGTGTCTGAGAGAAAGCATTAGGCAGAGGGAAATGAAAAACAGACAAGTGAGAAGCCTGAGCATCGCACGGAGAAGGCCTCATCCCCACACTCCGACAAAGGAGCAGCTGCTGCCTGCGACTGCAAGAGTCACTGGCTCAGCCCTCCCAGGGGCTGGAGGGAGCCCTGCTGCAGGACATCACAGCTTGCTCCATCCAGGCCACTCCTGTGACAGCCCCTTCTCCTCTCAACACAGAAATTTAGCAACTGGGAGGCAGCACTCAGAGAATGAAGCAGTCTTCTCCTCACGATGAATGTACAACACTGTTCAATGGACACAGGGCAGGGTTTCTGGTGTGTGGTACCAGCAGGAGGAATTTTTTAGTTTTCCTTTTTTTCATTCTCTTTTAGACATGAAAAGGTTGGCAAATTACTGAGGGCTTTTTCTTTGCTCTGCTGCCAAACTTATCACAGGGTGACCAAGGCAAGGTAAACACAGAAAAGCCTTCAAACACGTTCTGTGGGTGCTGGCAATCTCTGGAAACACTTTTGGTTTAATTGTTAAATGTCTTTTGTATCTACCATGTACTTGGAAAGTTATACAAATGTTATGCAATTCCAGTGATTAAAAATCACTTTTTAGTTCCTAACAGTAAGTATACTGATGACTTGCAAAGTTAAATATGGTTAATAGAAAAGAATACGAGAGACATTATACCACATAATTGTTTTAATAGAGTCTATTATCTTTAATGGAGTTTTTATAAATAGGCACACACATGGACACACACAGAAGATACCAAATTAGAAAGAAAACTCTAGTAGAGCCAAGCCACAATGTAACTATTAAGACCATTGACAAAAGGACTGCATTTGCAGCTGGATTACGCAGTACTGTAAAACATAGTGAGATGCATTTTCTCTCTGAGAAACCTTCCTGATCACCATTTAATACTGTGAGGAAGTGTTGCCTGAAGGGTGAGCCAGCACATCTGGGGTGTGAGCATCCAGGCTGCGGTCTCATTGGAGAGGCAGTATAATATGTTGCGGAGCTACTATGAGAAGCTGATGGAGGGAGAGAGGAAATTCTCACAATTGCCTGCTTCCCCACACCACATTAAGCAGCTCAGTCATCACAGGCCACAACTGAATTACAGGAGTGAGTCACAGAGTTCAAAACAAGAGCATCCACTAATTGTTTCATGAAAGAGGCTCAGGAAAGTCTAAAGAAGGATTTTGTAGGATATTCTTTCACTCATTGTGAGCTCTCTAGTCTTTTGTAGTAAAGCCAGCTGTTCTGATCTGAGAGTTTATTTTACGACTCACAGCCCGGGGAAGGGCTGTGTTCCAGGGCAGGGCATCCCTCACGGGCAGCAGTTTTCTCCTATGAGCCTGGAATAGCTTTGAAGTTGTTCAGAAGGAGCTCTTAAACACCACCTGATGGCAAACGGGAAGAGGGGATAAATGGCCTCATTCCCAGTCTAGCTGTCTCTGTTTTGGTCAGTTTGGTTAAGATTCACTCACCCACACTTCAGGCATTCAAGGTGAGATGATGAGACTGTAATTATCATTTGATAAGTGTCTCTGACCCCAAGTCCCTGGACTCCATGGTCTGTGGATGTCTCAGTGATCAGCCCCTGAGCCTTGCTGGGTACGAGACAGGGAAGAGCTCCTGGCTTCTGCTGGAGGTTTGCTTTAAGGATGCTGGATGTTACACCTGAGGTGATAAATGGGAACGAACATGGCTTTGGGAGGCATGTGGATCTAGGGCCCTGCTTTGCCATAGTGCTCCTGTATCTGTATCCTAAGTGCATCATCTCCCTTTCCCTTCCATGAGGACAATTTGTCAGTGCTCCTGTGATGCTGATACACCCTGGTGACAGGCACTGAGGATGTTCGTGAGAGGGATGAGTGCTGTTGCAGCCCCAGGGGTTGCACAAATGGTTGAGGACACACTGTAGGTTAGAAGGAAGAGGAAAAGGGTATTCAAACACCAACAGCTTGTTCCGGTGAAGATGGGGATGGCTTCCACAGTACTTATTGCCAAAAGGTTACAAACAGGTTACAACTTTATGGTTGTGGGATTGTGCTTCCCTCTCCCTTACTGACCACCACCCCCAGAAAGCTGCTGCATTTGTGTCACACACAACCCACTTGCTATTGTGGTGCTTATTTACTTGATCTCTTTGGCTTACGTTTTAGACAGAGAATCAGTTTTGTTACTCACTCAGGGTAACTCAGCTCCTCCAGAAATGTTCTATCCACTAATTTGTCTGATTTATGTCTTGGCCCTCTCCCATAGCTTCACATCTACACATGCTACAGGTTATTGGGATCCAGTTTGCAGGATCCAGGAATGCAGAAAGCAGTCCAGGATCCAACATCACTAACAGTATAGAAACCTCTTTACCAAAAATTTGTCTTAGTGCATGCTAGGTTACCATATATTAATTTCTCTAGGCAATTCAGATTCTTGATCTCCAGCCACTGTTCTGCTGATAGCCCTGAGCTTTTCCTTCCTCCTTTTCTCCCTGTCCTCTGAGGCATGAAGTGTGCTCTCATTCTTGGCACCAGCTTTCTGCTTCTGTTTCCATAAACCGGCCTAAGACAGGAACAGATCACAGCTTACCTGCTGGATTGCTGTTTTCTGAGCTAAGGCTTATTCAGTATCTCAGTAGGCTTCCTTCCAAATTAAAGGTAGCCAAGGCTCAGTAACTCATTAGTCTCTTCAAATGTCACTCCTAACCTGGAGACAAAAACATCAACAGAGAAACAGATGGATCAAAATAGAATTTGCAATTTCCTAAAGAAAAGACCTGTGAAGGCTGATTCGTTTGGAAGAAGCTCAGTTGGCTGGTTCAGAGGCAGGCAGGAAAGATTTTATGCAGACACCGTGGTTTCTTCCCATTGAGATGATATAGGCATGAAAGATTTATTGACCTAATTAATCTAATCTCATCTAACCTTATCCTTGCTCTTTTCTGAATGAAGAAATTAAACAGGGGTTGGACTAGATGATCTTCAGAGGTCCCCTCCAACCACATGTCATTCTGTGATTCTGTGAAGCAATGGCTCCTTCTGGACCTATCCCTCTCTCAGGTCTCACTTGTGGGGAAAGGTCACTGCTGTTGGCAGGAGCTGGACTCATTTGCATTTTTCTTCTATCTGATTTTTTATAAAAAATGAAGACAAACTTTTTTTCTATTGCCACAAGGGTGGAAAATTTAGCAGGCTGGGAAGGTGAAGAAAAATTAGAAAATCTTGTCAAGAAATTGAAATTTTCCATGTTTTACACTTGGATTTAATCCAAAATCCATTTGGAATAAAAGTACTCGCCAAAATCTTATCAGAAAAGTGAGAATTAGCAAAGAGGTTCAGGGGAACCATTAGCCAGGGTTCAGAAGGAGCGCCATGGGCAGGTATATTATCACTTTCGGAAACCATCTACTTGAATAGTAACACTTAACAATCTTATATTTAAAACAACAGCTTGGTCTCAGCTGCCTAAAAAAACTCATTGCATTACTGCCAAGTCATTAGCTTACAAAGCTCCAGGCCCTGTCTACACACAACCCTGCCATCAGTTTAACTAAAATCACTATTTAATCCACTTAGAGCAATCAGCACAACCCTTTTTTTGGGTAACCAAATTAGCCTAAATCAATACAAGCCTGTTATGAACAGAGACAAACAATTTAAGGACATCAACATCAAAACCTGTGTTAGCTCAAGTGCTGCGAGTTTTATGGCGAGGCGAGAGCTCAGGTCAAGCCTGGGGGATGCCACGATGGTGCCTGAAGCACATCCAGCAGTAGCTTTGTGTTGAGGTGCCCAAGTGGTCCCTCCTGTGCTGTGTTCCATGCATAGTCTGGATCCCTCCCTCTTCTTGGGGCTGTGCCCTACCGTGGTTAGGAGCTGTGACCACCCTCACCCCATCCTCTTCACAGCCCTAAGCCCTGCTTGAGAAACCAAACTGGTTTGCTGAGGGAGCTCAGGGTGAAAAGCATAAGACACAGCTGGTTCTGGTGTTCTGATAGAAAGCATTTGGTTCCGATGACCTGGGAAACCTTGTTTAAACTCTATTCTTCTGCACTGAAACACATGAGAGCGTAAGTATGGCTGCAGCAATTTATGCCAACATCCTCCCATCCCGTGTTAATGGCTACCTCTGCACAAACAGGCCTCTCGGGAGACCTCTTGCTCTTGGGAAGGAGGAGGAAAACAGCAGCAGCAGCTGGCCCAGAGCGCAGGCTATCGTCCCCCAGATGCGCACAGTCCTGGTTGATGCCGCTGTGCTCAGTCCCTGCAGAGGCTGCCCAGCTGTGCAGCACTGGCCCACGGTGGGGCAGGGGGGGCAAAGATCCCAAACGGGCAACCCTCCACCCAAACCAGTACTCACCTTGAATGGAGCCTAGGCCTGAGGGGCTTCCTCCTAACCTGCAGTTGATGTCATGCTCTCCCAGTGCTTGCCCAGCGTCCCCTTGAGCCCACTTCAGCTGTTGGTACACGCAACATCCACAGGTGAGGAGTTCCCCAGGTCTCCACTGCTCCTCAAGGCACCAGCTCCCAGTGCTTGGTCTGAGCCTGCTTGTGGCCAGCTGCAGTTAATGGAGTCTAATTCTTATCTTGGCAGAGACAGCAAACAGTTGCTCCATGTCCACCTTCTTTATGGCATGTCTAACTCTGTACACCTCTGTTATACCCTCTCTAACATCATTTTGTCCAGGATGAAGGATTCCAGCCCATTGGACTTCCACAGTTGTGTTCCACAGAGAAACTATTCCCTGCCTTTGGTCATCCTTTCTGCCCTTCTCTGGGCCTTTTCCAATTCTGCTATATCCTTTTTGAGATGAGAGTCACATTCGAAAGCAGGTAACCAAGGGATTCATCTAGTCATATTCATACAGCGTTTGTATCTTGTCTTTTTTTTCTAGTTCTCTCCTAATACTTCCAAACATTTGACTTGCTTGCTGACAAGCATTGAGTTGATATTTTCATGGCAGAAATCACAACATGTTGCTCTTGAAGGGGGGACAGATTATTTTTCCCTATGTGTATCCATCCCTTCATATGCACCTACATGCAGTCTGTTTCCCCATCCTGCCACTCTACAGACTCACAATACTCTTCTGTATGTTTTCAGCCGATTGTCTTTACTACAGTGGATATCTCATTGTGAGCAAACTCTCTACCCAACAGCTGACCTCGTTTTCCACATCTTTACAGTATTGTTCCGTGTGTGTGCACAGGGCAGGGGGAGGGAAGCGTGAAGGAAAAAGGGCAAAAATACAGGTACATACCCATATACTGGTTATTTGGTTTTCCAGTCTGCACCAGCAAACACCCGTGGTTACACACCACAGCAAAATGCAATTCCCAAAATCAAAGGAAACCAGAATAAAAAAGGAAGCAGGGCCACATACAAGCCAGGGAAGGGCTGCCAAGGTGCAGAGACTCCTTCGTAGCTGCCTGTCTCTGGGTTTTCCTGAGGCCATGGAGTCCAGCTCCGAGCTTCTGATGTCTTCAAGGGAGAGCTTTGACCTTCAGCAGAGCTGCAGGATGTAGCTGCTGAGTTTTGGCAGGTGAGGGATGCCAAAAACTTCCCTGCCAGAGCTAGGGATTTCACAGTGGTTTTACTGAAATCACTGCCTAGAATCGCACTGGAGTTTATCCAAATGACTGAGAAGATTCCAACTCTTCTTCCTTTTCACACAGTGCAAGCTGTATAGCATACATTCAGAGATTCACTCAAAATCTCAGTCTTCGTTAAGCGGTGATGGAAAAAGATGGAAATCCCTGTGTGATCTTCCACGGGCAAAGGAACTGCTGGTATCTCCTATCTTCTCCCACTAGACCAGCTACTTGGCCTAGTGGGAGGTGTCCTTGCCCACAGCAGGGGGGCAGGAACTTGGTGATCTTTAAGGTCCCTTCAACGCTAACCATTCTATGATTCTTCTTGTGCCTGTAATCCTTAACACAGCCTGAATGGGACAGCTGGTCCCCAGCTAAGCTACAAAAAGCCAAAGATGCTCAGATATGACCAAGACAATGTAACGTGAAACAGGGTTAATTCTATATTACAGAGTGCCTGGGTAGCAACTGATGACGGCAGCCACGTGCCCAGATGCATCAATCTTGCCTGATCGCTTCTTGCCCACCATCCTGGAGATGGGTATAGGACAAGCAGGAACTGAGGAACTGCAGGTGTAAGAACAGGAGATTTGGGCTGCTCAATGGCTTTCAGTCCCAGGGTAGGTATTCTGGGGAAGGTACTCAGTAATGAATAGGCTCTGTAGGAGAAGGGCCCTTATATTACCCTTGAATGACCTTTAGAAGAATAAATAAGTCTCCACAGTGAAAGTACCACCATTTCTAAGTCTATTGATGCAATTGTGTAAGTGACTGGTGTCAGTGCCTTTCCAGTGGGGCAATCCAAGTAGTAGCTCAGGATGCATTATCTCCTTTTAAAAGCCCATGGTGATGTTTCATCATCCCTCTGCATGTGCCAGGTCACACTGCCAGCCTGGGGCACCTTGGAGAAGCACAGGATGAGGGAGAGCTGCTGAGGATGGGAAACCAGAGGGGCTACGTCACCTTTAGCATCAACTGGACAACATCCCAGAGCTTAAACACCAACCCTAGACACACGCTGTTCAGCAAGCGCAGCATAGCCACTTCCTTTATGCTACACATCATAGAATGGTTCAAGTTGGAAGGAACCATAAAGATCATCAAATTCCAACCCCCCTGCCATGGGCAGGGACACCTCCCACTAGAGCAGGCTGCTCGATGCAGAAGTCTCAAGGGTTTGAAGCCACATGTGTTTTCTACCTGAGGGTTTTCTGTGGCAACCACAGTCACAGCGGGGAAGTACGCAGGCACTTTCACACTTGCAGAAGCATTTGATTTTATACCAGGAGTTCAATAGCTAAAAAAAGGCTTGCATTTTCTTGTGTAGCGCTATTATAATAATATATTAAGGAATTTAGGACTCAAGCCTACGAATCGTTATTAGCACTAGTACTCCTTAAATGTACTACTTCAAATAAGAAGATTTGTACAATTCCCAAGTCTGCAAAAACACGTCTAGCTAAAGTTTCTCATGGCTTTTTATTTGTCCTAAAAACACCAGACACACATACGATGATATAAAATAATGATGTTCCTTGCTATTCCCAAAATTCCCAAACAATAGAAGATGCTGATTATAATTTATTACTATCAGAGGCCTACCTAAGTCTAAAAATAAAGCTTACACCACACCAATTGTGTTTATAAGAACTTAAAAAGAAAACAACAAATAACTTGTAACTCAAAAATCGCAAAAAGTTTGTTCTGAGTATTTCTAGAGCTGGACACTAGATGGCAGAACAAATATATGTTCTCTAATAATTGGCAAATAGCATACCCTTTTAGTTAGAACGCGGGCCCAGAGAATTTAAAGTATAGCACATATCTAAAATAAATTGGAAGTTTACAGCTGACCTACATTTTCAGGTCGGTTCCTGTAGAGCACAGGCCCAGATAAGGTTGGATTTAAACCTTTGTGTTCTTTACAACGAGCATTACAATTTAGTCACAAACTCAGGTCTCTCCCCACAGATGCCCATGGCTTCCCTTTCCCCACACAACACATTTCAAAAGTAGGACCCAGGCAAACTCTACCCCAACATATAATAGATGATAGAAGTGTTTATAGAGAAGTAAGACTCTCAAATGAGCCTAAGTGATTTAGGAACATCACTGTAACTGCAAGTTGGTAGGACACTGCACAGGTAGCTCAAATTGGGAAAAAAGAATCCAGATTTTTTTTTTCAATTATTGCTTTGTTCCTGTAAAGCAGCAATTCTTCAACAGCGTATCAACTGGGAGCCACTGTGGGAAAAGGCTGAGCTGAAAAGCTTGGGAAAAAAAGTCTGGGAAGATGGCAAAGGAAACTGCGTGCACCACAAGGTGTCACCAGGCAGCCGGCCCCAAGCAGGAGGAGCTGGGATGGAAGTTGAAAGAGCTGAGTCTAATTCCAGGCTCCTGACTGATTTGCTGTATCGCCTTGCACCGCTTCATCGATTCGCTCTCCCTCACAGCCCTGTCCATCATCTTCTCCTGTAGGTATGGAGTATGCAAAGCAAAACATACCTACCAACTGCCCTTGCTGCAAGGAGAGAAACAATTCCTTCTCCCCCCTGAGACGAGACTGCCAGCATCTAACTATATTCTTATGACATTAGAACACTCAGGTGCATCCTTCACCCATCTGATTCCTGTCCCCAAACACACAAAAGCTCCTTTTAACAAAACCTGGGCTATTTCCAGATCCATTTAAGCCCCATCAGTTCTGTCAGCATTTCTTGCTGACAGAAGAATTAAATGGAAGTGGTAGGACCCTTCCGGATTAAAAAGGGACTTTCAAGGCTGAAGGAAAGCACAGGGCTGTGGAAGAAGTGCCCAAAGACAGATGATGTCCCACGAAACCTGGACTGCAGCAGTTGCTGAGAAACAGTTTGTGATGGGCTCAAGAAGTCATCTGACCTGTTGTGGCAGTGGAGCAGCAAAGGCTACACAACAGCTTCTTTCTCTGGGAGGAGCAAACATCTGCATGGCATGAAAACAACACCACTAGAAAAAAAAAAAAGAAAGAAAAAAGAAAACAAAAAAAGAGGATGGACCCACATGTCATTGGCCTGTAAAATCCAATAGTGAAGGCTCAGAATTCAACCCCCCTGGGTGTCTGGAAGGACACCAGAGCCAGCCTGTCCAGCCTGTGGGAGGAGCTGAGAAAGGACCCATCACATCACTTTTGGCCAGCGTTCAGGGAGGCACCAACTGGCTCCAGAAGAAGTCATAGGCAAGTTCGTTCTGCTATGTTCTGAAAACAGGCCTTTCAAAGAGATAATGAGTCAGGTAAAAAGAGGTAGAGCTGGTGGGAAATAATACTTCTGGAAAGACAACCTTCCTCACAACTGGAGAAGAAACCTCTTTCATGTTTCTAGGCAATTTACCTTGGCTCATGATGATGGCAAACCTCAGAGTAGCTAAGGTCTGCTCACCTGCAAAAGCAACATGAGATCTGCCCACCCATCCATCCTGACACGTGGCACCACGGCTGCTGTAGGACACACGCACCAGGTCTCACCTGAGTGCAGGAGGACCAAAGTTGTCCCCCCACAACCAGAGCATTGCCTCCAAATTTGGAGGTACAAGCAGACAAACCTACCCAAGAAACCTACCAATTCCTCTTCCTGCATGGAGACATTTTATCCCAGGATTCCAGCTAAACACGGGAAGGACTTAACCATG
Organism: Pedionomus torquatus; assembly: GCA_013398155.1. NCBI lineage: Eukaryota > Metazoa > Chordata > Aves > Charadriiformes > Pedionomidae > Pedionomus > Pedionomus torquatus. The sequence continues at coordinate 36,880 of VZRU01006312.1, forward strand.
GGATGGACGTGGGTAATGGCGCAAAAGAACTGTACAGCCTAAGAAAGGATAAGGAAAGAAAGGGAAGAAACGGAGAGGGGCTTGAAGAAGCAATGACAGCAAAATGGACACGTAAACAACACACAAGGGGAAACCAGTGGTCACCGTAAGCATTTCTTTATGTTAAAAACTGTATCTAACCGTGTTTCTAACAGCTGCAAATGATGGTAGTTTGCACATGGAGGTTTGTGGCTACCCATACGGGAATGAAGGGAATATGCATGGAAGTTGGGTGGTGTGGGAAGTAAGAGCTTGTTGTTGACTTGTGACAGCACAGCGGGCGGCCTGCAAACCCTGCGCAGCCCAGGACCTGCAGGCTCTCAGCTGCTCAGAAAAATCAATTTCCCCTTCTTTATGACTCACAGATAGATAGATGCTTTGGGGACCTCGTGGTCAATTTAAATTCAGCTCCTATGGTCAACTCCAACTTTTATAGCTGAGTCATTTGGTTTTGAAGTGTTGTTTCCAACTTTGTGCAATGCTCTTCCTGTCCCGTGTCCTCCCCAGCCCCACCCCACTCACATGTGCACCCACTGTCCTGCCGCTCAGCCTGCTCTTCCTCCATGCTGTCCCTCTCCTCGCCGCTCTTCCCCCCTTTGTCTCTACCTCACTTCCTTCTATTTTGCTTGTCCACTGCCTTCACCCTTCCCAACTAACCCTTTACTGTCACACTCCAGACTTTTGGAAGCTTTGACGAGTTTCTTTTCTGAAATGGGAAGTGGTAAACCAACCAACTACCACACAGTCATCTAGCAAAAAACCTGTCTTCCCTTTGCCACTCCATCCTCCCCCTTCTATCATCTTCCTTTTGTGTCTCTTGGCTACTCTTTTACCTACGCTTACACCGCCAAGTCTTTGAGGGCAGTGTCAGATTCAGCCCATAGAATTCCATAAGGCACCTAGTAAGCTAAATGTTATAAAAGGTCGTATTACACGTCATGTTTTGCTTTTGATTTTCAATAACCCCACTGAAAATCCAAGCAAACAGGACTCTAAGTAGACAGACATACGTGTTCTGTCAACAGGAAGTTCTCTTGCATAACTAACTTCTCTGGCAGTTCTGGAAAGCTAGATGCGGTTGGGTTTATTTTCCTCGCTGCAAATTAATAGTCAGGACAAAAGTGAACCGGTAAAGAAAAATCATTTCTGAGAAAGGAGCTTCTAGAAAGGCAGATGATTTTTAGCACGCAGAGCTGCCCTTGTGAAACATCTGCTATGACGTAGGCCTGTTCTGGCCATAGACCAAGCATATCAATAGCTCCACAGAGTAATGGGATAAGAAATGGGAAAATTGCCATTGCCTGTTTAGCAGCTTGTTTTGCTAATAAATGTCTGTCACTTTTCAAATAGCTACAGTGTAATTGTTTTTTTGGGGAAAATATTTCCTTGAGCAGGAGGTTTGCAGGCCATTAGCTATTTCCCATCTGTGCTGGTGTTTTAATACACCACACACACACTTTGCTCCCTATTAGAAATTATTCACGGCTTTTGATTACAGGCAGGCAGCCTGAAGTTTAGAAATCATGTCTGTCATTAAAAAGTTTTCTGTTGCCTTATAGAAAATTTAAGTCTCAAAATCATCAGAATGAATACACGCGTTTCAGTTTTTTGAAAGAATCTCTGCTTTTACAGATCACTAGAAAAAAGTACTCTTCTTAGACATCTGTAATTTTGAAATAATGACTGACTGTACAGAGGCAGCGGCTGTTTGACAAAAGCGGTGGCCACTGTGTGCCCATTCCATGGTTAGAAGCAGAACATCACTTGGCCAAGCACTGCCACATGCTGGAGTTCATCTCATCCCTTTTCAAACTGTGCCATGAAAAATTTTAAATTCTAGCCGATAGCTGCTAGGACAGGCAAGAGACAGACCTCTGTTTAACATCACACAATACCTCCAGTAACTATTGGCTTTCGCTTCACACACATACATTCAATATGCAATCACTTGCAGTAAACTTAGCTGAACTGACAGACACAGAACTATACTCTTACATGCATCAACTTAAATACTAGATGCATATGTTTCTGGAGAGAGAAAAAAAAACAAGCCAAAAAAACCTCCCAATGTTCCTAATCAATATGTATCCGTCTCCTTTTTTTCCCCTCCTCCCATCAGAAAAAAAAAAAAAAAAAAAAAAAAAGCAGAGAAAAAACTCTAAAAGATCTAAATGTGCAGGTACTGTTGCAGATAGTCCAGAGATAAGCTTATTTTGTCATCTGAATCCTTTCCATTTTTTTTAATTCAAGAGGATCACATGAAGTTTCTATCCTAACTAGTTCCTAGCTTTCTCAGAATAAGGTTAGGGAGAAAAGGAAAAGAGGTTCAGGATTAGTGATATTTCCAAATCAAGTCCTACACAGTGGGAAACTGGCACCATTATCTACCGCTGGGACTGACAGGCAAAAGGACCAACGTACAGGCAGTGACTACTTTTCAGAATTTATTGTAAAAAATAGTATTAAACAATAGGAAAAAGCCACTCCTTTTTCAATCCGTCACATATTGTTTTATGTGGAAACAATGGCAAAATGCGACAGAAATGTATTTACCCATTCCTATCCATATATCAGATAATCCCAGCTACTCAGGACATGCTCATGGGAAAAATATTGGCAGTATCACAGCATATGGAAGTGGAAATAAAAAACATGCAGAATTTTCAATTGCAGTTGGGAGGCCTATTTCCTGGAGTCTAAAGATCATGTTGTTTTATCTGTTTTCCTTTAGCATAATGTACATTATCAGACTTTCATAACTTCAGACACCGGCAGAAAGCCCTGATTTTTTGCCAATGGTGACATACCCACCTCAAAGATAAATGTGGAAGTCAGAATGTCTGCCTTATTTCTGTTTGCAATTTCCTTTCCATAGGAACATGCACATAATACAGTTCCTGCTAACAGATATTTAAAGCTTGGCTAGCCCTTTTTCACTTATACCAGTTCAACCCCACTGGAGGTCCTCAGGGCAGCACAAACAATGGAGAACAGACTTCCAACACCACACTACATTTACTTTGGCCAAAAAGCACTTGTCCTAACAACAAATTATTCATGTTAAACATACTTGGTAGAACTTCTGCTTTTGTCAACAAACAGAGAGATGTCAGATTCTGCATTAAACTGTATCACAAAAAATACATTACCGATGCATTCCACAGTTGGGTTTTTTTGTGGACTTTCTAGCTCATGTCAAAACTGTAGAGTACCAGTGTTAACACAAACAGAGCTCAATTTATACAGAACCCAAAAAAAACCAAGTGCACAGTACTATTTACCTGGTGCAAACAGCTTCATTATCACCTCGTGAAAAGTTGACTTAGCATTAGTTTCATGCTCAAAACCATTAATCAGAGAAAACTTCAGTTGCATGGCACCTTTGAGACCAACTCAGTTTCAAGGCAAGGGATGAACTTACACACACACAGGTGCATTGTTTTAGGCATGACGTGAGTATAGAACCCAAATACTCAGAAAACAAGGGTCAGCAGAAACCTACAGACAGTGATAAATCATAGTATCCAACCATTTATTTTTTCCCTTTCCACTGCTGTGCTTGCTGAAAACTGATAGCAGCAACACAACGGTTAGAGGTGACTCACAGAATTGACAGTCCCTGGTGTAGAGCGCAGTGGAAATGTTGGTCGTTCTGAAAGAAGATACAATGCAGCAATAAAGGAAATTCCACACCGAGAAGTCAAATGTTTTTTTTCTCTTGCACATCATAAAAAGTATTTTTGGTTACAAATTACCACTGCAAACAATCTTTTCATAGATAAAACTAAAAATGTCTTTATCTAAAAAGCTGAGAAGGATCAAAACCCCACAAAACCATAACTAAAAAGCTTTCTCTAAGTCCTCTTCCCTTTGGAGTTGCAAGTGTCCTTATTTTAAGACAGACCCTCCTCTTGGTCAATTAATTCCGTTTTGGTGGTGAACACATCAGCCAGCATGTGCTTTGGGATTTCAGATCCCCGTACTTTTAACGTGTAGCAGGCATTCTCTACTTTTGCCAGACTCTGTTTCAAGGTATACAGCTTCTTAGATACTTCGTAAGGTCCAGTGTTGCCAATGAAAGTAAAGCCATCATAAATTTGTCGTAAGAACTGGCTCAGTTCAAAAGGTGTGTCTATGTCACCATTTCCAACACTGCTGATGCAGAGCCGCATCAGCTCTCCAGTTAGATCAGCCACTCCCAGCAGGTAATCTACAGGTGTTACCTTCAGGCTCCAAGCATGTGGTTGTTTATCATGGGAATTGGAGGTCTAAGGACAGAACAAAACAAAGTCCAGTGCAGAGAACTATAAAAAGCAGTTGATAATGGTTCAAATACACACCAACTTATCTAACATAATTGGTAATTGAAAACATTCCAGAAAATTAAATTGCATGGCACTTCCCTACAGTCTGATGTCAGAAATACCAATTTCCTTCCAGCATACCAGGAGGTATGAAAGTATCATTTCCACTTGAGATGTGACTTCCATTCTAGCAAGCAGGATAAACATAACCTGCTTCTGCCATCTCTATTTGTAAACACAACTATTGTGTCTTTGTACTAACATTTGTTTTCAGTTGCCTTTTTTTTTTTTTTNTTTCAGTTTCCTTTTTTTTTTTTTGGCTCACAGACCTCAGTCTAATAGATTTAAATTTTGCTTAAATGGTCTGTTCAAAGCCACCAAAGCAATCAAGAAGCAAAAAGAATCTGCATTATGAAAACAAGTGGCATCATTTTGTAATAGTATCTTGAATTTTAAAACATGTTTTCTACGAGAAGCTGGTAGGTACAGTATTCAGCCATTTTATAGCAACCGAACTCATTACAATAGCTAAAAAAATACTTATTGAAGAAAATACAAAGTCACACGTTTGCTCCGTTGTCCAAGTTTCCAATACTTCTTATTGCCAAAATATATGTAACTTGGGAGACAACGCAGGTTTTTTCCTGTTCCCTTAACATGGTATCCACCCAAATTTGCAAATCTTGTCACAGATGTACATGCAGGAGTTAACAATTTCACAGTCTGTTAAAACAAGTGTGCCACAATGGGTTTGCCTCTGAGAAGAACAAATGAACTTACACTAAAAACTTGGCTTGTTTGCAAATATCTTACCCAGAGAACGGAGAAAGAATAAAAAGTGTTTTACAGCAGAATTCTCTTCAACAGAGGCAGACTCAGGAATTCATCCGAAGCAAGTAGTGCTGTGCATTTATATACATTACAAGTGCACTGCATGTACTTTTCTGTGACTACATAATTGCCTTTTGTTCCCTGTAAACAATCAAACTGTGATCAGCTTACTATGGTTGGTGGCAGCAGTTTGTCCCTATGCAAAAAGTCTGTTTAGGGCAGGGTAGGAGTCAAGAACCAGTAGGTACAATATTAAGACTAAGGTATGATGGGACTCGAGCTTGCCCTCTGAGGGGAGGCATCATGATCAACTCCAGGAAAGGAATAAATGACCAGCTAAGACATATGCTGTGCATTTTAACAGAAGCTGAATGTAGTGCCTCCTGTGACTAGTTCAGTAAGATTCCATTCGCAGCATTCATCCTGCCTTGGATTCGTTTGTCTCCTCCAACTTTTGTTACATCATTTTACACCAGTAGGACTTGCAGGCTGTCCCAGCCATTAAAAATCCTTCCTCTACATTTGTTTGCTAGTATTTCTCTATCCTGGATCTTTCCCCCTACCAGGAGTTCAGTTTGCTCTGAATAAAAAGGATGTGAAATTTATAAACTTGTATCCCACAGATTTAGTTTACTACTTGTCAGAATCAAAAGCATGTTTTGAACAAGTGAGGCAAAGCCCACACGTGTATCTGATACCATCCCACTAACTGGCCTTATTTAATCAGATGCCAAAACTGTGACTAAGTCTACTTGTTGCGTTTCCATCACAGAAAGATGTTTGTCATACGAGAAAAGAAAAACTTTTACCGTATTTGTTGTTTCTTCTCTGTCTTCCGCTGTAAATATTAGTTGCTTATTGATCTCTTCAATACTAATCAAAGATCGTGTTTGGATAAAATACTGAAATGAGACTGCCTCAACATATTCTTGAAGTCCTGTAAAACCAAGAACTAAGCTAATGATTCAAACTTTCCAGCAATGATCCATGCTCACAATTATTTACATTTTTAAATAATTTTTACAGTGAGACTATTTTAAGGTTACTAGCAAAAAAATTAAAACTAAGGTAATCTAGAAATAGCATTGAAACTTATATATTAACACAGCACACTTCTGAAGTACAAAAACCAGACCAAGAACACAGCAGATAAACATTTTCAGGTTTTTACTCCAACTGCATTTTTCATTGAGGACCTTCTGTAGTATCAGTATAAAGCATCGTGTTACTCTCAGAAATGTACTGAACTGCAGTTCCTCATACTGTCCCTTGGGGTTCTGTGCTGGGACCAGGACTGTTCAGTATCTTCCTCGGTGACATGGACACTGGGATCGGGTGCACACTCAGCAAGTTTGCAGATGACACCAAGCTGAGTGGTGTGGGTGACACACCTGAGGGAAATAATGCCATCCAGAGGGTACAGGACAGGCTCTAGAACTGGGCCTGTGTTAACTTCATTAAGTTCAACAAGGCCAAGTGCAGGGTCCTGCACCTGGGTCAGGGCAACCCCCAGTACCCATACAGGCTGGGGAACAAACAAAGGGACTGAGAGCAGCCCTGCCAAGAAGGAGCTGGGGAATAGTGGATGAAAAGCTGGACATGAGCCGACAGTGTGCACTTGCTGCCCAGAAAGCCAAATGTACCCTGGGCTGCATCAAAAGAAGCATGGCCAGCAGGTCAAAGGAGGTGAGAGATCCCACTTGGGAACCCTCAGTGTAGGAAAGACACAGACCTATTGGAGCAGGGTGAGAAGGACCACAAGAATTATCAGAGAGGCTGGAGAACCTCTCCTAGGAGGACAGGCTGAAACACTTGCTGTTGTTCAGCCTGGAGAAGAAAAGGCTCTGACAAGACCTTATTGCTGCCTTTCAGAACTTCAGAGGGCTTCTAAGAAAGATGTGGACAAACATTTTAGTAGGGCCTATTGAAAGAAGACACGGGGTAAGGGTTTTTAATTAAAAGAAGGGAGATTCAGACTAGATATAAGGAAGAGATTTTTTTACAATGAGGGTGGAGAAACAGTGGAACAGATTGTCCAGAGAGGTGGTTGATGCCCCATGCTTGGAAACGTTCAAGGTCAGGTTGGACAGGACTCTGGTTGAAGATGTCCCTGCTCACTGCAGGGGAGATTGGACTCGATGACCTTTAAAGGTCCCTTCCAACCCAAACCATTCTATGATTCTATGATAATGAGTCTTTTAAAATACAGCACTTGTATAATGGAGAGTACAGATTACTATTGCATGACTTCACAAAGGCACAGGACACAACACAGAGAAAATCTGCAGATAAATCAAAAGCAAGGAAGGCAGCTCACCTATGAAAAAAAAAAAAAACAGCCAACATATAAAGAATCTTGCTTTGTTTCATCTTATTAGCAACAGTAGATACTAATTTAAAACTGAATTTTTCACTTCTGTTTTGTGGAAACTGGTAAGCAGGCTCCTTAAAACGTGCAGGTTAGCTGAAATCCATGTTCAGGACAAAACGTCAGTTGTCATGAATCACTCCAGAGAAAAAAAAATAAAAAAACCTCAACACTACCACAAAACCCAACCAACCAGACAGAGCAGTGATGTCCAACAAGAGGAACACACTCAACAAACTCAAAAAGCTCTGCCCCAAAAAATTTATACTGTATAAATATGGCATGCAGGGGGAGTTGGTGTGCTGGCAAATGAGAGGGGACAGCAAATATAGCTTCTACGAGATTCGTATGCCATCTGCAGCAACCTGCCATAATTACCTCTCACTACCTCTTAGCAGATGGTGATTTTCTGTATGCATTATAGCAAAGGTGAGATGTAAAAAAGAGCTTGAATGTTCAGACTGTGATTTCACAGGTTCTGTCAGTTTCTCCTTATGCACGGAGAACAGATTTGGGTAAAGGATGTGGGAAAAGTTCATAAATAGAAAGCTAAAGTTGGCAGTAATGGAAATAAAAAAGAAAAAAAAAATAGCAGAGACAAACCTGGAACAAACAGCCATAGCAGAACTAAGCTAAAAACAAGTCCTGAAGAAAAAAATCAATGCATACGTATATCTGACCTAGGGATGGAGAAAGCACCAAAGGAGGACACTAAAGGAAAAGACTGTACCATGACAGAGATGGCTCTAGCAGCCATCTGAGTCTGAGCCATTTTAAAGGGTTGGTTTCACTTCAATAGAAGCAAAGAGGTGACACTACCGTACCCCACTTCAAGAGAGCCAGGATTAGACAATAGTTTTGCCAGTGAGTAAAGTGAGAAAACGCAGAAGTAAAGAGGGGTACCAGAAGCAGATTATTGGTTTCATCAGAATACTCTTAAAATCCTCAACCGACCTCTACTGGGCTAGAACCTCGGCCTATGGAGATACGCAGGAATCAGCAAATTTAGACTTCATCTGGATCAAAGAAAAAGTCTAAATCAAAAGAAGAAAACGCAGATTTGAGAAACAGATGAGAGTGGAAATACTCCTGAACATCTAGAAGTAACCTCATGAGAAAATTCAATTGTAGAAGGCTTTCCACATTACAATCACAAAAGCATGACAAGGAACCCGCATTTCTTAAGTATGTGTTTGCAAGGCAAGTGGAGGCAATTCAAAAAGGCAATTCAGCCTGCAACCTTTATGCAGCACTGAGAAAAACAGAAGACATTTCCATCAAGCAAAGCCACACTCAGCACCACCGTTCACAAATCAGAATGCACACAGGGAGCTATAAGGCCAACTAAATATAATAATTTAATCAACTGAACTCAGGTAAAGCATTCTGGGCACAAGTAATAGAAGAATACTAGATAAAAGCTACTCAGGATCTTCTAAGATAAATAACTTCAGAAGTTGTAGAGAGGTAGATTTCATCACACATTCTTTTCTGGACTAACCCTCTCACAAAACATGGCCAGTAATTTCTTATGAAATTTGGGCTTTTTCTGTGACTAAGCTGTAAGCTACCAGGTGCAGCAGCACTCAATATGAAAACATCCCTGACAATCTCTGCTGTCTGTGGAGAAGACTATCAGATACAAAGAATCAACTTGGCTTTTTACCAAGTTCACAGAGATCAAATCAGCTCTCAAACTTTTTGGTAAACAGCTTTCTCAACCAATCTTAACTTCCAGTTTCAACTCACTCCACCATAATACTTCTCCACATGCATTTTGTCCTTTTCTGGGACAAATGTTTGGCTTCCTCCATTCATTTATTGTTATGTGGTTTGGGTTTTTTTTATAGGCATACTTATATGTCTGTATACACACATTTTTGTTTCCTCCCAAAGTCCCACCCTAGCTGACATGGTTCCTCTCCTCGCCCCTGTTTAACGCCACCATGTGAATGTTGCGCACAGTCTGGTTTGTCATTTACTGTCACCTTTTCAAAATGAAGGAATCCATCTCCCAGTATTTGCAAGTAAACATTACAAAATCTCATTTAAAGTTGTAACAAATAGACTGGTAACACATCCTGGTTACAATTACTTTGCAAAAATTATGAATTTTTTTTTTTTCTTTTTAAAGTCCTTCCTCCAGAAGTAGCTACAACATGACACTTCAATGACCCAAGACCTTGAAATAAGGTGTTTTCACATGCAGGTAGAAGGATGTTTAAACATGTTATGTTTTAGCTTAATGGTAGGACATCCGCTATTTTCAGCAAATAATCCCCAAGGTAAAAACCCCATCCCATTTCACTACACCATCCAACAATACCTTTCCCCTTATGCTCTTGTTTTGGATTTATTCCAAAATTGGCTTATTTACGGATTAAGCTGCCAGTAATGGAACAGTTTTTGTAAGACTGCTTTTTATGTTATTTTTTTCTCTAGTACACGGACCAAAAATCCCAATTAAAAGCACTGTATTATTTCTACTAGCACTCCTAAAATTACACTCCTAAAAATTAAGGTAACAAAGTGCTTAAGTATTCTGATATTTTATTTCATTTAATCTATATAAATAACTTGTACTAGTGACAAATTGCAGTGACCCGGTATATAACTGCCTTCCTCTATATTTTGAAGATTTATTTTTTACATAAGAACTAGCAAGTTACACGGAGATATCTTCTGAGCACATATTATCTATAAAGGAGGAGATTTTGTGTCTGAAAGTTTGTGCATTTTTTTGACAGCTGTATCAGCTGATACTCAAGACATGTATCTTCATCTACACAGGCAAGCTCTGAGAAAGAACAATAAATCAGGTTCCTTCAAAAAACCAAGTCATCCTAGCACTCAACTCAAGAGTCAAATTAGTGTATTTGGAATGGTAGGAAAAGGCACTCCTAATTTAAAAAAAGAAAAGTAGTAACAGAAATTCTTTAATTGCAGGAGTCAGATTAGGGTAAACAAATTCCACCTGAGACATAAATGTGTGCATGGAAGTTTTAACTCAGAATGACAGACTGAACAAGAGGTGAAAGTATCCTCCTAAAATCTTGTTCACTTCATTTCCTCCTTTAAATATCTGTTCAACAGGTTAAAAAAAAGGATTAACACGGATTTCATATCTCAGTTCTCAAGGACAGCAACACCAATGCTACCTGCCATCTTCCCAAACAGGCTGCTTCTCTGCCTATCTCTTCTCAAACTCATTTTCCTTCTATCCCTTCATCCTCTTTGACTGTTTTTCTTCCCAGAGATGGTTAGGACACATGCAAATGACAGAGATGACAGCCTGTGTTCTCTTACCTAGCTCCCCGCCTTCCCCCCCCCCCCTAAACCGTGCAACCAGAATCACAGGCCAAGAGCAGCCACCAGAAAGATGGTAGGAAAATACAGCAAGTTTCTTCCAGGATCACCATATGAAGGGTGGGGCACCTTATTTACAGGGCGGAGTCATGTAAATGACTCCTTTGCAAATCATTACAAAATACACAGCCACAGATCTTATCGTCATATTTAGGCTGGCAAGTTACACTCTTGTTAAAAAAAGAAAAAGAAAGGGGTGGGGGGTGGGGTGGGGGAAGAGTCATACACAAACCCAAAAAATCCTTTACAACTCCAAAAGAAACGTAGTCATATTCTTTTGGAAATCCCAAAGAGGGAAAGAGCAAAGTTACACTGGAGAGCCCTTATTGCTAAGCTCTGCAAAATATGGCAAGGATGGTAGACTTAAAGAGCCCACTACTGCAAGCATATTCATCAATGAAGGGGAGAACTGGTGAAATGAGCAAATAATTAACCAGGTACATCAAGCAAAAGCAACACATTTAAAAGTATTAATACACAAATCATTTTGCTCCGGAGCCAGTGCCCTCTTAAAATGAAACTGACAATTCACACCTCAGTCTTCTGTTTAAGTTCTCTGCAGACTCGGCAGCGATTCCTTGGGCTAACAGATCTCTTTCCACGCACAAGTGATAAAAACTGAAGCAATTAAACTAAAACCGAGGCTGTGAAACAATCCAACCCCTTTTTTGGTTGTGAGCATGAAGTCAAAGGTTAATTTTGTAACAGCACACCAAAAGAGCATAAAGTCAGCTATCAGACAGGCATGCTCTGGACATCCTTTTGTGAAAACGGCTTAAGCGAATAACTCCACTTAGGAATGGATTTTATAAAATGGGACTAACAAATGCAAATAAAAGCACTAGAACAAATGACCGTAACAGTTTACAAGCTGGGGGGGGAACCTCTTTCTAATCACTGAACAATACCTCAAAAGCTGAATACGGCAGGTAGGGCTGTGAGTATCCTGAAGTTTTAGTGGAACTGGTGAGAGAAAAAACCACACATAAGTCCACATCCAAACTGCTTTGTTTTATCAATTCGGTTTTTAATTACTTTAGTAGTCAGATGTGAATACTTATTAGAAAAAACTTACTTTAAGTAACCTTGAACTGATTACTAAGAGAATATAAATAATGTTTATTAGATCTACCAGTCATTTGTCTAAACTGGTTTACTGTTAGACCAATAATTAAATTTATGCAAATTTCTTGTGTTATGCCCCTGAATGCTTTCTCAATTAGTCAACTGCTACTTGACACATCTATGACCACCAAGAAATTCTGTTCCCTTCCTAGCTGCATGTGTCAAAGTGATGTATCTCAGATACTGAACTGTTAATATTGTTTGCACTTTGATTAAAGTTGCATATATACCAGCTTCAGGGAAAAGGTGATCCCAAGATTAGTCTGTTTTTCCAATAACTACAGAAACAAACATAGGTTCTCTATTTAATAGGCACAAGTGTCTCAGAGTTAAATTATTTCCCCAAATAGGCACAAAAGCTCTGCAGAAAACGGCAAAGAATATTTTAATTTCTCAATGCAGTGAGCAGCTTAATCGAGCCTTTTTTTATGGTTATTAGAAACATGTGCACATGTGACAAATGCTAGGTTTTTTGCAGATGACTCATAAAGGACGAGAAAGTCACAAGCTCTATTTTGCTCCTACTTGACCTAAGGAACGTACCACGGTTACTTTTGTAACCAACTTTTTTGTTCTGAAGGGTAGGGTTTTTTTATAGCAGCCAATGTTCTACATGAGCTCTTAAAAAACAAACAACAAAAAAATCCCAAACTATTCCTGTGAAAAGCAGTCTTCCTGATCCTTGACTACTTCTAATTGGCTTGGTAACTGATACAGAGTTTTAAAAGTCATTCAGTTAGATGGCAAATTTCACACTACTGACAGCCTTGATGGCAAGTTCAAGATACCAAGGAAAGGAAGTTCTGACTCACACAGGATGTTCAACGACCAAAGAAGGAAGAAAACCTAAGATAACATAGCTTCTTCAGTTCAAACCCCAGTGAAAGTTCTCCTTAAGATGATGCTGTTTCCATGCAACAGCCCCAACTCACTAGCACATCATAAGTACCAATGGTGGTCATTTATCCTCATAAATACAGATCTGGTGAGATGGCAAATAAAGGTACACCACCACTCACCAACTCCTATTTCTCACCACATCACTGAAAATCAAAAAACTCATCACGATGTGCTATACTAGTTGTTTCCTGGAATGGAATTCCTGTGTGACACATTCTCCTTTGTGATTTTAAACAAACAAACAAAAAAAGGTTCATAAGCTTTTTCTCCGTCTTCTCTCATGTTCCACCTGCATTTGGTTCCTGTAAAGGCTGGAGAACTCTGTTTTGTGAATGACTGATGTTAGCAGCTGCAGGGTCAAAAATAATTTCTGAGGGAGAATGCAAGTTCTCTGCCATTTGCTAGCTGTAAAACTGTACTAAAAAAATAATAATGTCATTAGTTTCAGCTTGTCACACAAATAACTGCAGTATTTGCCACAACAGTAGTGCAGAAGTTTAGGACAGCTAGGTTTAGGAAAGGACAATCTCTGTTTAGCCCAATCCACCGAAAGATGGTACATAGCTTCTCTTACGGACTTATGTTGCCCTCAACCCTTCCTGCTGAATTAACAGCTTACGCTGAACTCAATGGCACATTCAGGGATAACCAGTGCTCCCACAGTGCATTGCCCTGTTCAGTTATGTCTGAATTCACATTCATTTTCCCAGGTTTGTTTCAAGTCTTTTTGTATGGACATATAAACCCTGCAGCACAAAGTGAAAAGTGAGAGGCTTTGCAGTTGCTGATTTTTCACTTTCCCTGGAAGAACCCAGGAAAAAGGCATGAACCAGAAATAATCAAAGGGCACTAAAATGCAACAAGCTGAAGGTATCAAGTATCAAAAAAGCAACTTGTTTATCAGTTTGACAAAGTTTGTTGGTACACTTGGTGATGAGAGAACATCAGAGAAAGAGAGAAAGTAACAAAACAGAAAAAGAGAAAAATTAATGAAATCAGGGCTGATAAATATGAGCTTATTCACTGCAAATTCCATTTATTTTCCAGTATAATCAGGAAACTTTGTTTCCACTTCTGGCATTTTACCTCTCACCCACAACAGCAAAGAGATGAACTTTAATTCTTCAGTTACATCCTGTTCCTGTGTTACTATGTTTTCCCACCATCTTGCATAAACCTGATTGCTTCCTTCATGGAAAGCTTTCCTTTCAAGCTTTAGGTGTATTCAGGACTTTTTCCTGGGTGAGAAGTTTACAATTCATGATACCTTCCTTATACAGTAAACATCTTTTCCTCTGTATCACTAACCTATGATTAAATATGCTACCTAATTTTATTATAGTTTTAAAACCTTCTTAAGAACAACAACAACAAAAAATTCTACCTCTGCTGTTCCAGATGAGCAGCATAGTTTTTTTGCATATATTATTTCAGAAATACATAGGTATTTACAGATAAATGTTCCTCCCATATTATAAGAGTTAGGACCAAAAACACGATCCAGGTAACACAGAAATTACCTGGATAGTTCCTTTAGTTTGTGTTCGAACATGAACGCTTCATCCGAAATAGAAACAATATTACTTAAATAATCTGTAATCTGAATTTGGCCTGCTTGGACAGACCTCACTCATCTCCATAGCATTTCTTACAGTATTATGTCTGGTGGTCACATATTCTAGCACAATGAAAGTATTTCCTTTTCATCCACCCAGAAACTGACTTTGTCCAATCCAGCAATGTGCTTTGTTGCAGCATGATCACATGCCTAACGAGATTCTAAATGGCATAAGGCAGGAGACAGAAATAAACTCTATTATATCATTCTCTCAGAACACACATAGTGCCTGCACAAGATAAATTCTGTGTTAGACTGCGTCAATGCTGAACTTTTACAGAGTTTCCCGCATCATCATCAGCAGAAGCAGTCACAGCGCTATAGTTTTGACAAGGTGCTGACACTTTACAGCCTCGTCATCTAATCCTATTGAGAGCAAGTGCAGACATGATAAAGAGCTAATGAGCTTCTCTGCGCACACCACTGGGCTCACCACTGCTGCTAGCACAGGCGCACAGCAAACAGAAAGGTCAGCCAGCAACGCTCTAGTTGCACCTACTATCATCACTCCACCCTACGCTACTAAAGAAGCACCAGAAGAATTATGGGTTCCTCATTCCATATTTTGTCTTATGTATAGCTATCAGCTGTGAAGATAATACCACACCTATACTCGCTCCTAGCAGAATCTAATGATCTCACTGCCAAAGCATCAACATGTAGCTAAAACTACCACTCTGAGACGTTGTTCAGCTGAGCTGCCTTATAGAAAATAGTTTAGCACCTCAGAATCCTTACCGTTCTCTCACATCCCCTTATTGTTAAGGGAAAAAACTTAAGTCTTCAAATAGCTAGAGGTTTAATTTAATAAAAACATGTTTAAAAGATACCCCATTCAATCCACGCCATGCCAACCTGCCACCAAACTCTTAGTTTCCCTCTGCATTACACAGGTTTTGCATTTCTGCAGAGCAGATTTAGAATAACTGTATTAATTCTAACATGTTGCAGAGCACCTCCTCTCATCTTTATGGCTTGTACAGGTCTTTCCTGTATCCCACCAATGTTTTGCTTAGTATTTCAGAGTTTAATATATATACACACACACACATATATAAATATCCAAAGACATACACACACACACATATAACATCACAAAAATATGTCTTTCTCCCCTTCATAAATTCATATGATCTTTTTCAGCCCTTTTCTTGCACAATGTATCACAACAATTTTAAAGAAACAGTACACGTTTCCTCACAGGATATATAAGGTATACATTGCTAAGTGGGGCAAAGGAGCAGGAATTCTCTATTACAAATAGTAAAGCTTTAAAAATATCAACAAAGCAGAACATTCTAAAATAACAAATGAAGAGCTCTACATTAAAAAAAGACTTCATTATTTCAGTATCTCTTTGTTTGCTTGTTTAATCATCCCCTGGGACAATCTGTACTGTTAAAAAATGTGTAGAAAACAGTCATCAGTTTTTGTTGTTGTTCAATTAGTGCTATACTCAGTGTTTGAGCTCATGCAAGTGTCCTTTGGGGAAATGTCCTGCGTGCCATTAGCACTATTCTTAATGAGGGAAAGCATGAAACTCCTTTAGTGCTCTGCCAGAATTGTTTTATCTTCAACTCAAAAGAACAACTGCTTGGAGTAACCCCAAAAAAAGCATTTAACAATTACAAGTGGCAAACAATATTCCCAAGCATTATACTCATAGCACTGCTCTATTTATAGGCTAACGGTTATTATACTGAATAAAACATGTATTAGGCAGTTTTATTATGCAGATAGTCAGGATTCCCCAGTAAAGGCTCCTACTATGGTTTCCATTATAAACCCAGTTATGAACCCTTTTACTCCTTTTGAGAGGTAGGGTGGGGAACAGAAGGATGTTTCATGTTTGGTTTCAAGACAAAGGAGAATATTTTTAGGAAGTTTGAGGTTAATTGGACATGCTGCTTTTGAGATATGGGACACGGGCGTTTATTCTGTTTTGAAGAAAAAAAAAAAGCAGTTTAATGGCAATGTTTTTCTTCATAAAAAAGCTTTTTAACTAACTCTCCAGAATTTCTTTAAAATACCAAATCAGAAGTGAAATCTAGGTGAAAGGAAGGTCAATTCTTACAGCTCTAGGAAATACATAAAGACAAAAGTTTTGGCACTTTTCTTAACTACATTATTTTCAAAAAAAGCACGCAAGTCTTTTTCCACCGTGGAAAAAAAGCAAAGCAACAATTTAAGAATACTACACATTAAAACAAAAGCAACATTCTTAACACTTATCACTAGTTTTCCCTCCCCAATTCCAGTTCTTCATAAAGCATGAGGGCTAGAGGGGATAAAGAGCAACTGCGAGAGAATGCTTCATCTAACTGTCCCCTCATTCTCCATTTTCTTTCTTGGCTTCATAATGCAGCTAGTAAACATCTTCACATCTTCATCACCTCCTTGATCCTACAGTCAGCGCAACCAAGATCTACAAGTCTTTAAACCTGCATATTCCTTTTTCGCTACTCCAGTGACTAACCGGAGAACAGAAGATCTAACGCACAAGGTAGGAGTAAAGTTCAGGCTACAAGTTTGTGTTTCATACTTGTTGTACATACGAGCTCATTTAAACAATGCCTAAAAGCATTCCTTGTCTTCTCAGTGACACGCATGTGTATACTAACACACACCCTTACAAAATATGCACAATTGACACCAGCTGGCATAAACTCCTATCACAGAGAAACACCATGTAGAAGAGCCAGGAATTAAGTATACACTATGGACAACCTACAGAAATTGAATGAAAGCAACTTATTTCAGTTGGATATTATAAATGGTCATCTTAATGAGGCAAGAACTATTTAATTATGGAAACAATGGGGAGATCTCAGGGCCATGCAACATTTTACAACTGAGATTCCATAGCCTTGGCACTGACTGTGACATCTCATCATCTGATGAGCAGAAGAAGGTAGAAGTATAGCCATTCCCAGTTCTAACTCCAAACAATTCCACTCCATGGCAACCTACAAGGACTCTAGAAACGCAATGGGTATGCCTGCATATTTCTATCCTTCAGTTCTGTCCCAAAACTGCAAAGGTCAGCCATTTCTTTGAAAGACTGCACACCTGATTACAAACAAGATGGACAGCAGAGTCTACTTCTCCCTCTTATTATTTAGTGTACTAATATCTCTTTCCCTTCCTTTCTTTTTACATAGAGAGGTCAGTAAGGCTCATTCTTTTAAGCTGCCTGAAGTCTGTAGCAAGAAAATGCTTTAATTCTGTGTCACTCTAGCTCTGTTACTAGTCCCACGCAAGTGTTAGGAATGTGCTGTTTTATATATAAAAGCTTTACAGCTGTAGAGGTATTGAGTCACATACACAGGCAGCAGGACTCTCACTTCCTCTACTAGAGGCCTATAGTAATTTGCCCTGCTCTATAATGGACAAATAGATCTTAGGAGTTTTAAGACATCTTCAGAGTTCTAAGAGATTTAAAGACTAAGATTTAAGATTGTGATTTAAAACACTGGCAAAAAGTTTTAGAAGTGATGAATTGCTTCCGACAGCACATTTTCAGTCGTTCTCTAAAGAGTTCATATTAAAATATATCTTTATGCAAGTCAGAAACTGATTATGTGCGAGAATCAGTGTAGCTGATTGCATATGAGTATTTACCAAACATACAAAGCAAAATTGAACTGAATTTTTTCCATTAATTTCTTTATTTTCAGGTTGCTAAGACTAACTTAAGTTTCTATCTTTCATACAAAAAACTTAAACTTTCAGGTTGAGAAATATGTATTTTTTAAAAACAAAAAAAGTGGGTGTTTTTCCACTCAGAAGAGAGAATATGGAAGAAGAAATGTAGCGTCAGGTTTGCTTACTTGCTCTATAAGATATGGTACACACATAAGTCACCATTTGATAAGTTTCCATATGTCTGTTATATAGGCATTCTCTGTTACATCTGAGAGGAATGCAAGCTAATTCCAGGCAAGGTGCCTCTCAGTAAAAATAGAGGTAGGTATGCCTCTAAACTTACCCACACAAAGCCACATACTGGGAAAATAAAGACAATTCCCATGAAGCAGCTGATGCAGGGTTAGTAACAATTAGCAAGTAACAATTTTGCTCAAAGGGCAATGCTGATAGCTTGTATCGGGAGGTCTCACAAAGATCCCGGAGGAAGCAAACCTCAAGTGCTGCTGTTCTACAGATAGTGTTACAGGAGTCACATGGAACTACAAACTTAATGCATTATTCAGACAAGGTTCATAAGTCTCAGTGAAGTTTTCAAAATTTTTGTTCATAAAACCAAATGCAAGGTTATTCAGCTTTTATAAGCAATAAGTAAAATGAAAATCCAAACACATTCTCAGCATGTCAAGAGATCATAATATACTCAAACTAGTACTGCTCCCAGTTTGAGGTCATCTGTAGTGTTAGAGCTTTGAATTGTCTTTCTTTTCATTGCTTCATTGCAGTACTAAGCTACAAATAGCAGCAACATGCAGAGAGTGTAAGTTTCTGTTCTAAGAATAACTACTTATATTTGATTTGAACAACCCAGTGCCTCCCAGGCAAGAGGACTTGAGAATTGAAGTAGAGCCATTGAAAACTAACATGGTAATCTTCTTCTTGTCCAGAAATCACAGAATCATAGAATGGTTAGAGTTGGAAGGGACCTTGAAGATTGCCAAGTTCCAACCTCCCACTAGACCAGGTTGCTCAAAGCCCCATCCAGCCTGGCCTTGAACACTTCCAGGGGCAGCCACAATCTCTCTGGTTAACCTGTTTCAGTGCCTCACCATCCTCACAGGAAGGAATTTCTTCCTAATATCTAATCTAAATCTCCCCTCTTCCAATATAAATGTGTTATCTCTTGTCCTATCACTACACTTCCTGACAAAGAGTTCCTCTCCAGCTCTCCTGTAGGCTCCCTTCAGATACTGAGAGGCTGCTTATAAGGTCTCCTGGGAGCCTTCTCTTCTCCAGGCTGAAGAACCCCAGCTCTCTCAGCCTGTCTTCATAGGAGAGGTGCTCCATCCCTCTGATCATCTTCATGGCTCTCTGCTGGACCCATTCCAACAGGTTCCCATCCCTTCTGTGTTGAAGACTCCACAACTGGATGCAGTACTCTAGGTGGGGTCTTCATGAGTGCCGAGCAGAGCAGGAGAATCACCTCCTGCGACTTGCTGGTCACACTTCTTTATGCATTCCAGGATATGGTTTGCTTTCTGGGCTGCCAAACATCAAACTGTGCTTTCACTTAAGAGCTCTCTCACTCTTAACAAACTTAAATTTGTGTAAGACATAAGTACAAGTTAACCTGTGTACTGTTTCCCTTATAAATTACACAGATGTATTTGCTGCTAGTTTATCAAATCAATCCTATGGATATTTTTAAACAATGAAATCATTCAGGGCAAATCTTCAGCTTTTCTTAGCTGAAGAAGGCTTGCCCAAACAAGGAAAGATAAAGATAATTCCAATACGTTTAAAACAAGATTGATAAACACAAGACACTTTTCTACCACGATCAAGATGTCAAAGAAGCAGTTAGATGTTTTACTCATGTGTTGCCACAAACAAGGCATAGCAATTTTAGGTAAGATTCAGATTGTCAGCAAAGACTCAACAAAGAAATATGACTTGACACCAAGAGTCATGAAAGCACAGGGATGTAGTATCTCAAGGATGTTAGTAAAGACTGATATTTACAGAGAGGAACAGAAAAAGATGTGATTGAAACAGATATAAAGTCTGATTTAATGCTTGTAGCACAGAGGCAGAAGCACATTCTGAGTCCTTAGAAGAAAGAAAATGCTAATCTACACATTTTAATTCATGAACTTTATCAGTTCAAAACAGGATTATTTCACAAAACAGTTGCTCCCACTCTCTTCCCAGAAACTGTAAATAAGTGGGGTAAATAAGTGCATTGCACCAGACAGTATATTCGTTAGAACTAATCTCAATTTCAGGTTAGGTCAGGGTCCAAATTTTCCAGTTGTGGTCTCCTACTTAAGTCTTTATTTAACCGCAATGATAAGAAAACTGTTGGGCTTTCTAGTACTAAAGCTGACTTTGCTAACAACAAAGATTAATCTGAGTCCTAATTTATAACCACAGAAACGTGACAAATTCATACCCACAGCATGAAGAGGAACCACTACTACATAAAAAGAAACTGAGCTTAGTGCAAAATATCCTACCTCCCCTATTTTAAAATAATTTACCTGGAGATATAGCTCTGTGGAACTGATACATGTCTTCTCCAATCAGTTCTTGAGCAACCTGCTTAATTTTCCGTCGAACAGCATCTAGCTTGACTTCAGATTCATTTAGTATTTCCTCCCCATTAGGAGCACTGCAATCATAAAACAGAAACTGAAAGAACAGCTTTCCAAACATGAGAATAGACTTAAAAAATATTACACACTTTCTTTTACTAACTCATACATCTTCAATGGCTTCAGGAAAAAGCAAAGCTGCCATCAGAATGCAAAATGGTTTGCTTTCATTTGATACCTACTTCAGATTGTGAAATTCTGTAGATTCTTACCATTAAAACAATCAACCAGCCAAATGCAGCTCTGGTAGTATGATGTTTATTCCAGACTAGGTTCTAATTATTGCTTAAGTAAGAACAATCAGAAACATGTGCAAAGGCTTTGGACTAGCAGGAAAACTAGCAGGATTTACATAAGTCAGTCAACCTCTTAAAAAAAAAATGTATTTTGCAATACATTGCAGTATCGACAAATACAATACATGATTTAGTTCTGTATGTGGTTCAGTTTTTTTTAATTATGGACTATGCTATTCAGTAACAGCTGAAATATCTGATTCACAACAACAATATATGCTTGACATTTAGTTTATCTAATTTCCTTTAAACTTTCGCCATTCCCAAATAATCTACGTTGTATATTAGTTTACAGTCTGTTTAAGGAACTATTGATAGACCGCTCTTGAGAAAACATTTAAAAATAGATTTCTGAAAGCAGAGCCACACTGATAGTGAAAAGCAAAGGAGAAGAAAATAAAAATACAGCACAGAAAGCTTCCACTCTCACAAAACCAGGAATATCTTAAAAAACAGAAATCTAAAATTTGGAGTAAAGAAGAGGTTTTTTATTGTTGTTCTTTCCTCTACCAGTTCCCAGCATATCTAGGCCCAGCAGTGGGAGTAACTATTTACAGTCAAGGCAGTTAACTAGAATTATCACAATGCCTCTTCGCAGAAGATCAAGTTAAAAAGAGGGCAATTTCATAATTGCTATTTATAACTGTTACCACTATGGTAACTATAAATAGTTACTACTAGAGCAGAAACACATTCATAGGTAACAAAAAATAGATTTGGGAAAAAGAAGAGGGAGAACTGTTATAACTGTAACACATATGACCAACGTTTTGCACATACAGTAAATATTTTATACAACAGGCTACGTGAAGCTTCAAATTTTCCTGCTATTCTTCTAGGTTGCCTATGGCTTCCAAAAACTGCTTGAAGGCTCACAAGAACACAAAACAGGTAGAAGCTCAAAACTTCACACAAAAGCCTGTTAGACTGCAGTATGTATTCAAGTAAACAGAACCCAAGTCACCATCTTTTTGCATCGATGACCTAGGCCAGGGCTACATAAACCAAAACAGGGAAGTAACTGCAGAGGCAACTAACCTAAAGGTGCATGCTCTTCTCTTAGCTTGCTGGAAGCTGGAAAGCTCTTATCTGCTGCTCTGCTACTCTGATCCTGTTTAATAAACCAATAAAATCAACTGAGCCTGCATCTTTCAATTCTCTAACTGGAGTGCACATTCACTAGCTCACATCCACCCTAAAGGCTGTATATAGGAAGTTAATTAAATTCCTCTCAATAGACCATTGCAGCTATTAATCTCAAATACAAAGAACACTGCAAGGCAGCTTCTAGGAATCTGTGAACACTTTCATGCTCAATGTAACTCACCTGGTAAACCGGTGGAGCAGAAATATCGTTCTTTTGCTTTCGATGGTTATATCACGACTGAGCTTCACAAGTCGCTCATATTTATCATGCCTGGTGTCAAGCTCCAGCTGAAAAGCTGCAGAGTCAATCATTACAGTAAGAAGCACAGTTATCACACATGTAAAGTGTAGGGGAAGAGCAGAGAGCCCCAGCCCCACCAGCCTTTTCCCAAGGTGGGTAGTACAGCTGCACCTGCATGGAGCATGGCTACGAAGGCCACCACTGTCTACCACCCACCAGTGCTGCAATATTCAACATTAATAGTACTTTTTAAATTTATTTTAGTAAATCAGATTTAAATAGACATCAACCCTGATGATGCCTTAAGGCAACCCAAACAATTTAAAGGCAAAATATAATGTTCTAACTAGTAAAATCTATTTTGCAATACTGCTCTTCAAGAAACTGACTTAAAATTTCACCCAAATTCAGCAAGTTAAATCAGGGGAAAAAAAACAACCCTACAATCATTAGTAAGTAAGATTTACCAATCTCTAAAACAAAAACAGGGATTTGACTAAGACATGCACTTTTAAAAATGCACCGATTCGTAAAAAGAAAGGTTGCATTTTCACATCCCTAGTGGATTCAGCCAAAAGTCAAGTATTTCAATACCCCTAAGAGCTACAAGTGTTAAAGCAAGGTCAGATCAATACTTAAAATAAGATTTCTGACTTACTGATGTGAATTCTAACTACATTGAACTCAGAGAAAAGAGGATGTGTATCTGGTTATCACAGTCAAACATTATGAGTGGGCCACAGGTACCATTAACATTTTATAGACCATTGTAATAAATAATGTTCTACAATAAATAAACTAAACAATCAATTAACAAATACTTGTAAGACATCTGCATAACTGGTGTTAAAGTGTCTTCTTACAAGATGATGAAAGTGAGCTAAGAGGTTACATTTTTAAAGGGTCAAGTCTTTTAGAAAAAAAAGCATATGAGCTTGCTGACAAGCAAAGTTTAGATGAAACCACAAGAGTAACTATATTTCTCATCACCTTGATAAAAAACTCAGCTCCTCTTATTTCTTCTGTTCTCTCCAACCTTCTTCTGAAACTCTAAGATAAGTCATAAATGCTCCTACTGATCTTTTAAGCATGTCTGATTGGTGTGTCTCTTCCAAATCGTGAGAGTCAAGTCCACCACTGAATTATCATCAAGAAATTTTACCCAAGATCACAGTGACAGGAACTTGAAGGAGGTTGAATGATATTTTCTTTCATGTGATGCCATATATGACATTTCCAATGTCCATTTACTAATGGTAAATTAACAAAAGTTCAGGGGACAAATCTAATCATCTGCCAAGCTGACTTAAACAGAGAAAAGGAAGTACCTGTTTTAAAGAAAGCAAGGAAGTGATATGATGTTTAACTGACCATCTATAACAGCCGTCCAGCTTTAACTTCTTCATCCTTCTTAGCTTCATAAAAAATAGGAGGCATGGGAAAAATTTTACACCAATAATTAATCTGTTTCCATATCACATCTCCTTCCTTCCTCTGTCAAAGCTTCTAATTTCTGAAACTCAACTTTGCCTTGCTATGGCTTGTCTAATGAGAAAGTTCAACTAAATTTACTGGAGTTTAAAATCTAGTCGTGTGCAAAATCCTACAAAAATGATTTAGTTGGAGGGAAGTTTACAGTTGCTTATTTAAAGAAACCAAAATATATGCTAATTTTAGAGGCACTCAAACTGAAGTGGCTATATACAGGTCTATTAGTTAGCTAAACTCTTATTTTTAAAATGTGCATGTATAAATAGCTCAACTCACAAAACAATGCATCCAGAATTACATTAAAGCAGTTTAGTAATCTATGAAATAAAGCTAAGGTCAACACCTAAGAGCCTTGTCAGCCTCCCCAAAGGTTTTTTTTTTCTAAAAGACTTCTCTTCCTCTTGTCCCCATGGCTCAGATTTTTCATTATACCTCAGCAGATCATAGTTTTCTACCACCAAAGGGCCCAGTCACCTTTTGTGTGGCTGAACACAGGCAGTTTACTTGGCATCAGGTTCAGCACAAGCCATGTGGGGAGGGGGAACAGCAGATAGGATGAAAAAGGGAACAAGTCATAAATCAGGTTGAGCTATGTGAAATCCCACTCTCAGGACTTTATTGCACAAAAAGTAAACCACCAAGCTCTAAATGTATGACTTCAACTAGTTTCAGGTTTCTCCCCCACAGAAAGCTGGTTTATTCCATCACTAAATATGTACGTTATTTTTCCTAGTAATTTCTATACCATACCTTTTCATAATCTGGCTTTCCAAGTACTTACTTACATTTAAAAGACGTCATCAGAGCTGAAGATGGATTAACATTTTCTTTTTCATCTCTTCTTTGACCATGTGGAAAATTGTCATGCTTTCGTTTTCTGAACCCACCCGACCCTATTAACAGATACACACAAAAGAATACATTTTAAAATAAAGTTGTTTTGCCAGAGCATAGGCAGCATCAGAATGCTGTCTTCAGAGCATTCCTGACTGTAGCCATATTTTACAGGATAGAGTAAGTAACTGGACGAACCTTACTACCAAATGATGTCATCTTCACATTAGCATGCCACTTCTTCCTCCACATTTCTCATGAAAATTAGGAAAAATCCTAACAATTTCAATAGATGGTGTGGTAAGGTATTCACACCCTTTTATGTTTCCTTTGTATAAAGGAAAGGCTGCATGGAAATCTTTGTATAAGCAAGGGCCTACAGGATTAGACCTCTTTTTTTTCCCCCTTCCTATTTTTTAAAAATTATTTTAAATATCCAGCTTGACAGGAGTCATTAAAACTACAGTGCTTTCGTTACTGCAATTATTTATGTCATGAGCTTTCAGTAATCAGAAAAAGCAGCAAGGCATAATTTAAATATGATCCAGGTATGCAGGTTTATCTCCTGCAATGCAGCATCTTAGGTCCTTACATTCTGCCCATTAAAACCACTTTCTTCTCTTTTCACCCCAATATAGCTGTTACTTTCAAACAGTCTTATATATATGCCTCCTCCTTAGCCTCTCTTTCAAACCCTCACCCAGAATTCACCTCTTTTGGACTGTGCCTTACAACTGATTTACGCTTTGTACTGTTTCTTCCTTTTGTCCTTCTATCACCTAGGACTGACTCATTGGTCATTTATGTTGTAACCATTCTTTCCTCTCGCTACCTCCTTCTTGACAGCTGTACACTTCGTGTTCCTAACAGGGACCAAAACTTGGCAAACTCTTACATACAGGCATACCTTTCTGAATATTGGAGTTCTCTCAATTTCCTTAAAAGAACAAAAGGAAGCTACTTAAAAGTTACAGACGAACGCTGGATTTTAAAATGTTTCCGTTTAATTGTTTATTATCCAAAACCAAAACCAGAAGTGGGTGTAGTTACTTTCTAAAAGAGGAAACTGAAAATCATTTTTTCCTTCTTTTCTACTAGGACACAAGTTCAGGGTTTTGTTTTTCCTGTAGCAGTTAAAAACATTACAAACACGGCCCCTGATACGGTGTTTTTAAAACTGAGA
>VZRU01006313.1:0-11466 GCA_013398155.1 Pedionomus torquatus
CCTCCCAGCCGCCGGTCCCTCCGCCGCCGGGCTCCGTCTCCCAGGAGCCATTTGCAATAATTCTCGCTGACCCCGGTGGGAGGTGTTTCTCTTTCCCTCCCGGGCTGGTTTGGGGCTTTTTTTTTGTTTGTTTGGTTTTTTTTTTTATTATTAATTATTTTAACGTTTATTGTTTTTTCTCCCGTTGTGACTGTACGAAGCAGTTTTAAAAAAACAAATGTGAATATCAAAGCTGGAAGGCAGCTGGACTTATAATTGTAAAGCCTGATGAGTGAATGGAGCCTGAGACGTATTGTTCACATAAGGTAGCTGAAACAAGTTTTTTCTACCAAAAAAGAAAAAAACCCTGAAATCCACCCTTCCCCGACAAACTCAATGGCTCGACTACAAGATGCAGCTGTTGATTTTAAATATATGCACTTCGTACCGGAGTGTTTCAAATGTGTTCCTGATTTACAGGACTTACTGTCTTAATTAACCTGTCTGTATTGAATAAACGTGGTCTTGTTTTTATTTTTTGGGTCTGTGTCTCATTGTTAAGGGGAAGTGAATTTTGGTCGATGAGAACAAAACTATGTGGATGATGCACCAGTAAGCACGTTCCCCTTGATCTTCTTTCAGTTGGGAGATCTCCATTTTGCAGACATGCACTCACACACAAAAAAAATCCCCACAACAATCCGCATAGTCTGATGCAGTGGGACACCGGTTATTAACGCACGGAGATGCAACTGAGCCCCTTTGTTTGCCAGCAGTGTTCATTGGTACGCCGTGAGACGCCCCTTTGAGCAGCCGAGAGTGTGGCTGTTGGAATTTATACGTCAAATCATACTGAAAGCAAAATTGGGTGTCTTCTATTGGGGAAGGAGCAGGGCTTGTGTTGGTTACTTGTTCGGGTTTTGTTTTGTTTTGTTTTGTTTTTTTTTTTTTTTTGTTGGGGGGGGGGGCTAGGAAGGNTTTTTTTTTCTTTGTTGTGGGGGGAGACTAGAAAGGAGGGGAGAGAGGTCTAGGCAATAATTAAAAAAAAAATCTGTGAAGCGTAGAATTTTGTGATGGTTATGTTCCAATACCTACTCTGAACAGCTTCATTGGTAAGATCCTGTGTTAGGTTTTTAGGAGCCAAAGAGTGAGCTTCAAGATCAGAATGGAACAGATCAGACAGACTAAAGCATAACAATCTCCCAGCCCCCACTCAATTTGAGGTAAAAGCTCCTTTGAAGAAGGTAGCAATCCCACATGAAAGAAAATGGAAGATGTTTGCCTTTGTCCAAGAGAGCAATTTGAGCAGCTACGTTTACTTGTGCGATTAGTTCTTTCAAGAATACATAAAATCCAGAAAATATTTTAGATTTCTTTGACTACTGATAGAAACTGATGCTGAAGGTTTTTGTAATGTCTCACTGGATTCCTCCTGCTCTAGGAACAGCATGTGATGTTATTATTAGCTTTATCTTGATTAATTTATAAGTAGAATGCAATTTTTCCATATCAAAGCATGTAAAATGCAAAGGAAGAAGTTCAACGCATTTTAGAACCTCCTTAATTACTAACATCTGAAGTCCTTTTTCTCATAACTTACGCTGCTTTTGTGGCGTTTTGCACAACTTGGAAAGGATTCGGATCTGCCATTAGTTCTTACCCTCTAATACCATAATGTAACGTGTAGGTTGTTCTTACTTCAAAGGAATTTTTATTTGAAATTTTCTTGTTTCTTAATCCAGGAAAAAAAGTTCAATAGAATGTAAAAGGAAAACTTAGCTTCAAATATAACCACTAGCCAACAAGTAAAAAACTAGTTGTTCATGTATTTGTCCTTTAGATGTTCGGGCAGATAGGTATTTGCTGTGCCCACAAGTAGTTTAGTTATCTTTACTACAAGAGCTGGAGGAAACAAGCTAAAAACCGAGCACAGTTGATGGAGCCCGAGTTGTTACACAACTACAGTTAAAAGTGTGTGCATGGCTGTCAGCTGAAATTCTGAAAGCTGGCATGGTTGACTCGAATTTTTCACTACTGATAATTATGCACCGATTCTGCATCCCCCTCTTTCCCCCCCTCCTGCCTCCCTCCCCAAATCCTAGCCTCTGTATACTAATGAGAACAGCTAACTTTACAAGTGTCCTTTGTAGTCATTGAAAGCCTCGAGACATTCCTTTTAAGGATTTTACTAGAATAACACTTTTCAATAAACTGGCAGTTGAAGTGAGGCTTAGAAAAGATGCTAATAAATTTCACCGTGACTGGCTGGTTTTTAAGCTTCCTAAATTACTTCTAAAATAGCTTTTACTTTCTCCTTTGTACGAGGCTGGAAGATGTATATATGAAAAGGGTTATAGTGAGCTAAGTGTTATGTGGAGTGTGTGATGATTTGGTAAAAGGGTTTTTGGCACTTGTTTCAGATAACTTGCATAACTCACCGACGCGTCTTCAGCACTCGTAACATGAACATCCTAAGCTCATGCCAGCAACCTTTATCATCGCATCTTCCTTATAAGTCTTGAAAATTGTCTTCTTCAAAATAGAGCACACGTCACTTCTTCATAAGGGAACGGATCGAGCGAGGCTTACTTTGGTTTTGAAAGCCAAGTTTTATAAGATGTTGGACCAACTGGAATATTGCCAAAAGGTTTCCATTGATTCATTGCAAATTCTCTTTTTCAAATATTGCCTTGTGCTGCGCTATTGCGGGCATGCAAACAGAAAGGAACTTTGATATAAAAGTCACTGTCTATGTTGTTTCCCAAACAGAATAAAAAAGGGTTGAACAGTGAAGTAAACATTTTTGTAAGCTTTACATATCTGTGTTTTATAGGTAGGGTTTCTTAAATACATTTAGCCAGTACTGGTCCTCAAAGCCCAGTTGTTGGTTTCTAGAGAAACAAAAAGCAAATCTGGCCTTCACGGTATGCTTAGGCTATCTTTATTTGTAAGTGAAATTACAGTTTACTTCAGCTTTAAATTTAGAATAAAATAATATTTTCATAATAGGCATTTAGCTAGGTTTTAATTTTTTTCTCTGTGAGGAAAAAAATTGTTCAAAACACAAGGTTTTACAGTGGATCACAAACTGTAGGATCAAAAAAAAGCTATTTAAATATTTGTAACAAGTGACACTGCGATGCATTGGGGAAGAAGTTTATTTTCATTATATTTACGAGGGGTATATTTTGGGGATAAGCTATATTTTAGATAATTTTGTAAACAAAGGCACAGAGGACGCACAGTCTCATCTTTGAATGCGCCTCTCTGTGGTGTTGCATTAGCATGGCACAAGGCTGCCACAGCTTTTTCATTCATAGGCTATGTTGTAGCTTAACTCCTCCTGAGATTTTCTCTGTAGGACTGAACAAGTGTTTTCCTGACCCCTTGCCTAAAATGCAGCTTTGCACCCTTGTTCTATCTTGCTCTTTCTACTCCCATGTTCCCTGAACTCTTCAAAGCAGCTCCGAAGTCTGGCAGGGAGAATGATTTCTGTCTGCTATTCCCTTCGTGTCTCCCTTTTAGCTTCCTGTTGTGTATTGCACCAGCATTTAGAGACTCCTGTAAAAATTATTTTGGTATAGTACTCGGCATAATAAACACAGTAGGAAAGTACGGACTCTGCCCTAAGTTCTTAAAATCAGGTTTTTGAAGAAGGTTTTGAAGAAAATAGCAAGTGCATCTCATGGAAGCCATAAAAGAGAAGAAGGTTGTAGGCTGGTTAATGCACAACTTAAGTACTGGACAGTCAGGGCCAGTACCAGTGCTGATGGTTTCTCCATCTCCATCACCTCCATTTCTGTCTGAAGAGCATCCCTCATGGCCTCCTAGTGCTTGGCCCAGGATTTTCCTCTCCCCACCCTGCTTTCCCCCCTTACCCAGGCCATTATTTTCAGCTTGTGGTTGTTATCTTTCACTTTTACATGTCTTTTGTCTACGTTGTATTGCTCTTCCCAATTATTAAGTAGCTTTGTTCTCCTCAGTTGCTTTTGGGTAAATACTTTTGACTTGCTTGTTCATTTGTCTTTAAATGTTGTAGCTCAGTCAGCTCTCGGTAGCCAAGATCTGATTGACTTCCTATAAACCTCGCAGTGCATGAGTTGGAGAGTGAGCTACAATTGTCTTTCATCTTCAATTTGTACAACATAGAGCAAAAATCAGAGGTGAAATCCTAGCTGTAATGAAATGAAAAGATGAAGTTAACAGAAAAATTCTTCTCAACTTCTGTGGGAATTTCTTCCTGTGGTTTGTTTGTTGTTTGGGTTTTTTTTTTTGGGAGTAGCTGGAAAACACCACTTAACGTGCTACGATAACTACATAAATGCCTTTGCAGCAACACAAAAATGACATCGGCAAGCTTATTTCCTGAGTCAATGAGGTTTGCTTGCTTTTTTCTCTTCAAAAAATGATGCTTTAGCTGTGTGACTAACCCTGACCACCTTTGTCAAAGCTGCAGAACTGCCATTCTGCGACTTCCATGGCAAAAGGCAGCTGCTAGAGAAGAAGGAATTGGTGCCCTTTTAGAGAGAGGAAGGCTACAGCAGCCCAAGCTGCACTTGTAGACAATGTAGACTCCACAGCAGAGAGGAAGCTACAGGAAATCAGGCACCATAAATTCAGAGGCTTGCAGCCTTAGCTGTTCCTTATGCAATATCCTGTATCTAAATGGTATTACTTTTGCTTCCCATGATCTAATCTGGTGGTGTCTGGTAGAGTAATAACAGCCAGCTAAGGGTACTTTTCATCGCTGAAGGCACTAGGACATCAGCAATCAAAAGAAATTGTAAAAACACCTTGTCCCCGTGTCCTCCTGGTAATCACTGACTTGGCAGGACTTTCATGAAGAGGTGCTAAAGAAAGGCTGTAAGCTCCTGAGCTATATGAAGAAGTTTAATACCTTCAATTCCAATCCCAAGTACAGGTTTTATAGCTGCAACAATTGTAAAGCTAAGAAAAAAAACCCCAAACCTGCTGGAGCTTTTACAGTTGCAAGCCAAGTGGTAAGTTAGAGAATAAATAGACCTACTTTCATTTTCCTCCGATGTAGGTACTGTCAATCCTCATCCGAGGAACTGTACTGCTCCCTGGCATGTTCTGGAGCTTGTCATTGGCTGCTCCTCAGAAGGTGGTCTCTGATTGATTTTACAGTCCGGAGAGGTTGTAGTCTTCCAGCTCAATGGGATCATTTTTAGGAGAAGCACTGAATTAAAGAAATACATTTTTCATTTGGTGGTATGTGATGAAACAGCACCAGGATGAAAATGTTTTCATTAGAGGAAGTGGATCCTGGCTGGCTTAATACTAAATAGTTGCTGCTCTAAGCATTTAACCACAAGAGGTCGAGGCTTATTCAATTTGTATCACAATTGTCCTAGTTTCAAGGCTTAAATCTACAGAAGCATGGGCTCAAAGTTAAGGTGCAAATTCAGGTTATTAGAGTTCTTAAATCCATGTTGCAATGTCTTTTTATTTTCACAAGACTAGTAGTTTTCCACAGGAAACCAAGCAGTGCCAAAGCAGGTGACTGAATGCGTGTACGTACATCCTCAGCTTCTCCTAAAAGATGGAAAGTGAGGGGGATTATCTCATCCTCTCCTGTTTATAGCAGGCAGCACTGGCAGCTGCTGTTTTGGCAATTCCAGGCTGTCAGTGAGCGCACAGGTATGCCCCATGGATATGTTATCTCATCATATGTATATTGATTTGGAATGTCAAAAAGCAGATATTTATATTTTTCATCTTGCTGTTTTTCTCTTCTGTTAGCTTCCACCAGCCTGCTTTGACATCTGCTTTCTTCCAAGGCCTCTGATGCAAACTTCCTTGACCGCTTTCAGCTCTGTCTTGAACAGTGGCTCGATCCTGGGTCACAGGAATTTATTCCCATAAAAAAGGAGTATGTTACCCTAAAGCGTGCCAGACTGGTAGCAGAATGGGAAAATAGAAATAAGAGACAGAAAATCCCACCTCTGCATCTGTAGAGATCTCCGTGTTCCCCTTTTCTTCCTTTTAAGAGAAGCTACAGATGCCAAGCACCTCTGAAAACCAAATTGCCAACCTCAATAGGGATTTGGAAGCTATCCACAGCCCAAATTTTCACTTTTCCCATTATTCTGTTGGCAACCCTTTCATAGAACATTTGGTTTGTGTTGATCCTGTTCTCCAGCCTGCGATAAGACAAGAGATAGTCCAGAGCTAAAGAGCAAATGTGTAGCTTGGGTGCTGTGTATGTGCACACACAATCCTGGCATCAAATGTGTCTGAAACAGTACAAATGCACAGGGTCAATTGTGCAGATGTGTTATTGACTCTAAGAATGAAAGAAAGACAGTGGTGTTGGCAGTGTTAGTCAATGGTTGGACTTAATGATTTTAAAGGTCCCTTCCAACCTAGATGGTTCTGTGATTCTATGATTCTATGATAGTCCTACACAAAGGACATGTGTTATTAATTAGCTTGAGAATTATTTTTTTTAGGAAAAAAATTAGCATACAGCAAAAATTATGGAAGAATCCATTGTGCTTTTTGTCTCATTGTCAAAGTCAAGGCAAATGTATTTTCAGTGCGAAACTGCCTATGTCCTTTGTGTGCATTGCCTTGGTAGCTGTTCCTGAACAGGTCTTATCTTAGCAACCAGACCCTATCAGAATTACCAAATTATTGTAAGAAGTAGAATTTCAAATGGATTTTCCTTCACCTGCTTCTTCCTAAACAAAACAAAAATCCTTATTGCCAGGTATACATTGATGCTGAATAACTCTTTCAATTATATTTTCATGCAGGAATGACTTAAAGTTTGCAGCCAGCATGATACAGATCTTCCTTATGATCACAATGACTTTCACTTATCTATTATTAAAATTCTCCATTCTTTTGGCTTCAGTATTTTTAAATGTGGTTGATTCACAGGAGTGGAAATTTTTCTTATATTTTCTAGAGTCAGAAAAGTTTTCCTTCAGGGTGAGGAGGGGAAAAAAAAGTTCAGCTCAAAACCTAATTCTAAATCTAAAATCTAAAATGTTTAATGGTTTCAGATTGTGTCACTTGGGGAAATTATATTACAAACTTATCTTCACCTTTAAGTACAATAAGCCCAGACACCTGAAAGTTGAAATTGTGTTATTCGGGAGGCACTACTTTTAAGTCCATAAACTTTGGGAAGTTTTAAATTGGAGTTAACCTGAATATTAAAACTAAATAGAAGGAGCAAAGATTTTCAGTGGGTGATTTCAACTTCACAAGTAGTCCAGTCCAATTTATTTGAGCTCCTGTGACTTGGCAGAGATTAATGGATTGACACCAAAGGTGATCTTTCATAAGTGACAGTCCCACATAATTACATCTCTGAAATGCAAGGAATTGTCATACTGTGTAAGACCTGAGCTCTTGGTAGTTCAATATCTTGGACGCTGGTCAGCTGCTTCATGCTAGCTGCTGCATGGTGGAAGAGCTCTAGCAGTTCTTGTCCTGATGTCTGACAGTCCGGCTCCCTCTTGGTTACGTAGTTCACTATCCCTTCCATACTGTTGGGTTTTGGAGCTTTGGTCATGGCTCCAGTTGATTTTCTTTATAGCTGTGTATGATGGTACAGGTGGTCCAGTTCTTTCAGACCTAACCTGCTGTGGCCAATTAGCTTGTGTATGCCTGGGTGCAAAGCTGGCTTCTGCAGAGGGCAGTGAGAGGGTGGTTGGGGGACAAGGCTGTCTCGTGAGAAACAGAGAGCCCAACCAACCCATCAGACATGCCTGGTGGCTGCCTTGGCTTCTGAGTGTAATACTGAGGGCTGACCATGGATGGACAGGAATGTCCAGCTAACAATGGATGTTGCCTGTGGACACTGCCTCCAGAGAGGTGTGTGAGACTGGTAGTCAGGCTTCATAAGAAGAGACTTCTCAGGAAATGTTGGAGCTGACCAGGAAGAGAAACAGAAGATAAGCAAGATAAAACACTTCCCAAAGAGGTGATATTTGAATCAACACAAGGATGTGAGGAATTCTGAGGCAAAAGTGGTTTCACACAGTCCAGACCAAAGGACTGATACCGAAACCTAGAGGTGTGCATAAACCTCATTTCCCCTTACTAGCTCCTAGAGAGGGCGATTGCTGAAGTTTTGAGAGTAGATTGAGGAGCTCCATCACGAGAGGGAAAACTGTTAGAGACCCGTCTAGAGAACTGTAGGTAGAAACAAGCTTCCTGATGAGGAAAAATAATAGCATTGCAGAGAAAACTAAGACAGGCTCAAGTAGCTTTCCCTGGTTGTCTACAAAAGGGTGCTGGCATGTGGACACTGACCATGGTCAGCACTGACCCAGCTCTTCCTTCTGTTCTGACAGGCTCTTGGCTTCAGCACCTGCCTGGGTCCCACTGGGGTTTTGCCCTTTTTCTGTCCCAACTGCCTCCAGGACTGTGGGTCTACACTGGCAGAACAGACATTATTTGGGGGCTTGACCATATTTGTTTCTGCATCACTACTTCTTGACACGCCACCTCTTGAGAATCTGAATCTTTTTTCTAATGCTGCATATAGAAGCCTCAGTCTCCTCCGTCTGCCCTAGTGAGAGGGGAAAATACAGCACTGCTCTAGTCTTATTTCTGTAGCTACAGCTGTCAAACAGAATAGGGAGATGTGTCCTGCCTGGTTACTGACTCCTTGGTTATTGCAAAACTTGTGATTTTGAAAACAGTGAAGCTGTAGCAGTCACACCTTCCTCTCTGAGTTACCTTTTTCTGTTTTAAGTTAGTTGCTGTTGTGCTTTAGCCCATGTCACCCTGAGCAAAATTAAGTACAAATGAGATCTGTTATTGTCTTGCTGTTTTTCTGACTGTACGTTCAGCAATATGACAAAACTTTTGTCAATACCAGAGACCTCAGCACTTCTGTTGTCAGCAGGGGCTACCTGTACGGTTCTGCACATAGTACTGAGAGTCTCACAGCTGAGATTCATGGCCCTGGGTGATCCTGGCATCAGCAGCTTCCCTTGAATAATTGCCCTTACTCAGTTGTTAACACTCTCACTGTGTTCAATGATGTTTCTGAGGCACAGAGAAGCTGATTAAATAATTTATCACATCCTTATGTCCTGGATATAAGGACAGTCCTTCCCCATAAGGACAGTCAGGCATTGTAACAGAGTGCCCAGAGGTTGCAGTCTCTGTTATTGGCAGTTTTTGAGATCAGACTGAGTAAAAAGCTGAACAGCTTGGTCTGACCTTAGAGCTGTCCCTGCTTTGGACATGCGGTTGGACTAGAGGCCGTTCTGATGTGAATTATCCTACAATCCTGTTGGCACGTACACTTGCAACAAAATATTCCGTTATAATGCAGCTTATGGAATTCACCCAGTGTTTCCCTAAATCTCAGCTAGGAATCAGCTCTGTGAATGTAAAGCATGTACCTTCAAGACTTTTTCCTGCTATAGCTTCATTCACCCTCATTCACCTTGAATGCTCTCATTTAGGGTCTTACGGGTGACAAGACAGTTTCCCTCAGTTTCTTCTAGATCTAGATTCTGCCCTTTCTCACGGAGATCTTTTCAGGCTCAAAAGCCATAACAGCCTTTCCCCAAGCACCGATTGCTCATCTATAGCTGGGGGGACATCCACTGCTCAGCTCATACTGCTCATCAGACATGTGCACCTCTTCCTCCAGCACTGAAAAAGGCAGACAGAAAGGACCAGATGTCATCCTCATGGTTCAGACATTCTTACAGCTCACATCTGGATCATCTGTTATTACTTTTGGACTCAAGAGGAAACAAACCAGTGAAAATGTTAATGTGTGCCCAAGGGTAAGGGTTATTCCTGAGAGCAAGGAAAAAGCCTTTTCCCAGATTTGAAGAAACCCATCCCTTCAGCTTTTAGGATTGTTTTGATAATGTCAGCTCTTGTTTCAGTAAAGCTAGTGTCTCGGTACTTGACAAGAGCTGACAACACCCTCTGTGTCAGGAAGCAGTCTGTTGTGAACCAGTGACTTCTCAGAAAATGTTCTAGTCCAGTGCCCATGTTGAGGGTTTCAGATCACTGTGCCTGGACAACAAAAATCCTCCAATTTTGATTGCTCAAACTGAAAATTGAATGTGAGGTAGAGTTTCTGTTTGCTACAGAATTAAATTCATGTCTTTTTTTTCAGATAAGCCCAAACCTGCGACGTCCTCTCAGACATGTTTGTGTGCTCCATACACCTCTGGTCTCCAGTGCCTATCATCCTTGTCTTCTTTTAGCAAGGGCATTGGGAAACCCAGATAAGAGCCCACATATATGGTCTTAACAGGGCAGGGCCAGCCCAGGCAGTTCAGCTATCCACATCTCCTGAGGCTCACAATTTAACCTTCAGTAGCATGGCCAAGTTGTACAGTCTTTCTGAATGAGACCATCTCTGAACCTCAGCTGGAATATCTGTGGGCTGACTTCTACAGAGACAGCTTCTTCAAAGTCAAACAAAACTCCCTTGAGCCCCAAATTATACAAGATCCACTGTTTAAAAGAAAAAAGGGAAGAGTTTTCTACAGTGGCAGAACACTATGGTACTTCTTTCAGAGTTGGACATTTGTAACAGAGGCACATGTGCTCCCAGAGCAGAGCATATATGGCCGACTCATCTCAAAGAGCCAGCTCTGAGAAAATAACTGTTCTTTTCTAATTAAATTTAAATATCAAAAACAGGAAATGATGAATAGTTTAATCGAGCCCCTTTACATAATTTACTCTGGGGCAGAAGATCACTCGCAGTGGTTTTTTGTCAAATGTGTTTCAGCACAAGGGCTTTTCTTGATCCCTAGTTTTTCTTCTCTCTCTTATCTAAAATGCCATTATTCCCCCAGTTGCACCCTGTGGGAGGCGGGACCGGTGCCTCTCGCAGTAGGCAGGGAGCACTGCTGCCTGCTATGCACCACTGCAGTCCTCTCATTTGTCTCCATCCCTGCCTTTCAGAAACTTGAAGAGCTTGTTTGGTTTTTGAACAAAACTGCTGAACTGTCTCCTGTAATGCCCTATTATTCTACTCAGCTGTAAAATACTGCTTTTGATTTTTGCTTGGCTGGTTTGCTAGCAAACTCTGTTTGCATGTATATGTAGTGCTCCGGTGTGCCAGGAGGTGAGCAGAGATATGTCTATCCAGCTACGTGTTTGGCAAAAGCAAACCAGTCCTTTTATCATCAAATGAGATGTCGTTATAGCCACCCTCTGGCCACTCCCTCAGCAAAATTAGGCTATAAAAAAAGGAGGCAGGTCTCCAGCCTGTCCTATTTGAGTTAACGAGAAAAACCCAGTCAAAGTCAGTGGTGCAGGGGCCTTAACCTTTCTTAAATTGGCGGTGCAGTTTGCGTGGCTGGCGGAGTGGTGAGTCAGCGCGGATGGGACGCGTTGATCGGTGGTTCGCGAACACTCCACCGCTTGGCACCGATACCCGCCGCTGTTATCTCAGTGCTGGGGATGCGTTAACACCTTGCCTAATCTGTGTGCTTTCTTGGGGGGGCTGAGGGGAGGGGGGAA
>VZRU01006313.1:11482-37690 GCA_013398155.1 Pedionomus torquatus
GGGGATGAGGGGAGGGGGGAAGTTATCCTTGCACCTCCCTCAAGTGTGAAACAGAGGGAGAGCACTGGCAAACTCTGTCTTTGCAGAGATTCAGGCTCCATGCCAGCGGCTCGTGTCAGCCTTGAGCCTCTCTTTCCCCATGTCGTGGGGCTGTGACAGCACAGGCGGGCGCTTCCCATTAAGATACTCACAGACACTGAAAATAGATGCTCCATTACTGGAGCACATTAGCTGAGGGTAATGATAGGGCTCTGTTTACTAGTTCGGTTACATACCGGCAATCTGGCCACTTTGCATGCTTTATTTATAAGGTATTAATTGCAACTTCCACTTATCACCCCCAGCCTAAATTGCTGCAGTGTCCGTTGCAGCGTTCAGACTTTTATTTATTTTTGCTTTTGCTATTAGCATCAGAAAACTCAATTACAGGCGAGCCGGCATGCATACACAAACACACAGTAGTAGGTTTGTGCTGATGTTTTTAAAGATACACATCTGCTGATACTAAAAATAGGTCCTTGTCAGCAGCTTGGTAATTTTAGGCTCAATGAGAATTCATCCCCATGGTAACTGTACAGTTGTTGAATCATTTATTATTTGAGCTTCAAAATCACAACAGTGCTGGCAATTTTCATCCTCTGAACATTTTAAAGGACCTTTCGCCGTGTTGCAGTACTCCTCGCTCCACACCATCAATATTTATCAAGCAAACAGGGCTAGCCCTTGAACTGACTACCCACTTCTCGGCTGTGATACTCGGACTGGGATACTCGATAGCAGGGTGGCGGTTTAAATAGGTTTCACTTTTTGTGTTAACAGCTGTCCCGCTGGCACAGATGTTTGCCTGGGGATGGTACCCACCAAGCCCTGCAAATTCCCAACTGGCAAAATGCAAACTCTTAAAGTGCAGACCTGAGCCTCTGTCTTTGTTTTGAGAACCAGAAAAATAAGATACCTCAGGTCTCTCTGTTGCAAGAGGCTTTGCAGATAAGGGACTGGTAGTTTCTAACGGTGTAGATAGATGCGGTTGACTCCAAGCTGGTGGGGGGACACACTGCCTGGCTTTGCGGAGATAAAAGCTGTTTGTACTTTCCCTTGCTTACAGATAATGCTCATTAGCCCTCTTGTGCCAAAACCAGGAGGTCAGATGACTTGGCTAACAAAGCATAAGGTGAAATTCAGGTCCCATGAACCCAGGGGTTGCTCAGACTCTGCTCTCATGGAACCTCCAGAGAGTGCGAGTAGGGGAAGTTCTGCAGAATGAGGCTGTGACTCCCCCCTGGCTGTGACCACCATCAGGCTTGAAACAACAGAAATAACTCAGCAGCAGAAATGCTTCCATAGCATACAAATTGCATTGAAATGGGGTGCGCGAGACTGAATTCGGGATGGATTTAATCACAGGCATCAGCTCCCTCACCAGCTGCCCGCATTATTTTTGTCGCACCATTGCTGGCCATTAAATTTACTCAAGTGTGCAATACGGAGGGCTGTTACATTTTAGGTAGAAGAGGTTCAGTCCCTTTTAGTCTGAAAAACTGGGATCTGGAAGACTGACCCAGAAACACAGACACTATTCCCAGGTGCCACCAGTTGTAAAGCGATAACGCTTAACAGTGCTGATTCCTCCTGGGTTAAACATTATAGCTGTTATATACTGTCATGACTGGTGCCGTATTTTTAGCTCAAATGCACTTTCATTGTGTGAGCTTTTAAGAAGCTCTTGGACAAGGTAATCTGCAAGGCGCTTTTAAATTGCCTTTTGTCTTATTAGTTCAGTTGAGTTGAACACAGTGAGAGAAGGATGTGCAAGTGCCTCCTACAGCCGCTGTGCAGCTGCCTTCCACCTTAAGCAGCTTTCAGTAAATCTGTCAGTACCCAAAGTGCATTGTGTATCACCCATACGGGATTTGTCAGGTGATCCTAGTGTGCACTGCAGGGACAGCCAGTGTCTGCCATCAAGGGGAGCTCCATCTACCTCTCAAGCAAGTGAACAATCACCACTAATGTGAGTCCAAGTCACCTACGTGCAAAGGGACAACACAGTGCTTTCCCCCATGGCAGGAGGAGAAAGTATCCCACCCATGAAACAGCCCCCTGTGCTGAAGTTCTCTCCTGGACAAGTGGCAGCTATTCTTTATTTAAGCATCTGCTTGCTTAGTCTGTTCATTTAATTAAACCAGAAATGTCCTTCCCTCCAGTTGTTTCAACCGCTGTACATTTATCTCAGACCACATACAGAGACAGATTTGGAAGACGTTGCCTTTTTTTTATTTCCACCTACCAGCCTCCATCTTCTGGGGCTGGAAAGCAT
Organism: Pedionomus torquatus; assembly: GCA_013398155.1. NCBI lineage: Eukaryota > Metazoa > Chordata > Aves > Charadriiformes > Pedionomidae > Pedionomus > Pedionomus torquatus. Next base: position 13,797 of record VZRU01006313.1, read on the forward strand.
GCTCTGCGGCCGCGGGCTCAGCTGGCAGAGGCGATGCGGGGTCACGCCGTGCTGCAGCCGGAACATTTCAAAGAGAGAGTTACTCGCCTGTAGCATCCAGAAGGCTGGTCACAGCTCACAGGTTTTATAACAAGTTGGGAGGGGGAGAAAATCACCTGCACAATAGACCAGAAGCAGTGTTTATTTCCAAACCCATTGTGGTCAAAAGCCTGTTTCCAAGTAGTTTTTCTTTGACTTGCCACACAGTGCTAGGCAGAGAGCTCTGCTCTGCCCCACAGCCTGCTGCCCATAGAGATGTGGTGGCTGTGCCAGAGCCCCCCAGCTCCCAGAGCCCCCCAGCTCTTCCCAAACACTGTTTTCCCCTTGCCACAGAGAATAAAGATCTGAATATTGACCTCAAATATGCTGTTACTGCCCTGTGGCATACATCTGACCATAGCACCCAGTTTCTCTTTGTTATTATTTATTAATTCTTACCTTATATTAGTTTTTTGATCCTGTTTGGGTGTGGGGGGGGAAGACCCACAGAGTGATGCAGAGTGATGTTGCAGCAGTGTTGCTGACCATGGGGCATTGCAGCCTGTGAGCTCCCAAGGTGGCCATAACCCAGGATACCCACAGAGCTGTAATCCAGGGTATTGCCACATCTGTAACCCAGAGTACCCCTACAGTCATAGCCCAGGGTACCAGCACGATTGGAAGCCTTCACCAGGCACCAGCAAGGGTATTATTGAACATGCAGAGCAGCGATTGGTGACCATGCACGGAAAGGAGACCTATCCTTGGAGACCAGGATGGCTTTGAAACTTTGGGTGCAGTCTCCTCCAACACAGGATGCATTTTTATCTAAAGTCAGAGCAAAACAATGAATGTGTGATTCCATCATACTATTTTTGCAGTTGCTGCCTGAAAAAGCATCAAGCATTAAAGCCCATCTATCGGCTCTATCTTACTAGCTTTTTCCATCTGGCTGTAACCGTATGTTAGTTAGTAAAAATAGCTCATCTAAGATTTGTATTAGAGTAGTCACAAGGGTCCTTTAACCAGGAATGGCTCCTGAGCAGCGGGGTGCTCTAGAAATGTTGTCACTCCATAACTTCGTGCTTACGTACGATCGCTTCTAAGAGACATTTATTCCGTGTAGCATCCCTGCCCTCTCCACCCTGCAGGCAGATTTGCACAGGCTGAAACTTTTTCATAAATAGGCTGCTTTGTTCTTTGTTTGGAGTGCATTGTGCCCCCCCAAGCTACCCACCAGGCTCCTAAGAAGTGCAGGCGAAGGGCTGCTGTGCTGTTTCAGGCAGTGAGCACGTGCCAGCTGCTGTGTCTGCCTGCCGAAAGCTGGCTCAGCTGTCAGCGGGGGACCTTGCAGCGCAGGCACCTTCCTCTGTAATCACACGCTGCCTCTGATGTAGCGGCTGAGACTGGAAGAAAAGCAGGGACAGGGGTGCTTCCCCCAGTTCCCGGCAACCAGAGGGATACACAGGCCATATGGAGGGGGTCAGCAACCCCCTGATGATAGCAGACTGTGCAACTCCCCACCTGTCTGGATGGACACAGGGCATCGGGGTCTGCCCTGGGAGATCTCAGAGTGAATACTAACAAAATCCCATTTTTGCTGCTGGTGCTTCATTATACAATGATGGATAGGTTCTCTCTACAGGCAGCAATGTGTAACAACTCTCTAAAAGCAAACCAGGCTTGCTGATTAATCTAGGCCATCTTTAATTTTCTCTGTACTCATTTCTGTGCATTCTTATTGCATTCCCATGTTGTCATGGAGCACTCTTGCTACTCAATGCGACTGTAAGCATGCGAGAGAGAGCCCCTCTCTCTCCCTGTTGGGGATCTGACTGCAGGGGGGCCATCACAGCCTCAATCCCTGTCCCAAATCTCCCAGACTCCAGCAGTAATTCACAGCAGGGGCTCAGCACTCCCACCCCAGGCTCCATGAGCACAGTGAACCTGGGGCCATTCTTTTATCACCAATCAGACTCGAAAACTAGTATGAGATTAACTAATTGTTGAGGTCAACAAGGCTGGTAGCCTTTATGGTCCAAACCACTCCCGTGCCTGGTTTCTGCTCCAAGGTGCAGTGAGACTGGGCGGGATAAGCTTCTGCCACCTGATTGCCCATCATGGGAAGCCTTGGTTGAATTTATTGGTGGAGAGGTGCGACATGCTAGTGCTGTCCTCAGGTTGCAAGCAGAGCACTGCACTTCCAGCTGGCCTTCCCTAAATGTTACCTTGGGTCTTTTCATGCCACTTCATTGCCTGGGTTCCTGTGATACCCTAGTGACAGCCCAGTGTTGATGGTGGTGCTACTTCGACTCTCCATTCACTCCTGACTTGGCACTGGGGATGTCCTTGGCTTTGGAGACAGCTGTTGATCCAGCCCCAAACTGTGATCAGTAACAGGGTGCTGTTCCAGGTAGTAAAGATCTGCATTGCTTCTCTGTGCCCAAGAGTGCTCTTGGACCTTCAGGGCTGTGCCCAGGACCCAGGGCAGTGTGCAAGCATGCCCTGGGAGGAGGAAGGGATTTTCAGCTGGGGTTGCTCTCATGGCCCAAGGGTATCAATGGGGTATACCTTTGTAGGCAGAAGTGAAAACTTTCATTAACTGAAGTGATAAAGTTGAAAAAAACCCAAAGTCTCCAGGCTCCTCCTTGGGTATGATACTTCTGTTCCAGACATCTCATAGACAGTCAGAGCATGGTTTACTGGAGTTCACGTGGGCTCCCTTGAGCCCCGCCAGGCAGATGTGTGCAGCCACATCTTTCACAGCAGTAACTGAAGCAGTAGGATTGGTATTTAGTAATTCTTTTTTAGCTGTTTTCCAGCTCAGCTCCGTATCCAGTGCTTTGGCCGTGTGTCCTTTCAGCAAGGTTTGCTGTGACTCTCATACTGAAGTGTCTCATTGCAGGAGTTCCCACATAGCACTTTCCCTGGGGAGATGCAGGTACTAAGCCAAGTAACTGCCATGCACCATACAAGAGCCACAGGAGAATACTTTTTATTACCACGCTCCATTTATGCTGGGAAAACAAGTGTTTTTTTTTTCCTTTGCATCCAATTTATCACATCATGACCTTCCATCGGCTCCTCAAACCAAGCAGGGCAGATGCAGCAGATGTGGAGGAAAGCAAGCTCATCTTGCTTCAGCTGGCTCTGCCTGCCCAGGCTCCTTTGCCAAGTAGCCCATCTTTGACCTGCGGTGTGTAAAAGGATCTCTCAGCTCCCTTTGCGGGCAAGGGTGCAAGCAAGAGCCACTGTTTACATTTCCATTCAAGTGATTAACGATTAAACAACAACAACAAAGGAGTTCACGTGGATCCACGAGCCGAAAGCGCCAGTCTGAGCACAGACTGAAATAACCGATTGCTTCGAAGCGGCGTCGAGCCCGGCAAACACACTGGCTCCTTCCCTGCAGCGTGGGGCTGGAGAGGGACAGGGGCTGGAGAGGGGCTGCTGGGGCGGGCACCATGCCCACCTCTCGCCACCCTCTCTTCTGGGGCAAGGCTCTGGCACTTCGGGTCTCTACCTCGCACCTTTTGCCCCCTTCCCAGCCCTTCTCCCCTCCCTGATGGGCACAGCCTGCCTCTGCCTCCCCTCGGCTCCAGGGAGGCCAAGGGCAAGGACATGGGAGAGAGAGGTGGGAGCATGGAAAAGGGCAGAAAGTCCATACTCAGGGAAGGAGGAAATACTCAGTGCAGAGAGGGAATGAAAACAGCATCCTCACCCTCAACCCATTCCGGGGTGCTTTAGTACAGGGAGGTTAGAGTCTTCTCTCTCTTGTCATTATTTTGGCTACTTTCTACCAGCTCTGCATTTTAACAAAGTGTGAAACCACTTTAAAAAATAAAAAAAAAAAAAAAAAAAAGGCATTGCAGGCATTGCATTTTTCATTGCAATGCACTGCTTTCTGGCAGTACTGCTTTTAGGATCTTACCACGTGTAAGATCGCAAAGTACATCAGTCCTAATGTTAGAGGCTGTCAGCAGTGATAAAAGCACCCTGAAAAATGGCATCTCCTTAGAGAAGAGCAGTGCTGCCATCCAGACACCAGAATGTACACAACTTTGGTTGGCAAGTTACTAATTATGGGTTAGAAAGCCTTTGTGTTCACAGACTCGCAGTATTGCTTTGCAAGTTACTTCAATCAATGTATATTTATTTTCAGCTTTCAGTCTTTGAAAAGAAAACCACCAAAACCCACAGACTGAAACATAATTAAACATATAAAGTATTTAGTAGCTTAAAAATTGTTTGGTTTTAGTGGCTCAGGATGCCTGGTAGGACACTTGGGATGGGAAATTTCAGACCTGCCAGAATATGAAAGCACCATGCTCTCTAGAGCTACCCACGGGTAGCACAGAAGCCAACATTTCCCAGCACCCACTTACAGCTTTTGCTGTTGTAAGATATTACAGTGAGATTATCCCCCATCTTGCAAAATTGCAAGTAGAAAAACAAAAAATTAAAGAGAGAGTTTTTAGGAATTCCTTTAGGCTGACTTAAAAAAAAAATTAAAAGATTCTATCATAATTTATAAACACATAAAATAACACCCGACATTTAGGGCAGGATTTTTTTAAGTTTTAAACCAAAGCAAAATATTGCAATGTTCCTAGTTAAACGCTGTAACATCACGCCATGCAGGCTGGCATACTGACCACAGAAAGCACTTAAGTGTTAGACAAAAGCTGATTTAAAAAAATTCCTTAACATTAAGATCTTAGAAAAACTGCATCAAATACATTAATATTGAGGTTTAGATTTTTAATTTGGGAATTTTAAAATACAGGACAACATGCTTGCTGAGACTCAGTTTAAAAACAAACAAACAAAAAGAAAAAGAAACAGGATGAAAGTGTAGCAGCCAGAATACTGGACATACTTTTATCATCAGGATAAAGAAGATTGTCATTCCTTAGGTTATCTAGGCCAGTGGAAGGTATGTTATGCTTCCACAGTTTAGATTTGTTTCTTAAACATATAAACCCATTAGATTTAAAAACAGTTTTTATTAAGACTGTAGTTCAGAATGTGAATTTCCTCCATGTGACACAGAAATTTAAACCATAGCCTTTATAAAAGTATACTGTATATTTTCACATTTTTTTCCAGATTGATTCCTGTCATTACCTTTATATTACGTGTTATTTGCACATCTGAATACATGAATGAGATTCACACCTCCAATTCACTCAGTAATCTTCACCTCAGAGAAAGTTACATCATAGAATTAGACTTTCATCTTCAGAGATGGAGTCTCGGGCTTTCCTGTTTAAATAAGTAAAATTGCCTCCAGCTGAGAACCTGCCTAAGTGACATACATGAGATATTCAGAGATATCAAAGCAGTGAGATTTCCTAATTAATCTTGCAAAAAGAAAACTGAATACACACAAGTTTTCCCCTTTTGTAGGAGTCACCTCATTTCTAGCTTGTTTGATTTCCGAGAAGTACAATGGTTATAATAAGGGAATGGTATACTACTCAGCTCCAAGTTAAATGAAATTTCATGCTGTAATCAGTTAAAAGACAGACATAATTGAAAAAGAATACGAAGGATTCGGTTCTGAACTTAATAAATAGAACACAAAGAATCCCAAACAGGGGAGAGCTTGTGAAAAATAACACAAAACCCAACTCAGATCATATATTAACATGTATTTATATAAAACTTTATAAAATCTGAGGCCAGGGAAGAAAGAATTATCATCATAGAAAGAAGAAAGTAGTATCATCATAGAAAACAAAGCTGGTGGGGACCCGAAGAGGACATCTTGTCCATGTCTGTGCCTGACCATGGGATCAGCTATACCAGTGCTATCACTAACGGGTGCTTGGCCAACCAGTCCCAGAAGGTTACTGGAGGGGACACACATACACACAACTGACCAGCCTCTCCAGCCAGCCCCTATCAGTACTTTACTGACTAGTATGAAAAGGTTTGCTCTGATGCATCCCTTAATCCCTGACTCTAGCTCCACTCTTCTCTTGTAGTCTCACCCACAATGAGAATAATTTATTATTTTTCTCTTTATAGTCATATTTTTTAATATACCATTCTTATACCTCTCGTCAGCCTCCTTTGCACCAAACTAAGCAATCTCAATGCCTTCAGCAGATCCTCAGGAGCTGTTTTCACATCCCATCTGTTCATTCTGCAAGTGGTCCACATATTTCTGCAATTGTTGTGCCAATTGTTGGCCATAACGTTTTGTGGAAGTTTTACCAGCACGGTATAAAAGACTTGGAAAACTTCAAGGACATCCCTCCCTAAAAGGCCCATTTGTACAACCCAAGATTTCCCTTGGTTTTTCAAAAGCATTTAATTTTTGTTGTGTTCACTTTGTGATTTATTCTTGGAAACCTTTCCAGCCCTACTGCTTCCCATCCACTTATTCCCTATCTGTATTTGCACAGTTGGGATGTTCCCGTGCAGTTAATAGGCAAAGACTTGCTCCACCATCACTCCCCAAGTGGCCTATATAGGCTTTCTATATGCATAACTACTAATTTATAATTGTACTCTAAAATTAAAGACAGAACCATCTTCTTGTGAAGAAAAGTTGGAAGTACTATTTAAAAATATTTTGCATCAACTAATCCTGTTCAATATATTCATGTTTACAGAACAGTGATTTAAAAGAAGGCCCTGTCAAATACTTCAGACTGTAACAGTGTGAAGTTTGCCAGAAGAAAATATAGATCTAGATTACGATGGCTGTAGTGACTGTAAATGGGTGGCACACAGGAAAAAGAACAAAGAAATAAGGGAAAAAAGAAAAGAGGGAAAGAAACATTAAATTAGATGGCATTCTTTGCATTACCACTTGCCTTATCTGGCAAAGTTTGTCCACTTTGCCATCACCTCCCCTCATATTTACTTTCAGAGATACCAAGGTGCTGTTATGAATTTGGTCTCACTGCAACTAAATACTGCTATAGGAGGAACAGAAGAACCCCCATCCTGTAAAGAACTTCGGGTAAGTCGGTCAGTTGTTAAGATTTCACAAGAGCCTCCGAGGAACCACAGCATGAGTTAGGTCCTAAAATTTTGCTCTTTTTTCTGCTGAGTTTGGAGAAAAAAAAAATCAGGGAAGAAAAAACAAAACAGGCTCCATAGCTGCTGGGCTCCCAAATTAGGTATCCCCTGTGTAGTCTCCCAAGTCTAACAGCCACAGAGATAAGAGATTTCCCTCACACAACCACACAAGGTGAATGAGGGTCTTCTCTAGCTGCAGTGTTGCAAAAGCCTGTTTTCTTCTTGAGAGAGTACACAGATGGTGGAGTACAAAGATGCAGCCCTTCAGCCACACTTTTAAGATACATTCGGGAGAACAAATGAGGCAGAACCTGGTACTGAGCTCAGCCTCTCCTGCAGACAGGTCCCGGCTCCTAGTGGAGCAGCCCTGTGTTTTAGTCTTGGACTAAAATGCACTCATGGTTCTGAGCGCCTGTCTCTGGGAATGGAATCACATTTGGGAGCATGAAGCTGGTCTAAGAAAGAGGTGTCCAGGAGAAGCTGAACCAGCAACGAAGAGTCCACAGGATAAATGCTTCCCCCCCCACCCCACCCCCCCCTCCAATCAGATCAGGTTGCAGTCCTCAGTTCTATATATTTATTTTGAATATTTGCAACTTTTAGCCTCACAAATATCTTTATTTCATAGTTTTTCCCCTCACCTGCCTGTATATATAGTAAGTATGATTGCCATTAAAAGATGCTGTGCTCTAACCAAGTCCCAGGACAGGCAGAAAGAGCACATGCTGCTAAAAGCATCAGTTATTTAAGTAAAAGCATGTACGTCATCCCATTTCTTTGCCAAAAATCAAGTTGTGGGCCTGGGTATACTCACTCTCTTTCAGAGGGACCAAATGCCAGCTACTATCCCTGTCTGACCCTTGCAGACAGAGCGCTGGGTCTTACAACAGATCACAATTCCTCCTCTTACATGACATTGTAAAGCACCAAGCAGGGTGGGTAGAGCAAGAAGTGGAAAAATAAAAACAGTGTGGAAAGAGGTTAAATGCATTTCTCATTCTCTGGCTAGGCAGCACGATCGAAATTTGGAAATACCTACTCCTGTAAGCCATTTAAAAATCTAAATACTTGAATACACATGGAAGGCATACAAGGTACGAATCAGAGACAAAGCATTTAACGTACTGCACTTATATTTTTACAAAGTTACAGCATTTTATCATCAGATAAGTTTTACATTCCTAATTTCTGCACTGCATAAAATGTATCTGTTTACAGAGGCGGCTTCTGCACAGATTAAACAAATATGTACAAGACAAGACAGAGTTTCTCTATAAAAATGTCAAATGCACAACCATAGGTCTTAAAATACTTTAAAAAAAAAAAAAAAAAAACCAACCAAAAAACACATACAAAAAAACCCAAACAAGAAATTCCAAACCGTGTGCAAAATTAGTTAAAAAAATACTTTTTTTGCTATTTCAACAAATCCAGTAGATCAGACATTGTAGGTTCAGGCTGAAATATTTCTGTGTTAAGAACAGCTTAATACTTTCTTTACCAAGAAGAAAGCTTGAGGACTTGTGTGATTTCAGTACCTGTGCTCTCAGGGAAGGGCTTAGTGGTCTGTGTACACATGTCTGGAAATTGTGCATTAAAACAGAGAGGTCCATCTGCTGCTTTCCAGAGTTCTGATTACTTTTCTTGAGCACAATTGGCTTGAGCAGTGGTAAAATAGGGAACAATCAAAAAAGTCTCCATTTAGGCTCGCCGTGTTTGTTCAAAACATCCGAAAGGGAAGAGGAATCTGCATGAAAGATCTGTGCAGGTCACTGAACCCCATGATAAAAACAAGTCTTAATTCCTTGATTTCCAAAATACTAAGTCTTTACTGAAGAATCAAAGGCCTTAGTTTTCATCTCACACACACAGGACTTCAATGACATTTTTTTGTTAGAGGTAACAGCATTTCACCAAGAGTATGCCACAAGTTATTCACTATTACGTAATGTTTCAGCTTTCAAGGTGGAGTTTTACAATCAACACCATCAGAGCAATACCATTGCTATCATCCCTCAGTGCTTGCTTGCTCACTTCTGCCTTTCCATCTCTGACACAGGTACCCACAGAGCTAAGCTGTAAAGTGGATTAGGTGAACACAGAGAGACAAACCCCAGGGGTTCTTCTCCAACCAAGGATCGGCTCCTCCAACCAAGGTCACCACATGGCAATGCTCACCACAGACAGGTGGATGGGAAGCAACGCAACATAGTTTAAGCCAGGATGCTACTAAGCACCTGTCTGTGGCCTCTGACTGTTAGCTATAGGGATGGGGCTTAGCTTTATCAACCCAGCCAAAAGTCAGTGTGTTGGCCAACTAGCTGAGATGGCCGCTTTGGTTTCTACACCTGCTGTACTTCACTTCGAAGGATGCCTAGAACAGATACAAGTGAAGTGATGCTACAGGTGAAGATTTTGCCCAGAAGTGGATTACACCCTGGGCTGTTGCCTTTGTGTCACAAAGAAGAAGTTTTTCGTGTTGCCCAGAAGAAGGAGAACGAAAAAGGCAGCATTTTTGTTATTATTTTCTAGAGGTTCCTTCCAACTCCTATCACTCTGTGATTCAGTGAAAAGAATAGTGGAAAGGAAAGGGCATAAAAGAAATCTTATTGTTTTTGACTATGCATTTTTAAAAGACTAGAGATTACATAAACATTTTTTGTAAATGTATTTCTGTATCTTCCTCTAAGACTACTGCACATGATAAAGTATGCAGCACAGACATCAATGCACTGCTTTTCAGTTCAACCTGCATTTTTCTGCACAAATCCTTTTGGGTGACTTCACCCTTTGTCTGTTCTTATACAGAAGATTAAGTAAACCAAGCTTGAAAGGCTGAAGCGGCCTGACCAGAAAGCTCACAAAAGCAAAAGAGTAGCTGCCAGTTATATTAACACAGTCTACCTCATTGCTGCAATTTTACATCAACACAAGATTTAGCAATTGGATTCTGTAGTCACCTAAGAAAATAGCTCATTCTGCCTAATGAACACTACACCTTAGTACATTGCTGGGAGACTAACAACATCTCTTCATTCTACTCCATGGAAAAAAATGAGAAGCTGTCTGGAGGCTCTCAATACTGATATTAAAGTTTGAAGTGGCATGCATCTGGAGCCCTGGGAAGTACACAAAACAGCAGCCCACAACAAGATGGGAATAGTCAAAATCCTTTAAATGATGGCTGTATTAGCCAAGGTCTATATATATATATCGCAGTGTGACATTCTGGACATAGCAAAGTGTAAAAATGCTCCCAGGGCACCAAATTGAAAATTTTGTTGAGTATGGTGTTTAGCTGAAGTAAAGACTACAATAACCCCCAAACCCGTCTCCTGGGGTTCATTATCCTTACCTTCTCTAAGGAAGTCTAACTGCTGGGGCCTTTAAATGCAAATCCATTCTTTGGACACTGTCCTGGCCGGATCATTTGTGTGTACAAGTCCATCCTCTGCTGCATACTACAAACACAAGTTAAGATAGAAGCAATCAGAAGCCAAACTAGTGCAGAAGAGAGCCAGCAGCTAGTTATGCAACCTTAACCTTTCTTAAAGCCATGGGCAGATATTGAAGTTCAGTCTAAATAGACATTTGTAATGCTCCCATCACCATGGTATCAAGAGCAATTCAAGAGAAACTACACTGGGGTAATCAGCCTCCCCTAACAGTGCAACACATGAGTACACACAGCACACAATATATTGTTGAAGATTACTGTCTCTGGACTCTGGCAGTCACAACTGCCTGGTCTGAAGAAGAGTGTCCTTGGAGATCAGAGACAAACACACCTCCTGTACAGCTGGTGCCACAAATACTCTCAAAGTCTCTGAAGGAAAAGTTCACTTCTAGATAGATCCACATCGGTCATTTACCCCTGAAGTTGTCCTAATACTGAGGGATGCCACTGATTTCTACTTATTACACAATTTTAAGATGAAAGCAAAAAGCAAATGCCACACCCCCACCTCCCCAAAATCCCATACTTCTTGCTCAAACCCATCTTGCTTTGCTTTATTCTCCTAAGCACAGCTTCAAGCACTGACTATTTCCATCATCGTTTTCATGCTATTTCTTATACCTAAGATGGCCTCCCCAAACCACACTAGACAGGTCATTCCCAGACCACCTCCACTTCTCTTCTCCAACCTCGTGGCTATAAAAACACCACAGGAAAGTTTATACTGGGGACTATCAGCCTTTCCTTTGCTTGCTTACATCTGTGCTTAAATCCTTAGCTAACAACATATTAATGAAAACTAAGTTTAGTCCAAAGACTACGGTACCAAGACAGATGTGGAGGAGTCTTCCCCTCCCAATGAGTCCTACAGTATTAGTCTATATTCAGTCTCTCTAAATCAAAGCTCATCTTACTGAGATCTCTGCAGCTTTTAAGTCCAGCAGGTGCATTTGCCTCCAAGCATGCGTTCTCACCAAGTAGGTTTTCAGCCTTGCCCTTCCCCAGGTCCCACTATTTGCAGAGCCCTGAATCATCTTTGTACAGCACAGTATAGAAGGGGATAGCTTAGTCGCAGCAAGCAACAAGCAAATCCAGCAAGCAAGCCATTCCTGAACATAAGAGACATATTTATGGTTTCCCTTCAGACAAAGGTCTTCAAGGGGCTTTACCCACCAAATGCGGTTGACTGAAGTCTAACTTCTACAATTTCTACACTAAACAGCTTCCCCCTGTCTAGGAGAGCTGTTTTTCCATAGGAACTGCTTATAATGCTTGTTTATCCTCCCAATATTGTGTTCCTGAGTACATTTATGCATAATTCTTCATTGGTAGCTCCACTAAATAGCAGAGACTGTCTACTATCAAAGATGACACTTGCAATCACGTATATGCATATTGAGCCTATTGCCAGAAAGGCACCTATGAGAAGGTCAGATTTTATGCCGCAGAGTAGCGGCTTCATACAAATTTATCACAACACGCTTCCCATGAATTGCTCCCTATATTCCTTTTCCATAATATTGTCTTACTAAGCTCTAAGAAAATACTACCATAGTCAATATACCTATGTACTTCTCAACTTCACAAACACAAGATTCAGGGGTCATCTTATAACATTTTAAAGGTTCCAAATAAGTCTTCACTTCCAGTGCACTATTCAGCTTTGGAGCTTACTAGCATGCTGTCTACAACCCCAAAATTTTAAATGCAGCTAAAGAATAAGGAGAGGGGGGTTGGAACTCAATGATCTTCAAGGTCCCTTCCAACTCTAACCATTCTATGGTTTTATGAATCCACGGAACCCTCCACAGTTCAGATGCAAGCTCTGGGTCAGTGTTCTCCATTAGTTACCTGCTAGATGCAGCTGAGGAAGGAGCTCTCCACAGCCACCAGCAATGCTAGCAAAGCAGTATTTGCTTTTATTTACTTCTATTTCGTGGGCTCTTTAGACACAGCATGTTTTGTGGTCAATGGCAGCTACCACAGGTTAAAGGTTAGTGCCACAAAGGAACATGCTTGTCTTACTTTAAAGCAATATTAATACCATGATAATATTATTTATTCTAAAGTAATTAAAAATACATATATATCTATCTATTTTCTAACACTCAAAATACTCAGAATCTGTAGAGATTAGAAGCTTTGATAGGCTTTGTCAGGTCTTCCATAGCCTTCTTCAAATTGCTACAAAACTATAGCTAGTTAACAAACTAGTTTTATTTTGATTTGCCAGTTCCAGCAAATATCTTTTTTGCTAGAATGTCAAGTAATCCACAAGAGCTTCCAGATACTGCTAGACCTGCACATATAACATTTAATTAAAAAAAAAAATTATTCTATGTTTCACTGAAAAAGATGCACCCCCCGAACTATTTGCAACCACATAGCTTTGCTGAAAGCATCATTAACATTAATCCTTTCGTCTGGTCAGCTGAAGCTACCAGGTAATTTGTGTATCTGAGATAAAAGAACAGAATGCCATAAGAGAACTTAAGCTAGAGAATAGTTTAATTTTTTCTCGAATCCTTATGAAAACAACACTGTTACTTCCAAAACTCATATGAAGAGCAAGGACAGAGACCTTTTTCCATTTTTCTTCGCAGAGTTGAATCTTATTGGGGGGACAAAAAGCCCAATCCCCAAAACAGATCATCATGCAGCTTTTGAGTAAATAGGTTAGTAAGGCAAGACAGGAGTTAGCTTGCATCACTGCTAAAAAAGAACAACAATAAACCCCCCAAAAATACCATCCTACCACAAAACAACACACACGCACAAAACAAACCCAAACAAACAAACAAAAAAATACAAAACCAAAACCTCACACCACACAAACAAGAAACCACCAGAAAACTGGCACACAATGAGATAGACTTCTTGGGCAATCTAGACTTCCTTTTGAAACAAGGCTACAGCTCTTCTCTTTAGAAGGTAACACTATTAAACTGAAGTTCTTCTGCCTCCCTGGACCCTTGCAAGCTTCAGCAGCTTGTCTCTATGCAATTCTGGGTCACGAGAGCTTTAGTTAGGTGTCCCAGAGAACAGTTTTCCTGGCCACGTGGCCCTGCTGCTGAGCCCCCATATACTTTGGTAGGACAGCAATTGGTGGGGCAAAAGTGGAAACTTTAGGCCTCTTCTCCCTGCACCCCTCTATTTTTATTATTATTATTACTTCTGCAGGGTCCTTAACTGTTTTAACAAAGTCAAACACCTCTGTTTAAAACTTCAGTTATTCAGGCTAACCCTGCTGGCTTTGCACCAAGATGCTGCAAGCACTTGATAATTCTACCTCCACCTTGGAGATTAAGGTACCAGACAGCTTCAGCAGCAGGTGAGGCTAGGGGCACTGCCTGCTCTAATTTCCAAATACAAGATAACACATGACTGCCCCCAGTCATTTCTGCATTCCACCAAACTGAGCGGTAACAACCTCCTAGAGGAACAGCAACAAGTGACTGAAAGTGGTCATGTCTCCAAATGGAAGAACAGTAGGTATAGGACACTAGTAATGAAAAGTGTCTAGGGAGGGATACAAGACAGCCAGCTATTCCAGCTTATCTTTAAGCTAAACAAACCCCAGGAACAAGTACTTGCATGTTTTACATGTGGTCAGAGAGGATTTCTATAGCCATTCTGAGGTTGCATATCACTGTATAATGATGCAGTACAAGCCCTTAAGTCTTTTTATATCAAACTAGTTCTTGGAATCAAACATGATACAAAGCATTTCCCAATGCAAACCATTTTTTCCTTATGAATTGATCCTTCTTGGATCTAATCAACAGCCAGATTGGATTTTTTCTCCAATCAGTATTTCTGAGATTGTGGTATTCACTAAAGACTTTCAAAATAAAATAATTACGTTTCAGAAATCAATTTTGGATGCAAGAACAAGTTTTCACACATTCTAAAGGTTGATCTTGGCATTCAAACAGCATTTATGCACCTCAAGGGATCCCAAACATTCATCACTAAAATATTATGTCAAAACATTGAGGATCACCTTCTCTCCTTTGTTATTTTTTTATATTTTTTTCATTATACATTTGCTTAACAGATACCAATATCCAGAAGGAAGCTGTGGTTTATATTAAAAGTAGGTAGTGAGTTGGGAGCAGCCAGCATACACAGCCAAGCAGGTTTTCAGATCTCTGCCAAGTATCCTGCAGGTCAGTCAAGAAAGCCACAGACATACCCAGCACTATTTGCACGTAGGAACAGGTATGTGCATAGACACCATCTACAGGTTTCAGTTCCCCAATTCTCTACCCCTGTTTTTCCTATGGCTCTGTTCTTTGTAGTCTTGAAAAAGGTTGGTTTGTTTTGTTTGAGGTTTTGTTTGTTTGTGATTGTTTGGTTTTTTTTAAGTATTAACTACTTTCTGCTCTGTGAAAACAGATACTGGATATATCCTTCCATGAGGACACTGATTGACAGCTTCCGTTAACTTCAGGACTGTAAAAGAAACTTGGCCTTACTATGTATCCCTCACCGTACCACTCAGAGGAACGCTAGTAGAGAAAGTCATGGGAGAAAGCGAAGGGTGCATGGAAGAACAACTTGTCAGTCTCATCTGCCAGTGTTTCAAGATTAAATTAGCCTCCCTCTTCCCTTGCTCTTGGAAGCCCAACAGACCCCAATGAGCTCTGCAGAACCCCAAATCTACATCCTCTAACTGAAGCCAGTAGGAAAAGCTGCAAAAAGGAGGATGTGCGCATAAGCAAGCAGCCTTCAGAAAGGCTCAAGGAAGCTCAACTGATCACCCCAGCATCTGAAGAGCACCAGATATTTTTTCCAGAGACCAATAAAAATTTTCAGCTCCTTAGGCTGGCACAAATTGCAAGTATAACATGCACATATACGCAGGCTTGCAGCATAATGCCTATAATGTCCATTGCTGGAAAGCAGCCCAAAAGCAGAAGGATATACAGCTTCACTACGAAGCCTTTACGAAGAAGATGAAGTCGTTCATCATACAAAGTTTGAGAGAGGTAAAACTAGTAAATTTTGTGGTATGATTACCAAAGTTGAAAGTCTTAACATGGTACTTTGTTCACAAAAACTAACACGACATGCTATGAGCAAAAGTATTTACATAACCAGAATAGTTTTCCTTTTCCAAGGCTGGAATGTTTATCCATATTTAAAGAAAGACAGGCAATGTAAATTGACAAACAGCAGAAGTATGAGTGCTAAATGATCAGGTTATCTGTTAAACCAATAGAAACATTTAGAAGCCCCTGACTGCTGTTTAATCATGGACAAGTACGACAGACCATGTTCTCAACAGGGAAGGCTTTTTTTTTTTTCTTTCCCCAAATAAAATAAGTTTTCAGCTTTAAGGATCCTTATTCCAAGCTCAATCCAACTCTACACCTGGAAGTACCAAGAGCTCTTTTGGTACAGATGCCATCCCCACTTTTAAATAGATAATCTGCTGCCACCTCAACACATACCCAACCCATCTGGCTACAGCAATTACCTTCCCATCTGTATAAGTTAATGGTAGCATCACAACAAGCAGCAACAGGAACAGAGCCAGAAGTGCTTGTTGCCACAGACCATTGCGATGGTCTGCCCTGAGTAGCATTGGGACTTTCAACACACCTCAGGTTGCTATTGAGTAGAGAAGCATCTAGCAACATTTTCTTGCACCTTGAATAACCCAAGATCTCTTAGCCATCACTGCAAACATTTAAAAAGCCACCTGCATGGATGACATATATGCCTTGGGGTGCAACAGGAAGATCTTCTCTCCCACACTGAACTGTTGTAAGTAAGCCAAAGGAAAAACTATACTCAAACTCATCTCTGCAGCTAGCTTGCACAGTGTTGTAGTACCAACTAATCCCTCATGCCAATTCAGAGGTTTTACTAGACAGTGGAAAAAAAGTCAGAAGGTGACAGTAAGAACTGCTAACTGCACATCACAACACTCTGTATATTAAGTGAACAAAAGGAACTGGAATCTGTAAGTAGAAGAAAACCTCTACCAACATACATGCTGGCATTTCCTACAGTGGGTTGAATAAGTCTTGGACACTGCTACCAGCGACAACATTTTTATAGGCTTATCAACTTAGAAGAAAGGTGGTTTGTTGTGGCTTTTTTTTTTTTTAGTTTAAATAATTTTACTATCCAATACCCAGGTAACTATTGATCAAATCATCGTGTTCTGCGGCTTTTCAGACACCATACCAGTTCTACTTATTAAAACCTGTAAATGAAGAGATGACAGCTTGTGGAGGCATGCAACAATTAGTCTTCTCTGCTAATGCAGCCCTTCTCCA
This sequence comes from Pedionomus torquatus, assembly GCA_013398155.1. Taxonomy (NCBI): domain Eukaryota; kingdom Metazoa; phylum Chordata; class Aves; order Charadriiformes; family Pedionomidae; genus Pedionomus; species Pedionomus torquatus. Next base: position 30,597 of record VZRU01006313.1, read on the forward strand.
ATGGTACACGGTAGAAGTTTAAGGGATACTTGCTGTTCTAGTCCTTGTCAAACTACCTTCACTTAGAAAGATGAATCATTAAGGCTTCCCCTCAAAACAATCGCTCTGGTGACAAATTTGTGCCACTAACTAAAAGTCAAGGTTATTTTGACAAACCCATGATGGAGGCTGGCTTGCTTCCAGTTGCTGGACAACAACTACAAGCCACCAGTAGGCTTTTGTGCTCAGTGAGCTCATTTACTGCAGATGTGATCTCATGCAATTCAAGCTGACACACTCCTAAAAAGAAATAAAGAAAAAAAAAATACTACAGTCTAAAAGCTGTGGTCCAGAGTGTTGCTACGATGCTATAAGCACAACTAAGCTGATGAAGAGGTTTTGTTTCTGGCTGCTTCTGTTCTCCATCTGTGACACATCTCCCAGGCTAAATACACATATGGTTCCTTCCTAACCCAGTTCTGTCAAGTGATGCTGGTTAGCCAGACACATAGATATGCAAATAAAGCTGCTGGCAGCAGCTCTGAAGTGATACTACTCCTAATCCAGCCCACTTGTTCCCAGTCTTGCCAGTTTAAAATTGCTGTAATTCCACTGTGCTTCAATATGCATATGATCAATGACGAAGGTTATAGAAAAAAAAACAAAACAAACCCACAAACACACAAAACAACCAAAAAACCCCAAAACAACAACAACAACAAAACCCACCCCACCTGAAACAAACAAACAAAAAAACCCTCTCACTTTTTCTCCATGAACGGATCAGATCCTCCATAGAGATCATTATGGAGAAAAAGTGAGGCTTTCCCTCAACCTGGATCACTTTTTTTACACACACACACATTTTTTATGTATATATACACATAACATTAATAGGTGTATGTTGCATATGTAGATATCTAAAAATGTGTTTACAAGTTGCTTTTTCTCATCTATACACTAATCATACCTAGTCCATAGCAGGAATAGGCAGAAGAAGACAGATAAGAATAACAAATTACCCTGTATTTCCTTGTGCAGCAAGAATCTGAACCATGCCTTTAACTACCACATAAAAAGACCTTTCATTCAAATCACTCCAATGAAAGACTGCACTTAGAATCAACAAATCATTTAGATTGGAAAGAGCCTTTAATATTGAGTCCAGCCACCAAACCTAGCACTGCCAGCTCCTATTAAACCATGTCGTTCAGCACCACATTTACATGTCTTATATCTCCAGGGATGGCCACTCCACCACTCCCCTGGGCAGCCTGTTCCAATGCTTCAAAACCCTTTCAAAGAAATTTTTTTCCTAATATCCAATCTAAACCTCTCCTACCACAGCCTGAAGAAATTTTCTCTTGTCCTATCACCTGTTACTTGGGAAAAAGAGACTGACACTCACCTCACTATAACCTCTTTTTAGGGAGTCTTAGAGAGCAATAAGGTCTCCCCTCAGACTCCTTTTCTCCAGGCTGAACAACGTCAACTCCCTCAGTCTCTCCTCATAAGCCTTGTGCTCCAGACCCCTCACCAGCTTCATTGCCTTTCTCCAAACATGCTCCAGCACCTCAATGTCTTTCTTGTAGTGAGGAGCCCAAAACCAAACACAGTACTTGAGGTGCAGCCTCATCAGTGCTGAGTACTGAGGGACCACCACTTCCCTAGTCCTGCTGGCCATGCTATTTCTGATAGAGGCCAGGATGCTGTTGGCCTTTTTGGCCACCTGGGCACACTGCTGGCTCATGTACAGCTGGCTTTTGACCAACACGCCCAGGTCCTTTTCTGGCAGGCAGCTTTCCAGCCACTCTTCCCCCAAGCCTGTAGCGCTGCATGAGGTTGTTTTGACTCAAGTGCAGGACTGGCCTTATTGAACTTCATACCATCGACCTCAGCCCATCAATCCATCCTGTCCCAAATCCATTTGTAGAGCCTTCCTACCCTCAAGTAGATCAACACTCCCTCCCAACTTGGTGTCACCTGCAGACCTACTAAAGATGTACTCGATCCCCTTGTTCAGCTTGTTGATAGAAATATTAACCAGACTCAGTCCTAGTACTGAACCCCGAGGAACAACACTTGTGACTGGCTGTCAACTGGATTTAACTCCATTCAACACAACTTTTTGGGCCAGGCCACCCAGCTAGTTTTTCACCCAGCAAAGAATACACCCATCCAAGCCATGAGCAGGCAGTTTCTCCAGGGCAATACTGACACAACAGGGAGATAACTCAAACTTAACTTAGCCACTCTAGACTATCACAGCTGAAAAAGAAAGTAAACACAGTGGAAAAGACCCACACTTACAAGCTGTACCAATATCTCTCAAGACAAATACCACTTCAAAGGTGCAAACAGACAAACTCACCTACCCATCTTGGTTCAATAGCACAAGAGTTTACCATAGGACACAACATAAGAACGCTCTTCCAGTTATTTTGAGTTCAAGGACTTCCTGAGCCAAATGTGGTTTCTGTGTATTCACTAACTCACAATGAATTTCCTCCCCTTGAATCTAGACTGTTTGAACCCACACCAGTTTTCAGCTTCCACATCATTTTCTGGCTATGAGTCCCACTAGCATACTAAGTAAGAACCCACTTTGTTGAAAAAAAATAGCAGTTTACCTGCGTGCCTACAGTTACGGATTTTGACAAAAACTTTTGAAGTTTTAAAGGCACCACTTAGAAGTGATCAAGATGTCATTAGAACTGAATAAATACAGTAAGACTTCGTTTTAAAACAACTACATATCCTATAGCAGTAACTTTCAGGTTTTTGTATGGTAGAAGTTTCAACAGAATGTTAGCAGTTGCTCAGTAGTGCAGTTATTCATTACTTTCAAGGTACATACAGCAACTAATACACTTATTTCTCCAGGATTAGATAAGCAAAGAAACTCCTCCCTCCTATGAATCCTATTGTTCTTTTTCCCTCAAAAGCCCAGGACTAGGCAGAGACCACTGATCTGCTGTCAGAATGTGTTGCCATATATAATTAAAGCTAAACAGAGATATCAAAGACTGACAGATCCCGAATAACTTGCTCTTCCTCCTCCTTTTCATTAGGAACTCACTAAAGCTATTTTAATAGCTTAGAAGGCATCCCTTTCTTATACCATCGGGTTCCATCAGCAAAGCTGAAAGAGCATTACAACGAGTCAGAGTTTCAGGGATTTCCGATAGATACTGAAGACTAAACAATGCCTGCCTGCCTCCTCCCCGCCAGCCGCCCCTTCCCACCTCCCCCAGCTGATTACTGCGCAGAGAACGGAAGTGGCAATAATAAAGCAACTTGACCTTGCAAAACACAAGGGGTAGAACCTTTTGTCAGCAGGTCGAAGAACTCCTCTTATTTCCATAAGTATTCACTAGTTAGATTTATGAACCATTGTCTGATTGTTAGCCACCAGCTCTGCATTGCTTTTCCATGTACATGCATTTAAATGCTCCACTTAGTATAGAGGATACCCCACTCTTTCCTGCTGCACATACTTAACATTTTTTTAATTAAATTTTAGAATGACAAAACTCCATTTAAGAGAGTTCCAACTGATACATGAAAGGGATTGAATTACTTATGGTATCTTTTACAAAGCAAAGGAATTTCCCTGGAAAAAAAATAATAAAAAAAATAAAAATCAATAAAGTTTAATTTTTCGGGAAAAATAAAACAACAACAATCCAAAATATCAGCTACAAAGTATCACTACTTCTATTGGTGTATATACAATTTGTCTGTAGATCAAACACTTACTCTGAGTAGAAAAAACAATATCCAAACACCAGTTCTCACAAAATGGAAAGAATCCAAATTGACTGCAGATACGTTACTTTTTTTTTTTAAGAGGAGGTACTTGTAATTGGCAAAGAAGCTACATAGGAATTGTTTCCTAAGCATAGCATAAAACTCTCAGTTTGACAAGAACATAACATAACATATTTTAGGACTTGGGATTGATCAATCTGTAACCAACATGCCTGCAGCCCAAGCAGCCAGTGATGGAATTCATGTGGGATCCATGCAGCAAGAGATCTCTGTAGGGCCTGACACATCGCCTGCAGTAGCCAGCCTATTATTACTTTAAGTACAACATGTCAAAGTCACTGCAAACTTACTGCCACTCCATTCTCATGACATATACAACTGTTATTGAGAAACTTGTTTTATATTGCCAGTGCAAGTTTGGAATTTTATTTTTCTTGATCTTACATTAAAGAGGCTGAGTTTGGTAACATATTATCACAGCCATAAAACAGACATTAAAGGTATTGTGAAAATTAACTCATGAGTGAAGAAAACATTTTAATAAAAAACCCCAAAACAACCCAAAACACAACACAACAGGCATCTGACCAACATAATGGTTTAGTGTAAAGTAATAAGAAAACCTGTGTTATCTTGCAGGTGCTAGAGACTCCATGTTGCTCAACAACTTTGTAAGCCTTCATTTGGACCCTTCTCTAAAGATAAAAATCACTAGTCAGAATCTAGTAGAAGACTTGAGTTCTTTAGCAGGTTTCCTGACAGACGGGGGATGGTTTATGGCTTACAGGAAACATGGCTCTAAGTCCTCATGACCGCTGAGGGCAAATGGTATCAAGAGCTTTTGTTCTGTAGAAGATAGCTAAGATATTCAGAAGAACCAGAAGCCCTTCATGAGAGGAATTTATGAGGTCAGGAAGAATACATGCCTCTATGCTTTACATACACATTCAATATGTATATGTCCCAATGCAGTACTTTTATAAATAAGTAAACTGAGTTTTTAATCAAAAAGGTCAAGTTACTTTATTACAAAAACAAAAAGAGGCAGAATTTCAGAAGCTGTTAGGGCAGACCCCGGTCCACCCATTCCAAAGAGGGGTCAAGAGTTTTTGTGTGGGGCTTTTTTTTTTTTTTTTTTTTTTAATTGACATGGGAAGGAGTACTGCACACAGCAATTCCCACTGAGGGCGCAACAATGCAAACTAACAATTTTAAGAGGCATGTTAGGTTAAAAAAGAAAAAAAAAATAATCAACTGTAACTGTGTGACTTATCCTTAAAGAAAAAAAAAAAAAGAAAAAATAAAAGATCATCACTACCTGAAATACTCTAAAACTTGGGAAATCCCTAGATATCCTGAAACTGTTTCCCTGAACAAGATACAAACAAGCTGTTCTTGGTAGCTCAAGCTTTTAACACAGATGGCAACATTCTTTTGTGAGCTTTGTGCATTGCTGCAAAAAAAAGACTTCTTTGTTCCTGCTTGGTTTCTCCTCTGCTTTACCTGGGGTAGTACGCTGTGTAATTCATGAAGAGCTGAGCCCCAGCAGGGTAGTACGCCGTGGAGTGCTGGAGCGTTCGTGGGTTCAGGAGCATGGATGGCTGATACAGAGCAGCTTCTGTTGGCACAACTGCAGCAGGAGCCGGAAAGGAGTAGGAAGGAGGTGAAAGGCCTAAAGGGAACAAACAGAAAATAGATTAGAACCCTTTGAATTCCAGCATATATATGGTCTTCATTAGCTGAACAACTCTACAGTAAGAAGCCTTCACAAGGTTCTCATTCGCTTGCTCATCACAGAAAATAAATCTGAGCCACCAACATGAACTTGACTACAGGTATTGTGCACACCCTCACAGTCAAAAGCAAAGTCAATAACCCAGAAAAAGCCACCTCTTACTCTGGGAATAGGGTCTCCTTCTGAAGATGAAGCCAGTTTTTCTTGTCCAGGCTCAGATTTTAATAAGTTCTCCAATCAAGAAGCATGAGACGTCTCCACTGTAAGAAGGAAACTCCTGTACTAAAGATCTACCTAATGTTTTCCAGAGCAGAGGACTTTTTCATCCTGACACTCCCCACCCCACAAACAGCTGTGTCTTCAATTAACCAAAAGCAGACTGAGAAGATTCAAGGCTTTGCAGCTTCAAGTGTTACCAAGTTTAAAAGAAAACAACAAACAAATACACAACAAAACAAACAAACCAAAATCAAACAGCATTTTGTCATGTTTCAAAAACATGTGAGACCCTAAGTGAATTCTCACTGATGAGAGTTCACCTTCCTCTTATGCCACTCTTTTCCTTCCCTCTGACTCTCCCCAGTGCCATAATAGATAAAACAGAACATGCAAAAGCTTTAGATAACTCAAAATTGCGAAACTAGAGGCTTACTTTAAAGTGAGAGCTGCATTGTGGGATGGGGCAGCAAGAGCTGAAAGAGCTTATCCGAGGACTGTATCACTGACATTTTAGTTGAAAAGGGGAACATTGCAACCTAAGACTTCACAAAGTTTGGGACTCTGGCGAAGAAACTGACCTGGAGCTCTCAGAAGTTTCAAACCCCTGCCTGGGACAGGTGTCACACATAGGAGTACATTCTGCAGATCCCTGCTCAGAAGAACACTTGCAAGGACAAAGCTGAGGTACCGAATGAGTTCTTTCACTCATTCTTCAATGGCAAGGGCTCTAGCTGCACTGCTCAAGTCGTAGAAGGCAAAAGCAGAGGCTCTGAGAATGGAGAACTGCCCACAGTAGGAGATGAGGTTCAAGACCACCTGAGGAACCTGAAGGTGCATAAGTCCATGGGACCTGATGGAATCCATCCATGGGTCCTGAGGCAGCTAGCGGATCAAGTTGCCTAGCCGCTTTCCATCATATTTGAGAAATCGTGGCAATCTGGTAAAATTCCTGCTAATTGGAAAAAGGGGAACATAACCCCAATATTCAAAAAAGGGAAAAAAGATGACCCGGGAAACTACAGGCCAGTCAGTCTCACCTCTGTGCCTGGCAACATCATGGAGCAGATTCTCCTGGAATCTCTGCTAAGGCACATGGAAAATAAGGATGTGATTAGAGTCAGCCAACATGGCTTCACCAAGGGCAAATCCTGATGGCCTTTGATGATACTGCCACAAACTTGGTGGACAAAGGCAGGACAACGGATGTCATCTTCCTGGACTTATGCAAAGCATTCGACACTGTCCCACATGACATCCTAGTCTTCAAATTGGAAAGTCACGGGTTTGATAGATGGACCACTCAGTGGATAAGGAACTGGCTGGATGGCCACACTCAAAGGGTTGTGGTCAATGGCTCAATGTCCAAGTGGCGGACAGTGACGAGTGGTGT
>VZRU01006313.1:38131-59518 GCA_013398155.1 Pedionomus torquatus
TCTTTGTCAGGAAGTGTAGTGATAGGACAAGGGGTAATGGTTTTAAACTGGAACAGGAGAGATTTAGATTGGATATTAGGAAAAAATTCTTCGCTGTGAGGGTGGTGAGGCACTGGAACGGGTTGCCCAGAGAAGTTGTGGATGCCCCATCCCTGGAAGTATTTAAGGCCAGGCTGGATGGGGCTTTGAGCAACCTGGTCTAGTGGGAGGTGTCCCTGCCCATGGCAGGGGGGTTGGAACTCAATGATCTTCAAGGTCCCTTCCAACTCTAACCATTCTATGATTAAAAAAAAAAAAAGTAATAAAGTCTAGTCACCTGGAAAACTTACCTCCTAAGGAATAGCTGAAGGTCTACTCACACTCAAAAGGAACCACACCCAAGAAATGTACTGCCACATTTACAGCTTTGACTAAGATTTAGAAGACACTTCTTAAAAAAGCCACCAACAACAATAGTGCATTTGCATAGAAAGACAGAAAAAGCTCCTATTTGACTACCCTGCCATTTATGATCTCAGAAGCAAATTATTATTTTTCCCATAGGCTCAGATTTAAATGGACACATGCTTAGTAAGCTAGTTTTTAAGACCTCAAAGCATTTCTCCCAAACATTTGACTAGAAGTCCATATTCATTCTAGTAGCTCTGAGGAGCATAATTTGACATGAAACACAGTTTCTGCACTTCTGAGGCCAAAGCTGTGTGCATTTTACTCCCACACAGGCAATCCCAATTCTGTAGGAACAACAAAAAGCAAAGGAAGAGTTCAGTAAGTAGGGATGTAGTAGGCAGAACACTTGTGGTTAAGTCTCAAAGGAGAGCATTACCAATTGCTTCATAAATTAAGTTTTGGAAGTGAAAGGTGAAGAGCTTTTACTTGACGTGTTCACCATGACAAAAAAGTGTAAATAAAAATCAGTTGAAATGGGAAACCGTTCCTTAAACTCTAGGCAGGGTTTACAAATTATTTTCAGAGTTACGGCTCACCCTGGTCAAGTTAAGCTTCAAGGAAGGAAAGGAAAATTTGCTAGAAAAGTAAGAGTAAAGTAGTTCTTCAGTCATAGCAATTCACAACCATAGGGAAAAATAATGATTGCAAGCTGCTGATGATTTAAGATGAAAAGACCTAATTTTAATACCCCCACCTGGCACTCCTTCCCAAGAACCAGGATCAGAGTCAAGAGAGCAGCTCCAACACCTACCCGCACACAGCGTAGAGCATTGGCAAAGCCCATGCAAAACTTACATGGTAACTTACATGGTGGCGGGGACAAGCCATTTCGATTTAAAGTGCCCCCCATTAACACAAAGTTCATCTCCTCAGCAGAGCATTGAAAGACTTCAACATATCTGTCCTTCATAGTCTTCTTATGACACTTCTGCGCAGCCAGAAAAGCTCGGTCTGCAGATTTCATCTGAATAAAAGCATCTCCCGAGGGACGTCCCTACAAACAAGGCAGACAAAAAGAAATGTTTCTGAAGCTCCCATAAAGTAGCAGCATAGCAATAATTCATGTTGTCAAAAGCAATCTCCATAACCATAAATATGTTCTTATCTGAAGTCAAGTACAGTCAGTCATCCCTACCACCCAAAGTGTTTAAGCTCTCCTCCCTGAAATTTCCCTCACTAAACCTGAAGAATCCTAGTCTGCCCACTGCATCATATGGGCATTGTTCCAACTTACACTAACTAGACGTATTTGTTTACCTGTTTCAACTAAGCTACATTGTAACTTGAGCCATGTTATTTCTATTAAAAAAAAAAAAAGACACCTATGGGAGAGGCTACAATTCAGAGGTACTTGGTCTCAAAGCACCTATTTAGTAAGAATGCAGAATTGGAAGACCTAATCCACATTTATTACTTGTGATTTTTAAAATTCAAGGATAAATACAAGTACTCATCAAATTCAAGTGCCAAATTTAAATGAAATATTTTTTTTCAATTTTATTTTATTAAGGTATGGGATGGGATGTTTTAGAAGGGTAGTAGCCTAAGATGTGGTATGAGCTTGTGAAGGAAAAAAAAAGAAAGTGTGACATCTGATGATATCCTTATATACAGCTATAATTGAGTGGGGGACACAACTGGGAGGAGTCATTTTAGCCACACACAACTTGTGGCTTTAATTAGCCAAAACTCGATATAGAGATCTGAAGCCAGGTCTAAGTTAAGTTCTGAGCCAGTTCTTCTGGTTTCAGAGAGAAGAACAGCTTTATCATCATCCTTTACACAGTTGTTCATGATTAGAGGGTTGAAACCCTAATAGTGGGAATAGGGAGAGCATGCAGAAAGATAAAAATCTACTAGTTGGGCAAAAGTAGCATCTGGGGGAAAGAAGAAATAAATCTGACAGCTTTGGGCAGGGGCCACAAACAGCCCTCAGGACTATACACAACCCCAATTTCTTCCCGCAGGTTCATTTGTTACTGCTGGCGAGGGCTGACACCACTGTAAACCACTACTTGTGCTTTAACAGCTACATCTTTTTTCAGCCTCTCCCAGCCCTGTGCATTCAGCCTTGGCTAGGTGAAGTCCTCACAGACACAGGAACCCCTTCAGATAGAAAGGTACTGGAATAACCATAGTCCCTTCTCCATCCCCACACCCCTGAAACACAGAAGCCCTACTCCAGGACAATGAAGTCTTTCATAAGACCCATTTTTATACCACAATAACCAGTGTTATCAGGGTGATTGCTCGGGGAATCTCCATAAAGATACAGGAGCTGCCATCCCCTCCTCCTAAAGTCACAAGATTATGCAGATAAAGGTAAATGCACAATCCTTTGCTTAAGAAGTTTTGGAAGGAACGGCTTCCAGAAAACAATGACAAAGATGTGACTGTTTGTATCTGTCAATGAGCTGTTAATCACGGTGCTTAGCTATCACTATTTAAAGACAGCAACCACACAGTTCAGGAAAGCCAATGCTTCAGCTGCTGATTTATGCTATAGGAAATCCTCTCCAAAAGGCCCCGGTCACACATGTCCTCAAATATATGCGAGGCACATTGTTCGGCAAGGCAGGGGCGAACTGCTCCTTTAAGAGTTAACATTGCTCACGCTTTTTGTTTTGATGCTACTCTTCACCTGGTACAAAAGGAATTATGCATGCTGGCAGGCAGGACTCTTCAGTTCAACCCTCCTACAGCGCAGGACCTGCTGCTCTGGGAGCACCAGCCCCTCCAAGACCATGGCCCAACTTTGGGCACGTGGCTCTCAGTAACAGAAACTGCTAAAAGCAGTTCAAATAAGCAAATCCACCTATTTTCAGTAGGCTTTTAGAGGAGAGCTGGAGGCCAATTAATACCATTGGTGTCAATCCCAAAGGTGCTTCCCTACTGACATCATCAGAAGGGCCATGTTCACGTATACAGGCAGTTAGCATAGGCTGGCTAGAAGCAAGGTGATGACCAACCTGGTGATTTAGTACCATGTGAACTCCATGGGTTCGAATATCTGTAGAAAACTCTCCCAAGAACTCCAGGATGTCCTCTATAGTAGCAGCATAGGGAAGACCACGCAAACGTATGCAGTCTCTGACGTTAGTGGGAGGCACAAATTGTTGAGGTAATACTGGAAGAATAGGTGGTGTCGGGAGAGGAATGAGAGGCGTGGAAGAGTACCTGTTCAGCACCTGTGTGCAATGGAAAAAACCGAGAGGTTACAGAAAGCCTCATTATTCAACTCAGAGGAACTGAACACAACACAAATGCCGTATTTTCACTCTGGGCAGTATTTTAGGAAACAAGCGAGCTAGATTCTGGGCTTGAACTGCAGCAGCATTGCTTAGAATTCAGTTGTTTAGAAGTACATCTTTGGATCATTCTTCCCTAAAAAGACAGTTTTGTTTTAGAGAATTTACTTGAACTGTTATGCAAATATCAGAAGACCTACTAGTTAATTAAACCTGTATTTCTACAATATTTTTATTGGAAAAATATCCCAAAGCATCCTACCACCATCTACAGAATCATGGTCACACTTCTACCCAAAAGCATCTCCTCTGCAAAACTTTAGGGGAGTCAGTGAAGAAAGCTTCTAGTTCCCAACCAAAGAGCTCTGATTTGAGATGCAACAGTCCATCAAGTTACACAGGTGGTATTACTGAGTCACAGTATCCATAACCGAGCCATGCTTTGAGATTTCTTCTTACTAATTTTTACAGTAAACCCCCCACCTGGTCAAGAGTTCACAGACTATTCAATCACTACCCTTAAACTTTCTCTGAGCAAGATTAAGATTCATTTACATTTATACAGGTATCAGAAGGTTTTGCTAAACAAAGAAACTTGTAAGAGCACTTAAGAAAAATACAGTGACAAGAGTGAGTGTTGCAGCTATGTCTTCTCATCATTAGCGTCACCCTTCAAATGAGGCACTGAAATCTCAACACATTTGGGGGATCAGGGCTACACCACTGCTCAGTTACAATGACATTGTTATTGGTTGGCTATAATTTGCAGCATAGACAAGACTGTTTAAAATCAGATTTAGAAGTTAGTGACCCCAGCTGGAGCTCTACAAACCTTTGGAGACATACACAATCCTCTCAGCCCTACTTTCTTTCCCTGACAGCATAACTGCAATTAATGGTCCATCAAACCATGATAATGCAAGAGGGGACACTTTTCAGACCCAGTTTCAGGAGTCCTACCACCCTCTGCTAGATAGCCAGTGCCAGTAGAAGATGGTCAACTCACCCTTAGAGGCAATTTGTAAGAATCTTCAGATAAATCACTCTGAAGGTAAGAACTACCTCAAAAGGTTCTTTCCCCCACCCCCACTCCCCCAGTGACTAAACGCCTTTTAGATCAAGATTTGTTGCTAATGCCCGTCCTGAACGGACCATCATTAGACCTAGATAAATTCAGTATCTGCAGTGTAAAGCACTAGACCTACATACAACTTTTTGCTGTAACTGCTGTTCACAAGGCAAATTGGAAGCCAAAACCCCAAAGGTTTTTATATATGATTGAGAGTATCCATATACCATAAGACCTCACATTTAGAAGGAGAAAAAACTCATGGAAATTCAGATAGTACTCTTTCCAGCAACAGTCAGGAGTTAGAGAGAAGAAGCTTTCAAGTCACAGCAAAGCAGTATTTGCTTCCACCACTGGATTCCAAGGTAGGAGTTTGGATTCCAAGAAGTCACTGTAAACTTTAAACCCACCTGCTGAACTTCAGCTGCAGTGCTCCTGAAGAGTTCAATGTACCTTTTCCCCAGCAATTCCTTATGCTTTTTCAGTGCGTTTTGTGCATATTCCTCACAAGCAAACAACACAAAGGCATCCCCTGTTGGCCTGCTGTCAGGGTATGTGACAAACAGGACTCCCTCCTTTCCTCCTGTTACAGGGCAGTGCTGGCCGAAGAATGTCAGCACTTCTTCTGTTGTTACATTGAAAGGAAGACCTCGCATCCTGACAATCACTTGGTTTTCTTTTGACAAGAACTGTGCAACCTCGTTGGAAGTGCCTTTAATGAAAAAAAGTACAGAAACACTTAAGTCCAGGCATCCGCATAAAATCATGAGCAAGTCTGGCACAGCTACCTTCTCCTCCTCCCCACAGACAGTTTTTGAGCAGGTAGAATAACATTTTTTCTCCAAAGTCATCAAAAGATGTCCTACTTGAATAAACCATATTTCTAGTTTATCAAAGTCTAACAATGTTACTCCATCACTTGGAAGAGATTCATCCTTATTCAAAGGGAAAACAGGAAGTATTTCCAATGGTCAGAGCCCAAGGGAAGCACAGTTTGTGAACCTCCTGCATAAGCAGTATCTGTACTACTGTGCACCTTACCTTTCTAACTTATGAATGTTTGGCATGCTCCAAAGCTGTAACATGTAGTAAGCATGTAACCAGACCACTGTGCAGGGAAATTAAGTTGTAAGCAGCATGTTGAAAACAGCATACCATTGTGATAAAATCATCAGTCTATCAATTCTACATTCACAATCTCTAGGTGAACACAATGGATGTTCATATTTATAACATTACCCTAACCAAAGCTAGCTGCTAACCACCTTCACATCTTAATGTCAACCTGTCACTTACAGCTGGTTCACTCTGCAAAGTTTGGTGGTGCCAGACACACCATTCTCCAAAACGTCAAAGTGAAATGTCTTTGCTTTAAATAGTATAACCATTACCAAGCCTATCAATTAGCTATTTATTTGACAGCTTAATAGCCTCTCCCATTCTAAAGCCTCAACCTCAGACACTCAGTCATTTACAATCCCGAGACCAAATCTCTGTCAGGAATCAACAAGGACCTTAAGGTAGTACCACAGATACATCACAGCTTATTAGATCTTAACTCAAATTCTGTGTGCTTGCATCACAGGGGGGATAAAGAAAACATGGGAGAATGTGTGAAGCAAGTTTTGCAGCATTTTTATTCAAGGCTGCAAGTATTTAAAAATTCCCCTTAAATAAGTACTTCGCCCGAATTCCCCCCTTAGTTTAAGGCAAAGATTTGAAGAAAATCAGTTCCAGAAATACCTTGTTGTTTACATTGTGGTATCTGTTTGCTTTTACGTGCAGGTCTCCACAGTAACAGCAGTCATATTGTTTTGAAAAACTACTCTGTTTTTCTTTTTCACCAATCAATAACATTTAGGTCCCTTCAGCTAAGAAGGCAGCCTAACAAATTAAAGCCACATGCAGGATTATTTTGCCTGATCAAATCCTTATTTGACAGGCTGCTTGAAAACGGCAAGAATGTGGAAGACAAAGATGGACAGATAAATCATGGAACATCTTGGACTGCTGCTACCAGAGTACATAGTAACCAACACACCAGCCAACTACTTGTTCAAATAAAGAAAGCGAAAGAGGAGCAATTTAAAGCCAAAAGTTACAGATGTTGATGGAACAAACCCTCCCTTCACACTCCCTAAAAATTACCTCCTGCAATTTTAAGGAAGTCTTCACCTGTTGCCTTGTATACCTAAGGAAAGAAAAAGAATATGTGATTGGCATGCTATTTGCACTCCTGTGGAGAAGAGTATTGCAAAGCCAATGTCACACACCTCAATGTATCGATTCCCCATGTGATGCTTGTGTCTTTGTAGTGCTAGATCTCTATGCTCTTCACTTACGAACCTCACAAGAGCTTCCCCGTTCCTCCTACCTTGGGCATTGAGACAGAGTGCAGCACCTCCCCTGCGGGGTTTAAATCAAAAGAGAGATAGAACTCCATGACTGACACAGACAAAGCACTACAAATCTAGAGGTAAATTCTGAGCTACTGACTTGGCAATATTTAGGCCTTTGAAGAATCTTGCTATGTCCTGGTCAGATGACTGCCATGGCAATCCTCTTGCTCTGATAACAGCATTGTCATCCACAAGTTCCATCTTGCTGCTGCAGGCACAGAAAGAGGGAATAATGCAGAGACGTTTGCCCGTAGTATCCACCACACACCAATATCCTTGCTTGTCACCTGCAATCCAGGGACAAGCTTCTGTCCCTGCTCCATATCCAAAGGATGGCACCCCCAGGTCAGTGAGGGCTAAGTGTCATCACCATCCAAAGCCACTGCATGTCTCTCTCCTCAGGGAGCATCCGCTCTGTTAAGCTGTTCCTTTCCCAGCTCCCCTTTTATGCTTCAACACATTTGCTCCTTGAACACTCATCTTTTTCAGCATTTCCAACTTACTCCCCAATTCTGACATACAAATGATTTGTATTTCTCCATTGTCCAAATAGAGTTACATTTATTAAAGTTAAATTTGCCATTCTACTCTTAGCTGAGTGGACACTGAAGCAGAGCAGTTAGATATAAATGAGGTTAGCGCTTATTATTTGTACTGTAACACCATGAAATAAGTAGTCACAACTCCAGACCAAATTTGCTCAAGGTTATACTCGGCACATAGAGGACTCCTGCTAAAAGACTTTAGCCTTACCATTGCTTGTTCAGGCCATCACTGTGCTGCTAGGGACTAATATAGCTACAGGCTACACTGGCTGCTTAGCATGGGAATAGCTCAGACACAGAAACCCCGGTTTAATTGGTCATTACTACAGTTTCTTTTGTTCTCTTGCATGTTAACAGCACCACATAGAACAAGACACATCTACCGAAGGCTGCCTTTCTGGCTATTGCAAGGACAGGTTTTGCACAGAAGAGATCGTGGGACTGGCTAAGCAGATGGAAGTGTTGTTCAGCAGCAGAAGACTCCCTCATACAAAAGGGCTGTGGCATGTCCTGTTGTAGCAAGGTCATGTTTGTCACTTAGATTTTTATTTCTCAGATGACCTTTCTGCAGATGTCTGCCCCAAACTGTTTGCCCTGCCTGCTAATTCTGAATTTATCACTATCACAAGTAAGATGGGAATCTTCCACCTCACCCCAGGATTTTGTTGGCGAAAAGGAAAAAGCTTAGAACAATGCTAAAAAATAACCCTTGAACTAATCTCACTGAATACTTTCTGCCAATATTGTTGCATTCTTTTCTTGCTTCTTTTAGCTCAGAAGAGTGAGCATCATCTACCATTTTGACAGCTCCTTAATCAGGAAATGGGAAGGAAACATTCATGCAAGATAGGAATCCAAGTAGAGTCACTTTTAGACCAGTCTCTTGTAATACTGTGGAGGGAATACCCAGCAAAACTACTGAGAAAAATCTGTACTCAAACAAACAACAAACAATTACATTTGCCCTATTCCTGGACACATTCAGGCCCAGGCTGGATGGGCCTTTGGGCAACCTGGTCTAGTGGGATGTGTCCCTGCCCATGGCAAGGGGATTGAAACTAGGTTATCTTTAAAGTCTCTTCCAACTCTAACCATTCTGTGATTCTATGATTTAAAGAATTCAAGAACAAAACAGTCATCAAAAGCAGATAAAGCTTTATGTTTAAAACATATCTGGGGAGATGACAGTATCATAGCTTAAGATATTTCCAAGCGGCACAGTATCTTTATGGAAATGTTTCTTTCCTATTAAAAAAAATAAATAAATCATTATGTGTTCAGTAAATGTGAAGCAAATTACAGGAAAAATATGTTAGTACCAATAGGGTTACTTCTGCAAAATGCTTTTGTTCTTTGTTAATAGCACAGCACACTTAACACCCATTATAAGTACTTATTAGCAAAAACCAGAACTACCAGCATCTAACAGGCAACACTGAAGCCTAGCAGAAGAATGGCTTGCATCTGATCATAAAATATCTGTTCCCTTTCCCACTTAAAGCACCTAATTTATTGCCACAAGCAGTGGCAGGATAAATAAAAATAATGGGAACAGCTATTTGCAAATTAGGTATACAGAAAAGTACAGTTTATCTAAGCAGTATGTTAGGGAAAAAGAAAGGGTGGGGAAGGAAGTGTGCAGCAAGAATAAGGAGAAAGTACTTACCAAGGCCCACTTTCAAATTTGTAGTTTACTCTTTCTGGATCTGAAAATCTGTGATCTATGAAATACAGTACAAGTTATTTTCTTTTTCCTCAGCATTAAAGAGAGGCAGGGAAAAAAAACAAATGAGCAAACAAGAAAGCAATACAGAAAACTCATTCTTTACAATCACTTACTGTATGGTTCAGATATTAGTGTTAAAATAATATTCCCCATATCTTCAACTTGAGAGGCTCCATAGGGAAATGCTGGACTGCTCTTGTCAAGATTTAAATCTTTATGCTAGAGTTAAGTCAATCATCACCAAACAGATTTCTAATTGGCTTCTTGCTACAGCAACAAGCTTTCACGTTATCCTTGATGCTAAGTCACTTCTCAAGGGAAGATTTAATTCATCTTCCTGCTGAGATACATTAGCTGATCTGCCTTGGCCTCTGACTACTGCCACCTGCGGGAGTGTGAGGTCACTCCAGAAAGCGTCTGGGGACATGAGACCCCATAATAAGAACATATATATTTAATATAGTCATGCATTATGTATGTTTGACAGATATGCTTTTGCATGCAGAAGAGACTGGAGTCCTATCCTCTTTAATTAAGATCATCTTTAATCTCTAGGGGAAGATCTGGGGAAGGAGAAGCAAACCATTAACTAGAAGCTCCAGAAACAGGAGGATATAACACATACTTCTGAACAAATATATCCCAAAGTAGAATAAATCACTTACCACTTCAACAAAATTCACAAAAGGCACCTTATCTAAACCTTGCCTATTAGAAGGTACAACTTGTTTTTTTGCTGCTGCACAGAAGCATTTTGAGAGACTGTTAAGAGTGCACCACTGTAGATAAGCAAGAGAAAACAGCCCATATCCTCTTTGATCTGGAGAATTTTGGAAGATGATAGCAAGGATAAGCTCGCCTGCCAATAGAGAAGAGAAAGTGTTCTGCCCTAGAAAGACAGACTGTAGAACGAGAACATAAACCCCCCACATTCATAAAGAGAGCCAGGTTAAAGTTGTGTGGAAAAAAAAAAAAAAAACAAAAAAAAAGATGGCACGTACAACTTAAAGCAGAATTTACTATGGTATCTCTTCTGCTTTCTG
The DNA here is from genome assembly GCA_013398155.1 of Pedionomus torquatus. Taxonomy (NCBI): domain Eukaryota; kingdom Metazoa; phylum Chordata; class Aves; order Charadriiformes; family Pedionomidae; genus Pedionomus; species Pedionomus torquatus. Next base: position 48,612 of record VZRU01006313.1, read on the forward strand.
TGATAACGGTCCCTCTCTAACACCAGACTAGAGGATGTAAGATTACTTGCAACTGCACTTCGTCATTTATAAAGCAAATTTTTTAAAAAGGCCTTTCAATTCACTTTTTTTTTAAATGAATGCAGGCTAAGAAACAGAACAAGAAGTGAAATAAAGCAATCTAGGAATAGAACTTGCTTTTTTGACGTCTCTTATTACTTTGCATCAAGACTTTAGAGCAAATGTGAAAGAACTATCCTGGCACAGGTGTATAATAATGCAAGACATTCAAAAAAGTAAATTATTTGCCAACGTCATAAAAAGACAAATTTTAAATGCCCAGAAGTCTGCATTTTGGTCCTCAAAAGTTGCTTCTTGGTCTTTTCTCTTAAAAGGAGAAAAAAAAAAATTCTCCACCTAGAGTGGAGTACATTTTGCGTTGGCAGATGCCTAACATGAAGGGCATGGAACAGAACAACAGCTTCCATAGAAACAGACACCACACACCAGTTTTGTCATATCATTTCATCAACAGGGAAAGCAGCACAAATTTCATTGTGAAATAAAGTCTTCCCTATTATTCATGGGAAGACTTCAAGTCACACCCACAAAACAATGGGGTTTTTACTTGTTTTTGAAGTTTAACTATTTTGTTGTTGTGAGATTGACACGGTCTAGGTTGGACTGGCCACTGAAACAAATCAGAGATGTTCTCCCCCACCTCTCTCTCTCCCCAAGGAGAGGGGGGAGAGAATGATAGAGAGAAGAGATTTGTGAATTTAGAAGAGAAACTAAACTACTTAAATATTAATAAAATGAAAACAGTGAAATATATACAAAACCAGTATTAAGCTCCCAGGTTGATGATCGTGTCATCAGTTGGTACTGGGGAGGTCCCAGACTGGACTCAACACTGGACAGAAAATGGACTCAGGAATGCACAGATTGGGATGAAAAGCAGATGAACAGACAGAGCCCTCCTTGGATGTTGGCCATGGTGGAAAGAGAGCTGACCTTTTAATCCCTGAGCTTTTATACCAAGCATGTAGGTGGAATGAAATACCCTGTTGGTCAGCTTTGGGTCACCTGTCCACTCCTCCCTGCAGGTGGGACCCCTCTATGCTTTTCTGCTCTGACTCTACAACAAGGCAAATAAAGTTAGCTGACCTTGGTTGTTATAGCAATAAGTACAAGTGAGAGCCTCTCTGCATACCATTCCTCAGCATAAATTAGAAACAATCAGGTCTTAGCTCTCTGGGAGTGAACAGTGTTTGGACAATATGTGGTTAGTTTCAGAGAGTTCAAAGAGGCCTAGCTGCAAAGTAAAGTTACCAAACAGGAAATTAGTTCTTTTACCTCAAACCAGGACAGAGATCAAAAATAATTTCAACCAAATTAATGAACTCCTCTTCCACAGCAAAGAAAGGAAAGCTGCTGTGCCACCTCAACACACTGCGTGGCTAATTTGATTTGAAGCTTTGTTGGTGTTAAAAGTGCATTGGAATACAGAAGGTTAGAGGACAGTGCTTAAACTCCAAGTGTTCTTTAAAACCAAGTGAATTGTTATAGTTTTAAAAAACTGATCCCTCTGCTTGACTAAATATAGTTTGCTAGCAATATTTAAGAGTTTTCTTAAAAAACAATCTAAAAGTCCTTAACAAACCACACAAAACAATCTTAAAGAAGAGTTTAAGAGACTATCAGTATTCATGACAGCAAGAGGCTTCTTCATTGTAGTATCTCTTTTTAAACTGTAGTCTCAAGCTCATCTCCTCCCCTGCCCTCTGGCAAAAGGCGATTGAAAAGAAAAATAACTCAGAAACAGCACCCCTTGCAGAGAGGGGCAGTAATCAGCAGCACACAGATGTTTCTGGGCAATTCATGTACCAGAGCAGAGGACTGCTTCTCCTCCTTGTCCTGACACCCTTCCCCCTGCAGCACCTAACAACTCCACAGTTTGCATGTGCTGAGTCTCTGCTGCCCTTCCAAGGAACCAGAAGCTGCTCAAGACACAGGTATCTGAACACTGGTCCTGCCTGACCTTTTTTAATTTTTATTTTTACTGTTTTACTATTTTTTTAAAAAAACATTGTCTTTCCTCTGTCAAAGTCAAGACAAATTGGGCAGGAGTTCCAATAGCTATTACAGCAGGACACACACACACGTGGACTTGGCTGTTAGACTGTGCTGTCAAAACTGAAGCAATATTCCAACATTTCCCTTTTGCAGTGCCAAAGATCCCTACAAGCGATCAGCTAGTAGAGAGAGGAATGCAGCAGCACGAAGACGCTGGGAATTTGAAGCAAGACTACTATCACACAAGGAAAAACAAACAACTCCCTCACTCTACATTCATCCTCAGAAAACATTTTCATTGAAAATACTGATCAACAGGAGATAGTTTTTAAAAACACCTTAATGCTGAAAGAAGTTGGCACCAGGTGTTCTTACACAGGGAGTCAGGTGTGCCAAGGAACTCTAGACTAACACAAACACAGTGGGAGTAGAAGAAGGAAATCATCAACATTAGCAGCAGTGAGAAAATGCTCACACCTTCACCTCCTATTAGCTAGAAGCAAGGCTTTTAGGTAAGACTGGAGAGAAAATTGGTAGTTCCCGCACACAAAGGAGTATGTTAATAATAACACTGAGTGAAAACCTGAATTGTAACTACCAAGACAGATTACATACAGATGGACTCCTACAAACAAAGGCACTAGAAGTTATGGACAGTTGGGGAAAAGTTGTTAATGGAATAGTCTTTATAAAACCCACCCCTTGTTCTGTGCGGGGGGTAGGAGACAAGACATGCTTGTGTACAGTGCTGTTTAAAGATTGTCTTTCCTGGGCAATTGGAAAGAGTTAGTTGCAGTGGATAAATTGAAGTTCACATTTAAAGACATGCTAGAAAACAGACCTGGCTGTCCAAAGGTACTATACATAATAGCATGCATACAGATGTTCTAAATGAAGCAACAGGCAAAAGGCACTCCCAAATAACAAGGCAGGATGGGAAACAAGGAACTTGATCTTGTTGTGCAGCTGCAGTACCACCTCCTGCAACACTCAGCAAGTTAGGAAGAGGAGGTGAGGTGGAGGGGAGGCAGATTCTTTACCAGGGCTGCCTGTGTAATATGGAAGAAGTTTCAAAATAATTTCCTCAGATTCATCACCACAGCTTCACTCATTGCCAGCACGCTCCGATATTTCTTCCCTCCCACTCTCTTCCATGTCTTTTAACTCCTTTCTTATCTATGACAAAAGAAATACTGAACTACTAACTTAGCTCTGAGATGACATAAACTGGTATTGCAATTGTGTTCTGCACTGATCCTCTTTCCCCCTTTGTTCTAAGTCTCTTCAGGCAGAAGATTATATCTTTTTCAACAGTATTTTGCATAAGGGTAATCTGATTTTACCCAGTTCCTGGGTGCTATCACAGGAAATACAAATAACAATATGCAAGATTCTCAGGTAATACCCAAAAACATGCTTTTTATTGTCAGAGTGAAATACTAATGTTTATAGCTATGCTCCACACCATTGCTTTCAAGACACCCAGGTCAAAAAAAAACCACCCAAAAAGCAACCAACCAAACCCAAGCTTCGGTTTCAGTATTGCAGTAGTCAGTTCTTATTTCCTACCCAGCACATTAAGCAGGCTGAAATACACCAGTGTTTCTACTGACAACATCCAGCAGATACTCCAACTAACAAGTTACTCTCACAAACCCAGTTCAGAAGAGAGCAGAACAAACCTTGCAAGAGCTACTCGCCATTTAATGGCTCCTGCACACCCCATCTTGAGGCAAAGGATGAGTCTTCAGACCAAATAGGAATAGTCATGCAAGCTTTGTTCACTCCACCCTGAAGGCACTCACAGCAGTGAAAACTGGCTCAGCAAGCTTTGCAAATCAAGAAGTGCAGCAAGTATGGGAGGTACAGAGAGTGCAAGAACAACCCTGCTCCTTTTATATACTGACACATGTTTTAAAAAAAAAAAAAAAAAAAAAAAAAGATTTCGACAGACCTTAGCTCCTCTCCTTTCTCTGCCGGAACATGATCACTTCTTAAGATCTTTTTGTTACTCGAAATTTCTCATAATTGTCCTGCTGTCACTACTCTTACACAATACTGACTAAAGGATGTCTGCCAAAAGACTGTCACCTCCACCAAAAACTCTTTTAAAACCACAAGTTAGATGTCAGTAACTCAGAGATAACAGTTCCAACTAGTCTCAGTTCTTCCTCAGTCCCTCAAATTTAATGACATTTTAAACATTTCCTTACCTTGTATTAAAAGAAATCAGTGGACGTTTGTACATGAAATGTATAATTTCTTGGGAGGTGGAAACATAAAGTTTCACCTGAGCTCTTGGATTTGGAATGGTTTCATAGCTGTACTACACAGTTTCAAATAGTTTGCTGAAACAGTAAGTCCAATAAGTACTTTCTAAAGGAAGAATAACCCAGGCAATTATTCAGTTTGGTATCCCTATGCTCTTTTTTTCCAAGATTGTGCTTGCCTTGGCTGCAAGAAATACATAGGCAAGCACCAACTATCCAGCATGTGTTATACACTGAAATATATACCTTGATTAGTTGTGCAGTAGGAATTTATCTCCCCTGACAGTTGGGAGCAAGAGTACATTCTCCATTTGCCTACAATTTGTTGTTTAATCAAAGATTTTAGAAGACTCATAATTTAAATGATTGTAGAATAATACCCAGCTTTCCCCTGATTCTCTCACATCACAAGTTTCCTCTCACTAATCACAGCCATCTTACATGCAGATAAATGGAGATGCAAGTACATCTCTACTCAGTACCCTACCCTTAACCAAAACCATCTATCCTCCCCAAATGCTAACAAACCTGGCCCAGTGCAGTTTGTATGGCACAAATCATAGAAGATTCCCCTCATGCAGCCCCTTTAGCTGTGGGGTGGAAGATCTGCACTTTCTACAAGACTAACAAGGGCTTGGTCAGATCCTGTGCACTAATCTACAGCTTCATTTCAACACACTCCATTTGTTTTTGTGTCTCCCACAGCATATTCACTTCAAAACCAAATTATTTTCCTCAGACATTTTGTTTTCTTTCCTACGTAACTGTCTCAGGAGGAAAGTAGCTGTTCCTCTTACATGAAGGGAAAAAAAAAATACAAAAAAAAAGATCTCTGCACAACAGTGTTTGACTAGTCTTTAGATTTAGCAGCTGCTTCAACTTTTTTTTTTTTTCCTTCAATCCTAAGCATGTCCAAACTCTCCAAGTGCAATTAACTCACACAGCTTCTGACACCAAGGAGAGATTAAATTGGCATATTTCAGTACGGTGAGAAGAAAGTTATCATATTTGCCAATAAAAAGGGAACCAATTGATTTATCTTTTAGGTCTCTGCATCCTCTGCCCCCAACACTCTCAAGCAATATAGGACAGAGACAGTTTCAGTCATGTTGCATAAATACAGCAAGTTTACACATAAAAGCATCAGCAGTTACAAAACAAGACAAACCACTAAGATTAATATAAAGCCAGAATGAAGTTGTTTAAGCTTATATACCTCAAGAAGTATATCAGATAATCTATCACCTAATTCTTAGTCCTAGACTAAGTCTCTAGGAACTTGGAGAAAATACTATTGGTAACCACCCAAACCACCCTCAGATGGTACTGACTCTTTGGGGGCTTCCTGACAGTCAGGTAACACAGAGTGGTCTGCTCCCCTCTCCCAGCAGGCAGGGACCACCACACAGCCTGTCACTATTCCTTAGCTTGCCAGTGATGCTTTAGGTGGCTATAGTCATAGAACTACTTCCACAGTGGGAAGACATACACCAGATATTCACATGAGGAGAAAACAAAAGGCATCTCTCCAAAACAGCTGAAATGGCATACTGGTTTTAACTTCTCCAGCTTATGTCAACATGTGTCTAAACAACATGTTAAGGTTTTGACCATAACTTTAAAAAATCTCCATTGTTCATCTTCTAGGCTATGCAACACAAACATTTATTCTGCTTTTCCACATAAAAATTCACATTCCACTAAGTGTACCACTTTGCTTCAGAGTATGGAGAAGCAATTTCTCCCCTTTAATAGGGGAGATTAATTCCAATTAGCAGATGGTAAAACAGAGCAGACAGCCTCCAGTATTCAACCGTACAGTTAAACACACAAAAGAAATCCACGCGTGTGTATGTATTTTATGCCTCTCAACACAGGTACAAAGCCTAGGCAATACTAGTCCTACAGTGAAAGGCCAAAATAATTCAGAAGCAACAAACTTTTGAATATGAAAAATATCAGCGCTTAATGGCAACTGCTCTATGGACACAGCAGGCTAGTCAGGGGGAAAAAAAGTTATTAAAAACAACCACCACTGGAAAAAAAAAATTTAAAAATTTAAAAATGCTCTCAAAATTCATCATTCCTCCTTGCTAACTAACTTTTGTGGTTACTGCTCCAATAGGTCAGTAGGGAAGTCAAGTGTTTTCCACATCTGAGAGTATGTTTGATATAAGGAGTGGTGCCTGCAGCAGGAGGGGAGACTGCCTGGGAAGCAAGGAGGAAGGTGTAGCCAAATCATTCATAGCCCCACTTTCAGCTCCTGTAATTGCATATGGCACGACAACAAAACTGAGCTAAGACTAGTAAAGAGCCAGACAGGACTAGGTTACAGACCACTTAAGACTACTCAGAAAGTAATTTTAGGCATCCCTATCACTAAAAATGGAAGATGACTACATCTTATTGCTAGCCCAGCCTCACCTTGCAAGGTATAACACGTACAGCTTCCGTGAGACTGAGTACCACATGTGCCAACAAGCATCCCTACCCTGGGTTTACTCCCAAATCAAAGAATCATTATTAGTTCGGATCACGAATAAACATTCCCACTCCTAAAAATTAAAATGGTCTTCCAACATTCTCTCTTATCTAAAAGTAAAATAAAAGTCTTACTGATGCAACAAGCATCAGTAATCAGAAATTTAATATTGGGATTTATATCAGCAATTTGAGCAAACATGCCAGCTGCACTAAACGGTGAAGTTTAATGAGACAGAACTATAAAGGGAGCAGAGGAAACATACAGAAATCAAGAAGAAATACAGGATTTTCCCCATGGAAGCATGCATCTTCATATGTTTTTATCTTTATCTTTGTGAGAAAGCTCGGTATAGATCTGAGTCACTCATTAAAGTTATACCACCCCTAAACATGTGTTGCAAGCATTACTCACTCATCTCTGTCCTAAAATTCAGCCACACAGCAAACTGTCAACAGCAGTAGGCACCACCATTGTTAAAAGGATACGTTCTCTCATGGCTGCAATTTCAAGTTTGCTAACATCAGGTGAGCCAGGGCAACACTTCTTGAACTCTTTCCGCAAGTCAAAAAAGGAGTAGAAGCATTCAGGCAGTAAAATATTCTGTAAAAGGACAAAGTAACTACTGTCAGCTAGGGTGAGTTTAATCTACTTTGTCTTCAGATACAACATTTTCTAACAGTTTTCTTATAATGTGTAGGAAACACAAACAGCCATTGCTACAGAGAAACTTACATAGCTCTTCTTAGCTACCACCTAAGTTTATAAAGAAACTTTTTTGCTTAAGCAGCTTCCTCTCTATATGGTTTAAAGAGCTTTTTCACTGCCAGAGAAACAGTTACTATTATTACTAGTGCCTCAAATGCAATATATATGTAGGAAAGCAAATGTCTGCTATTGCAACATTTATCATCAATTCTCAATTCCAATTTTAACTGCAAAAAGCCAGAGGGCACTCAGTTCAGTTTATGGAGCCAAGCAAATTTTGCAAGACTAGCAGAAGAAATTTTGCTTTATAGACAAGGCTGAGTTTTTAGAGAATAACCACACTATATTTAACCACACAAATAACCACAAATATTTGTTCCCTTAAAAAAAAAAAAAAAAAAAAAAAANAAAAGACAACAACAAAAAGCACCAAACTATGTGCAGATGAGGGTTTGATATGGGGCAGAGGTTGTCAGTCTATGCATGCTAACTACTTTAACTGCAGTGTATGAAGCCAGGAGAAAGTTACGTAGCCCATTGGAAGTCAATAAAACTCTTTTTGCCCACCCACTACACCTATGACCTGTTTTAAAGTTTTTTGTGGGGTGAGAAGGGGAAGACTCAGAGGAAGCTGCTTAAACCAACAAAAATCTTCATTCCTTCAGTTAGCTTTTCATCCCACAGCTCCCCACAGACTAAATATTTCATATTCTACTTAGCTGTCTGTTGCCTGCAGTGCCTCTCTATACCAAAAGTAAGGGTGTTCTGTGATTTAACAACTAGTTAACCTCTTGGCATTATAACAGAATGATAGGCTATATGAAAACTCATTTAGAGAGCCCAGAGAAAAAAAGTTTACTTTCTAAAACAAGTTCAGCTTTGAGAACATTAGAGTTTATATGAGCATATGGACAGGTGCATTAGGCAAAACAATATTCTTTAAAGACAAACTTCTGAAAGCACTGGCGTGCTTGCCAAGATTTCCTGCTCTAGTTTTAGTGTGGCTGTTTTTCTTCCCCTATGAGAGATCAAGTTTGTGCTTCACTGACGTTCAGTTGGAACACTTGATGCCGATTCATTCTCTGAATATCAGTGAGCTGCTAAGATTATTTCTTTTAATATACCCAGTCTGAATCAAATATATTCACAAGTGACTAGTGATTTCTGCCTGTCTGGATTTTAGTTATCTCCTACCCCAACTCAGGATTAGTGTATTCACCAAGAACTTCTGCAGGTCTTATAAGCATCTGGTTTACTTAACCTATGGACAGCACAAAGCAGCAAATTGATGGGGACAAGGATCAGTTGCAAGAAGAGGAGCAGAACATCTCAGAACAACTCATGTTCACAACAAACAACAAAACAATATCTTACTAATATTGAAGCGGTTATTTCAGGACTAGAGTCTCAGCATACTACTGCAAGTCTGTGAGGTAAGACCTCACAACACTGTTGTGAGGAGGTGATTTGGCAACTCTGAAGATACAGTAAACTCCAGACTGTGGGACTAATCATCATTCATAGCCTGCCTCAAACTACTGTTCAGCTCCTTACAAATACTAACACCACCCTTGGAGTGTTGACTGAATACACAGAGATTGAGAGTCACTGAACCTAAAGGTGAATTTAAAATTTCAAAAGGCAATTTATGATTAAGATGGTTAACTATTTGGCAACACTTCCAAACTCCCCTTGTTAACCCATTAGTAACTCCTATAGCTGTACTCTGTCAATGTATTACTCCTTTGTCAAACATTTAGCTCAAGAAAATCTTCCTTCTTATTTAACTTAAAAGGGCTTTTCAGGGCTACGTTAGCTCTAGACATTGTCCGTGTCTTCCTCATGGACAGGCTCATTAGCGCATACTAACATATGAGTGATATTTGTACTATGGCTGTGTGGAGGCACCCTCATACTAAAAAGTTGGTCAGTTTTGCAAGAAATAATAGAAAGCACATCAAGAGTCAAACTTAAGCTATAACTACATACCTTTTTGGAAGCTTCAGGGTGCAGAACCTGCCTAATGTGCAACTGTCCATCAGTACAGAAACAGAAGGAAGTACCTACACCAATGTTCAGCTCATTGCTCACGGACTGATTAAACTGAAAGCAAGAACAACAAAAAACACACATGTAAAAGATACCAGAGTGACTGTGCTAGGCGGTGCCGTCAGTTGGCAACACACTATTCCTGAGCGGTGGGAACATGGAGCTGGAATGCCTTCAACTATGAGCCTAGTCCTTCACTTGTATCGACTTTTTTCTTACTAGTAAGCACATGATCACTTCCCTGATTGACCCTTTCCCCCCCTTCTTAACAAGATGTGGCCACACAGCCCGCATCACAGAAATAAATAAATTTCCAGGAGCATTTACAAGAGCACTGCAAGGAAATGTAAAGCTGCTTGCAGAGACCTCAGCACTGGGGCAAGAGAGCCTTTCAGACAGGGCACTCAAATATGTTGGAAAGTAGACAGGCTTTCAGCCTTACCCTCAATGAGAACGACAAACAGTTCCCTGTTTATCTAGAGGCATCAGTACTGCCTCCTTCCTAGGGCTGATGAACCACCACTAGCCTTAACAGACCTGCCACCACCCAGGAGGCACTTAAACTTGGCCTATTTTAACAGTAATTTGGGCTCACCTTCAGCTGAATCTCAGAGTCCAGCATGGCAAGAGACCACAGGAGGGAGAATGCCTGATCCTGACCTTCCTCTCTTGGGGTTCAGTCCCTCCCAAGGTGAATGAGTGGAAAGCAAGGGAGAAATCCCCACAAAACTCACCACAAACCAGGCCCACCTGGCCCACACATCCGTGATACCCCTGTGCCAGGCTCCACTGCCCCAACAGTGGTGGCACAGGGGATAAATGAGATGGTAACACTGCCTCTACCCCACCAGGGAGCCCCCAGTGGAGTCTAGCACCCAACAGCCAGCTACGGAGCGTCACCTGTCTCAATGCCTGCTCCAGTGGTGGAGCCAGTGCCAGGCTCTCCGCATCCACTTGGGTGATCTCCTGGCACTCAGCCGTCAGCTCCAGGTGGTCAGGCCGGACCAGCACGTCATGCAGGTGCCCCAGCTCCAGAGAAAACAGAAGAGGGGCAGGTCAGCTCCCTAAGCTGGAGTTCCCCACCTGGCAGCCCAGTGCTGGAGCTGCCCCTCCAGTACCCTGCAAGGCAAGGGCCAAGGGGAGCAGCAGGTCGGGATGTTGCCCCCTGAGGGGAAAAATACCTCCTTATTCCTCAGGTCGACCACTTTCCACAGGAGCTTGAGCAGCTCTCGCTCATCTGAGCCCAGCCTCGCCCCGTTGGTGCCCGCCGTGGTCACGAAAAGGATCACCAGGTAGTCAGGAGACGCCGTCATGATGCCACAAGGCCAGTGGAAAGAATAAAA
>VZRU01006314.1:0-11265 GCA_013398155.1 Pedionomus torquatus
GAGTGTGGGCAGGCAGAGAGGCTGAAAGATTCTCTCTCGGGGGGGTGCTGAGTGTTCCTCAGCCGGGCTGGGGGTCGTGGTGCTGGGGAGGGAGCCGTTTGCAGGGAGCTGCCAGCTGAGGGGATGTGCTGGTCGCCCCTCAAAGCTCTGTGGGACCTGAGCAAAGTCTTCTCCCCACTTTTTTCCTGCAGTTCTTCCACCATGAGGATACCACACCTGCTCCCTGCTGTGCTGTACCTCTTGCTTGTGCTGCTGGGGCCTGGTGGTGAGTGTTCAACCATCCCAGTTTGGGCCTGCTGGGCTTCCTGGGCAGGGTCTAGGTCTGAAACTTTACGAGGTGGAAGAGGGCTGCTCTGCAGTATCCATGTTACGCCTCTCTGGGGAGACCTGTGCCACGGTTGCCATCAGCGCTTCTTTCAAATGTTACCTTTGATTTAGTGTGCTCATCTTCAGACAGTGCCGCACTGATGTGATAGAGCGTTTGCCTTGTGCTCCAAGCTCAAGACTCAGGCACAGATTAAATACTGCCTGTGGTGAAGTCATTGATGAACTGGGGAGCTCTCCTGCACTTAAATAACTTCTTAAGAACACGGTGGCAACAAAGTGTCCAGGGTAACCTGTTTATCTCTCCATTTCTGGTCTTATTTCTATACCGTTCTTTGTTCTTTCTCGTGTCCTTTAAACCTACAGTGAATAAAATAGACTTGGATTCTGAAAGTCAAATTTGTTGACATGTGACTAGCTTGTAGGTTTGATATCGGTTGTATTGGCACTTGAAGTCCCAGCCTTTCTTAAAGCAAGATGTGATACAACATAGCTGAATTGCTGTAAATTGTACCCCTTAATATTTCAAAGCACTATAGTAAGGTTCTTGTGACTCCTGAAATGCTAGGATAATAAACATACATTCTCTTGAACATCTAAGTACCCAGCTTGAATTTCAAACTAAATTTTGGGCATTTATGACTCCCAAGTTACTACAGCTGCATCAAGAAAAAGTTAGTGTGGAAGTATCCTAGAGCCTTCTTATAGCATGAACTTTTGTTCTGCTTCAAACATTAAATTGCTTCCTTTTAACATGTTAAAGTGACAGTTGTTTAGTTCTCCTTTTAAGTTGTTTAGTTGCCTTGAAATAGGCTGTACTCCCTTTGCTGTTTATAATGTGTACAAATATAATTAATCCTACAGTGCAGGTACCAGTGGGCAAAATCTTTCTATCACAAAAGAAAGCATGTAGCTTTTCTGAAGGAGCTGTTAGTCATTCATAGTAATTGAGATTTTTGTGGGGTTTTTGGTTGTTTTTTTCCTCCTAGATGGAGTCATTGTATTATCTGCCCCTGACGTGGTTTCGTTAGAAAGTGGAAGTTCAGCAAACGTCACTATCTCTCTGAGGTAAAATCACGATTGCATCTTTACTTTCTCTTTGGAACGGGGGATGAGAAGGCGGGTAGGACTTGAATGTGTGCTTAAGACTCAGTTAACTGTTCATGCAGAGCAAATCTCATTGGTATGACTGGCAGCTTCTAGACTATTACATCTCTTGGTACCAGAATGCACCAAGATAGTGCAACACTCACAAACAGCCTCGTATGGTTGGCTTCTGGCAATATCCCATGTCAAATGGAGTGGAGCAGGAAAAGATGTTTTATAATGTCTGCTCTATATTAGTTTACTGAACTGTCTTCCAGGAGTGAATTTATGGTTCCTCCACTTCTAAAAATTGATGATTAAAGAGAAACTTGCACTTCCTGGAGGCATCACCAAACAAAAAAAAAACTTTACTAAGCAAACAGAACTTGCCATTTCTACCAAAGAAATGCAGTTACTCTAGAGAGGGGGCTGCTGCACCTTAATCTCGTTATTTAATACAGGGAATTCGGGCACCTGTCTAACCTGCTTTTTCTGCATTCACAGGGCTCCATTAAATGAGACACTGGTGATAACTCTTAATATTACACACTCATCAAAACGCAGCACTATTGTTGAACTGCCTGATGAAGTAAGTGACAGTACAGGCTCCTGACCTTATGCAACAGCCTGCTGTGAGAATGGTGCAACTCTTTCTTCTTTCCACTTTGCCTTGCAGGTACAACTGCCTGCAGGTCACACTAAAGCAGACTTCCAAGTGAAAGCAGATGAAGTTGGACAAGTAACAGTTTATCTTTATATCGTTAATTCCAACGTAACTGGGTGAGAAACTGGTTTTAGTTCTACTTACTATTCTACAGCTTCCCAAACTTTGGGTGTAACTATTCTGTTCTTACAGTTAAATAGTTAATGGCAGCTGGGTTGTATGTTGTTGAGAAGATGTGACCCTCCAGCAATCCCCAAGGGATTCGGAGAAATGCAGAGTATGGAAAGCAGAGCGATATCCTTGGTATTTTAGATTTCATTACTAGAAGACTATGAGTTCTCATGGCTCCTCAGTCTGGTTTTAACAACCCTTCCCAAAAGTATCAAAACTCCATGGCAGTATTTCTGATCCAGGAAGCATTTGGTTGTAAATTACTGTGCAGAACTTGTTTTGGAGCACTAATAGCCTAAAGCAGCTGCATGCTCATGTCGCTACCATGAGATACAGGTGCTTTACTTTCTACTTAAAGAAACCCTCTTTTTCACAGACACCAGTTCTCCCTAATAGGAAAACAGTTGAGCAAGATAGAGAAAACTAGATTGTATTTACTTGTTGCCCAAATGCTACTGAGCAACAGGATACTCCTGTTTTACTTCCTCATTTCGCTTCTGCTTTTAAGACTCAAAGCAAATGCAGAGGTCAGCGTATGAAACATCAACAGGACAGGCATGATCATGAGGCTTTGCTGGCACAGTGTGAAAAGTGAAACTCTGCTCTTGCATAACAAATCTCGTGCTGAGAGTGGAAGCCAACGAGATGACCTGTTTGAAGATTTCTATGGTAAAAGAATGGAAAGGAAAGGGCGAGTTGAGATTATGGGTGGGATACATCCTAAGTGTAACAAGGACACTAAAGAAAAGGGGAGAAACTCAACAAACTCTGAATATTGTCTTGTCTCAACACCTGGACTCTGTTTTCTCTCTCAAAGCAGAACAAGGCAAAATCTGCTGGAAAAAAGTGCGAACAGACAAATTTACTAACTCTGTTTGCATTATCCATCAGACCCAGGATTCAGTTTCAAGTGATTCATAGCATCATAGTGAGATATGCTGATGCAGTGATTGGCTGGATCTATTTCCTTGCCTGGTCTATCTCCTTTTATCCTCAACTCTTTGAGAACTGGCGACGAAAAAGGTAAAGAGACTTAAGGTTTATTTGCAAGTCAGTTAAGCCCTTCTGCAAATCATGTTTCTGGCTTCAGTTACATCTGTCTTGATTATTGTGAATTATGCATGGAAAGACTGGGTAAAAATGCAAGGCAGGCTAGAGCATGATTAAATGCAGCCCCAGTGAGCTTATATGCATGCAGGTCAGAGGAAATTAAGTGCATCCTATAGACACCTAATCCTATGGTTTGGCATCCAATGCTTAAGTGTGCTAGAGACTTCCCCATGCTCTGGTGTCATGGTGTAAACCATCTGGCTGAGCCAATTGTGATGACCACCTTCAAAGATTACATACCTCTTTAAGCTGCTTATCGCACACCTCCTTGTGGTGCTGTCATTAGGCCAGCTTCCTTTAACCTAAGTAAGTAGACTGTAAGTAGAAAAATTAGTATATGTGAGAACTAAAGTACTTGTTTTGGCAAAGACGCCCTACTGCTGCTGCGGATTCAGGCTGGAGTGGTTCTATCAGACTGGCTGAGCTCAGGGAAGCGTGAAGTCAAACAGCAGGGATGCAGCCTTATCAGTGAGAGATGTTACAAGTACCTGTACGTGACCCATGAGGGGTATTTCACCCTGCTTCCTGATGAACTCACAACAGCATCTTGTCACAGTGCCTGCAGTTTTGACTTGCATCAAGAAACTGCCAGTAAATCAGTACATTCTATGGTCAAGTCATCTCTGGAACTGCCTGTAATGTTCTGATACATATTTCTCATACTACTTTTCTTTTTTTTTTTCCTCCTCCACCCTTCTCTAGTGTTGTTGGACTAAGTTTTGACTTTATAGCATTAAATCTTACTGGCTTTATAGCATACAGTGTGTTTAACATTGGACTCTTCTGGATTCCCTTGATTAAGGTAAGCATAATTATGTCTTAATACTTGCCAGGGTTGGGTATCTACAGAAGGGGGTTAAAGCATTTGGCTGGCTTTGGTTTCCCTTGCATTTAGGAGGAATTCTTAGTCAGTTATCCCAGTGGTGTGAACCCAGTGGCTATCAATGATGTTTTCTTCAGTCTCCACGCAGTAGCTCTAACTCTCCTCACCGTATTTCAGTGCTGCATCTATGAGGTAAGTCTCAAATGCTGGGCTGACCTGTCAGCTCAGGCAGAGCTCCCTCTGCCGGGCATCCCACCGCTCCTTTTGGGCTCCGAGGTCCTCTTCATGGCACTTCCATTGGCCTTTCTAGAAGTCAGGTTTCACAATCCAGCTGCCAATCTTTCTTGAGCTTGTATCAACTCCAGTAGGTTTAGCTGCTTCAGCCTCTTGAATGTCCTGAGCTTATAAGTAAACTCCTTAGGGACTCAAAATAACTAAGGCCAACAGCCAAGTTCATAAAGTTCCTAAACAGATCTCTAGACTGCACATAGATTACAGCTCTGCACAGTGCAATTGCTGATATGTGCTTTGCTGTTTCCTAACTATTTGGAGTATTCATCAAGCCAGGACTGGACCTAGAGAATTTCCTGCAATTAAAACTTCCAGCTCTTTTCAGCCTCTTCTAAAACAGCTGCAAAGGGTCTCTTATAATTCCCACTGCTTTTCAGGTGAGACCGATTGTTATAATCAGGCAGTGCTTTATTTAATTCCCACTGCAAAAGCCTCTGATTTGAACAGCAAATTTTCTCTACCTGGTTCTCTCTTGGGGGGCTTCCTTTGGTGATGCTGAACTTAAAGCTGTAACAATCCATTTGTCACCACTGGCAGGTGCAATAGGCTCTTTGAAGTGGAGAATTAGAAGGCAGCCATGAATCTCTTACCATAATGGCATTGGCAGCCTTTTGCATGTATAGGAACTCTTGATATCATCAGCATGAACTCAGATTTGTTATAAACGTGACGCTGATAATAGGCACTGTACTCAAGAATACTGCTGCAATACTGTTTCCCGCTTGCTCATGACAATAGTGTTCCAAATGATTGATGTAGAATATTGCTCATCAGCTCTTGCAAACCTGCAACTTGGTTGGTGCAGGTTTAATCTTAAAATTCCCTTGTGAAATGAGCCAAATTGGTACAACAGGTTTGGACTGTAACGTGGCAGAGTTCTGAGTATATTCTATATCTTGGCACGTCTAGGGATGTGTCACCGTGATCAGTCTAAGTGTATCTGCATTTTCTTTTCAGAGAGCTGGTCAGAAAGTATCCAAAGTTGTTGTTGGACTACTGGCCCTCGCCTGGATCTTCACATTCACAACACTCTTTCTTGCTGCAGCTGAGGAAATGACATGGCTGCAGTTCTTATTCTGCTTCTCTTACATTAAGTTAGCGGTCACACTGATAAAATATTTTCCACAGGTAAACCTGAACTTTCTGCTTTTATACTACATTCCTGTCACCCTGAGCCCGTAGCATACGCTCTTGAAAGTCTGCCTAGGCTAAACCAGCTATGATTATTAAATCTCTTAGTGACAAAACTTGTATAGTTACACAGAAGGCTTCTTAAATGTTGATCTCAGAAATGCCTGTATGTGACACGCTGACCAACTTGTTACACTCTCAGGCATACATGAATTTCCGTCGGAAGAGCACTGAGGGATGGAGTATTTGGAATGTATTACTGGACTTCACTGGTGGAAGCTTCAGCCTTCTCCAGATGTTTTTGCAGTCATACAACAACGGTAAGGCTGAGGCGGTGGGGCCCTTTCTTAATAGGGTGAGAGAATCCTGCTACAAAGCAGATATGAACTGGTGGGTTATCTCGGGAGAATGACTTCTGCTATAACATAGGTAACTCTTCTTATCCTAAGAATATAGAATCTATTAATTCCTTCAAGATGAAAAACAAACTCTTCCTGTGGCTTCTTCAGAATAGCTGATAACTAGCTCTGTGTAAGATGTACACTAGTGTCAGACTTCAGGTCCAGGTAATAACCATGACCTTCTCTAACATGTAGGGCTCAACCTTGTGGTCTTGAGACAAGACCACGCTTGAGGAGTTAACTCTAATTCTGTGTTTGACAGATCAGTGGAAGCTAATCTTTGGAGATCCAACCAAGTTTGGCCTGGGTGTCTTCTCCATTGTCTTCGATATTGTTTTTATGATCCAGCACTACTGCCTTTATAGGAGAAGACGAGGGTATGAACCTTGTGAATAACATCACTTGTGAAGACAAAATCTTTAAAGTGAACTTCCCCTACCTTGGCTGAGGGCTTTCAAGGCACCTACTGCCAGTTACCAGAAATTCTGATCTCTATTTATACTTTGATCCTCTCTGGTATGGAACACAAGCTGCTGCCTCACCAAATCCTGATCACCAGATGCCTTAAAGGACAGCAAGCTCTCTAGCTACCACTTGCAAATAGAAGAGTCATGCCTGCTGAAGCTGCAAAGACTCTTAGCATGAGCTGTCCAAGCACTGCGGGGACTTTTGGTTTTATTTTCTCCCCACTAACAACAGGAAAGAGAAAGACCAGAGTGGTGTCTTTCTGCCTGAAAGTGGAAGCACAAAAAGCAGAGTTCTACCTTCTAAAAATCTGGAATCCTATTTAAGCAACCACTTAATACCTTAATGGAATGACTGAAGACTGACTGTGGATCTAAGTGCTGCTGCTGACTCCTCACAGAAAGGTCAGAGTAGAACACTGCTTGGGCTGGTTGTTAACAGCTGTAGTGGTACATAAAAGAATAATGGGGTTGGTAGGAAGTACACAAATATTGAAACCTTAATTCTTTATTAAAAAAAATAATTAGAAGAAGCCGAGACTGTATTCTTATTTCACTGAAAGCTCTTTCAAAGGTGCTAAGACAAGTGCTCAGATCTATCTGAATACTTCTAGTGCACTAACTTCAGTTTGCTCAGTTCTGCTGACATGCCTTGAATACTGCTAGACTATGGATGGTAACGATTTAACATGATCCACTTAGAAATAATCTCTTAACAGCCCTATGATTACAGTTTAAACATGTTTGTTCCTGGGCTACCTGTAGTGCGCTCTAGGTAGAGCTCAAGGTCTCGAGTTACTTAAGGTAAGTGTTATACCCTTTAAAAGAACTAGAAAGGAAACCATGCATTTGTACTTGAATACTCCAAAGTTACTGGGTGTCAGCCTAAGGAAAAGTAGAGCCCCTTCTCCCCCTGCTCCAGAGCAGCTGAGGTTTGGCAGCTCATTAACACTGCACCTCCCCACCCCAC
This sequence comes from Pedionomus torquatus, assembly GCA_013398155.1. Taxonomy (NCBI): domain Eukaryota; kingdom Metazoa; phylum Chordata; class Aves; order Charadriiformes; family Pedionomidae; genus Pedionomus; species Pedionomus torquatus. The sequence goes on from VZRU01006314.1 coordinate 7,436, forward strand.
AGATCAGACCTCACTAACCTCAGACCACCTGGTGTCCATGAGGTCCACAGTCCACTTGGAGCCAGAAAACAGGTGTTGGTTGGAGGCACTCGGGTCATGTGGCACTCTTAAATGTAAGGAGAAACAGCTCAGGAAATCCAACTTTGTTTTATTGTGTGTAAAATCAAGTGAAATAGCAGTACAAATCGCAGTGTATCTTTATAGTAATAAAAATAACTTCACCTTGAAAGCCTTAAAATTTACCACTGAATTCTTAAGTTACGAAAGTCAAAAGCAGTATCGTAGTAATTCCATAGATAAAAAAACAGTAAATAGGCATCCGCTGGTGCGTACAGAACAGTCTGAGATGCATCAGTCACAACATACGTACATGGCACAGCAGTAACGTACTGAATAAGTTAGTCTGCCACCTCCTCATGTTCTATTTACAACAGCTTACCTGAAGACTGTTTAAGGAAAGTATAGATATGTATAAATCGACTGAAGGGGACCAAGAACTCCAGTTTTCAGATAATTATAAAGCTAACTGGTTAAAAAAACCACCAGGATGCTAGATAATTAACTTAGTGTCGCAGCAAGAATCTTAACTCCTGTGGCACGGTGATTTAAACAACTTAGCATCTTAGCAGAAGTCTGAATTTGGTCAAGAGGCACTTTTGGAAATTACTGGCGTATTCATCCATCCAATAAATTGGTGATTTAAGCAAGGTCTTCTAAAAGACAGACCAAAATCCACCCCTCCCATATCAAGTCTGATAGAGTAGAATGAAGAACTAAAGACTCTACAGCTACGAGCAGCTGTTTCGGTAAGTTCAGCAAAGGTGTTTTCTTTCCTGCTCCATATCCCTCTCATTTAAACAGGATTCATTTGATGTTATGAATTACTTGGGAACAAGGAGAATCGAGGTTTTACTGACAGTGAAATTGAGCTGTAATGTCTATGAACCTTTAGTGGACTTTGCAGGTATTCATCTACGACTGTGTTACTTAGTTGCTTCTTGTTTTCTCTCTCATCCAAAAAGGCTGCTTGGTAGAGGAAATCTTTGCAGTAAACCATAATGCCCCAAACCCTCCAGCGTGCTCTGTGTAGCTGGCACACAGCGTGGGATTAGTACAGTGCTCCTCCCCGCAGCAGGGAGCAACTCAACAGCACAGGAGGACAGAATGGCTTGCTTCTAAAAGCTTAAGCACAGCAAACCCTCATATCTTCTGTTGCAGAAACCACATTTCCTCTTAAAATAGGAAGCTTTTGTGCTGCAAAAGCATTGTCAAAGCTAAGAGTTCTCCAGTTGCTACCTGAAATAACTAGGGTTTGTCCTGTCCTCCTGAAAACCGTGACCACAAAGTCTTCCCGTGTACCTGCAGGGAAGACTTTTAGAGAAGTGCTCTGCTGAGGGGATCAGAGTTTTACTATTGCCAGTTATACCAGAGAAAGGAAGAGAAAAAAAAAAAAAAGTAGTTTTCACCACAGTTCAGAACATGCATATCCTTCCAGACAACCTGATCAGGTCTAGTGTTTGCTTCCTTGCTTGATACCAGTCTACATATCTCCCTCCCCAAACCCTTCCCCAACTTCATGATGGATTAGGACATCATGGACTGTTGCACAGCCTTCTGCAGAGATTGCCTGGTCACCAGCAGCCGTACCACTTCTTCATTCCTTTTTGTCAGCCTCTTCCTGGCTTGGTCATGGGTCACCATTGTCATATCCCAGCCGTTCACCTAGGGGGAAAAAACAACACACTAAACAACCATAAAATGAGGCAGATGCACAGACTCACAGCTGTCCTTTAACTGTTCTATCAGAACTAGGCAGTAGATATGCTTATGTCACAGCTCAGTTTTTGTTCGTAAGCCCCACAAACTGTCCTGGAAAGTACCCAGAAGACAGTATTTTCCCCAGTGGAAACTTCTCTATAGTATGCACATAATACTTGTCTTGGTACTTACCTGCATGATCTTATCTCCAATCTGAAGTCCTGCAACTTCTGCCGGGCCTCCTTCTGTCACCCTCGTTACATAGATACCCTGGGGTGGGGGGAAAAATGTGTTCATTTACTAAATACTAGACTGTTAAGTGCTCAAGGACCGTTCACTGTATTTGCATGACAATGCAAAAATAATTTGTAGCATATTACAGGATTCAGGGCTCCCCAGTTCAAGAGAGACAGGGAACTACTGGAGAGAGTCCAGTGTAAGACAACAAAGGTGATGGTGAGGCTGGAGTATGTCCCCAGAGAGGAAAGGCTGAGAGAGCTGGGGCTCTTTAGCCTGGAGAAGAGAAGGCTGAGGGGAAACATTAATGCCCACAAGTGTCCAAAGGGTGGGTTGAAGGAGGATGGAACCAGACTCTTTTCAGTGGTTCCCAGTGACACGCGGAGTAGCAACAGGCACAAGCTGGAACACAGCAAGTTCCATTTGAATACAACAAAAATATTCTTCATGGTTGAGGGTGACAGAGCACTGAACAGGCTGCCCAGGGAAGGTGTGGAGTCTTCTCTGGAGATCTTCAAGACCTCACCTGGGTGCAGTCCTGAGTGATGTGCTCTGGGCAATCCTGCTTTAGCAGGAGAGCTGGACTGGATGATCTCCAGAGGTCCCTTCCAACTCTGACAATTCTGTGACTCTAGTTAAAAACAGACTTGTGAAATGCTGAACAATAGAAAAGGGGGAGAGCTAACTTAGAAGCAGCTTAGTCTGCAAATGATAATGTGAACACAGAGTAACTTTAGTGGTCAGCCATGTGAGAGGATGGGATGCAGATATGAGAGTAGAGCTTGCCAGGGGAGCTGGGTACGCTCAGCCTTTGCAGGGACTTGCTACAGAAAACAAAGAGTGTCTGACCTTGTCGGTCTTGTCTTCGGAGAAAGGATTCTGCGTGGGATCCTGATCAATGCCACCTCCAATGCTGAATCCCAGAATCAAGTTGTCGCCTTGGCGAAGCTTATGTATTTCAATTCTTTGCTGAAAAGAGAAAAAGATAAAACAGCTGCGTGTTGGGAGCACTGGAAGAAATCGGAAGTGTGCTGCAAGCCGATTGTCTCTTGAGATATTGTAAGCCTAACGTGAATCTGCTGGACCATGCTCTGCCTGGGCAGAGTAAGACCCATCTGTCACACCTGCACAGACTGTAGGTAGAATCTACCCTGTGGCAGCACCATGCCACTATTGTGTGGCACTGGCTGTTGGGGACACCAGTTGTGGTGTTAACAATCGGCTCTGACCTGTTCCAGCCCTGCCATGAGACAGCAGGACAGGAAACCATCTGCAAGATCATCGAAGGTTCACCCAAGATCCTTAATTACTCTGCACTTTAACGCTGCCTGGAGATACAAGGGGAAACCATCAAAACCAGAGCAGGTCTCTTTAAACATGAGTCATGTCTTGATAAGGAGCAGTCGCCCCGAGTGACTCATCCTCATCCTGCTCCGCATCCACATGCCCCGTGTGCCAGCCTGGCCCTGGCAGGGGAAATAACAGCCTATTATTAGGGCAGTTCTTTAAGATAAGTTATCAAGGCACTCTTGTAATCCAGGGGCAGGTTCCTCGCTGTCTGATGAGCACAGGCATCTGACAAGCTCTACAAATTACTCAGGTACGGTACAAACGCCAGCTCGAGCAAGTCTTGAGCCCAGATAAAAAGCCACGGCCCTGACTAAGCCAGCGACTGCCCAGAAGGTTCCTCAGCCCGGTCTAGAGACAGCTCTGCTCACTGCAGGGGCTGAGCCGGACCCCAGACCATTCTGCGATTCCTCTCCAACGCCCTGTCAGGCTCTGAGCTCTGCCGGGGCATCGCCCGCTCCCGGGCCAAAGGACCAGCGCCCGCTCCC
>VZRU01006314.1:11613-33054 GCA_013398155.1 Pedionomus torquatus
GCTGGTGGTGACGGGCAGGGTGTGGGTGTCCCTTGGCAGGGTACGAGGCGTGACGGTCGGGCCCGGCCGGAGGTGCCGCGGAGCAGCGCGCCGCCGTGGATGAGAGGTAGGGGCCGGGAGAAGGCGGGAGGGCCCCGCGGTGCCGGGTGGGGTCTCCGCGCCGCCGCCAAGGGCCGTTGAGCACTCGCTGCGCTCCGGGACGGCGCATCTGAGGACGGCCTCGTAGTAGCGGCCGCCGCAGAGCCGCTACTGGCCGCACCTGGCCTCGGTGCGACGGGCCAGGCTGCCCGCGGACGGCGCCGCCTCGGCCTGAACGGAGGCCGCGCCGGGCCAGTCCGCCTCCCGGCCCGTCCAGCCTGTGTCTCCTTTACCCCCAGTCTCGTTGGGAGAGAGGAGGTCCCTGAGCCCGGCCGGGAGCCATGGCCGCCGTGGTGGCCAAGCGCGAGGGGCCGCAGTTCATCAGCGAAGGGGCGGTGCGGGGGAACGCCGCCATCCTGGACTATTGCCGGACGTCGGTCTCGGCCCTGTCGGGCGCTACGGCGGGGATCCTCGGCCTGACCGGCTTGCACGGCTTCATCTTCTACTTCCTGGCGTCCGTCCTCCTCTCTGTGCTCTTGGTGTTAAAAGCTGGACGGCGATGGAATAAGTACTTTAAATCCCGAAGGCCGCTTTTCACAGGGGGGCTTATAGGAGGGCTCTTCACATATGTCCTGTTCTGGACTTTCCTGTACGGCATGGTTCACGTCTACTAAACCAACCAGGAGCCACAGTAGCTGCAGTGGTTTTTAATGAAGCAGGAGGACTGTTGCCAAAAGTCATCTACACAACTAGGCCAGCTTACCTTTGAAACCGTTGTTCATCGCTTGTCTTGTTAATACTGTCAGTAAATTATGTCCAAGTACAAATGAATCAGTAGTACTGTTCAAATTAAACTGAATGTGAAACACCGCTCGGATGCCTCCCATGAATATTTGTTTGGTGGTTAAGGAATAATTTCAGTTCCTAATTGCAAGCACAACTGTGGGGTTTGGTTAATGAAGTCCCTTGTATCCTTTGTGCTTTGGCTAAGACACACCAGTTACAGTCCCTTCTAGATTTGCTGCCTCTCCCTATACACAAATACTGATAAAAGCAGCACTTTTTAAAAAAATAATCCACTGACACAAGGATACACTGCACAGTAGCATGTAATTAAGTGTCTGTAAGGGTTTGGTACAGAAATGTAACTGAGTTGCTAGTACAAACATTATTTCCACAATTGCTGTATGTACACGCTATCACTAATGGCATTGTCACGGGTATTCCTCACCGGCATACACAAAATAATAAATAATTATATTTAATAATGCTCTCACACGTGACACGCTCTGCTCCTTTTTAGTACCGTTGTGTCCAGTGAAAGACAACCGAGTAAGTGCAGCATCTGTGGCTCAGGCTGTACTGAACACACCTGTACACTCGTTAAGTGTTTTCTGTAATTGAGCAGTGCATTGTTGTGGTTCGGTGTGTCTCTGGCGAGAACACAAAGGTAAATGATCACGTACCATCCAGGCAATACCTGTGCTGTAAACCTGCTTGTGCCCATGTAGCATTTGGAGATTGTCATTCAAATGTAGTGATTGAACTCTTGCACAACGACGGGGTTTTGTTACGTATTTTTCTTCTACAAACGCACAGTACTACATCTGATTAATTCTGGTCTTTGAATTAGTCCTTGTTTCACCAGAATGCTGCCAGAGGCTCCATTTTTCTGTTACACAAAGATTTTACGAGGTTGCATTCTGTATTTAAAAGTATTTTACGGGAAAAATCAACTTCTGGTGAAATGCAGTGTTATACAAAAGGTAGATTTGATACTGCAAACTTTGCCTCAGTGATGTTTCCTTTTGGGGGAAAAAGACGACCAAGGTTTGAATTCCCACTGGCCCCTGTTTCTGACAGGTCCATTTTATACACCTGTGCTCTTCAGACACTTTCTAAACACTTAATTGAATTGATCAGCATAAGTATGTATGGCAAAGAGAAAGCAGTGTGCAACCTGATGAACACACTTTACAGAAGAGGCTCGGAGAGCATTGCCCTAAAGTGACAGATTTTATTGCTGTACATTAAATAGAAGGAAAAAATAATCAAAGAAACAAGCTCCTGAGAAGGAACCTGATTGTGTCTTATTGACAGCACGGTTGTGGGAGTTGTGTTAAATAGAGGGTATAAAGAACGGAAATATCTTAGGGGTTCTGGGGGCCTGAAGCCCCTGAAGACTTAAATTCAGGAAATCACTTTGGTCATTTCACAGGAAGATGTTGTTTTGTCAAGTGGAAACACTGGTTTCAGGAGGGCATGGGGAGCTTTACCTGTTAGAATGAGCTACTGGGTCTCCGTGAGCTGCGCCTTGGCCTGGTGTCGCCTGTGGGGTTCACCACGTGTTTCACCAGCTAGAAATTACCCAAATAGAATTAAGCTCTGGCGGTCAAAAGCCTCGCAAAATCTGTTTTACCTGCTGGAGCTCGCCTTTTCAGTCTCTCTCAGGGTACTACAATAAAACAGCAGAGGTGTTAAGTCTCAGGCTCTGTCCCCCTTAAGCCCCAACCAGATCCACCCCCCACGAGCAACTGGTGAGTGACACTGAGAGGACAATCCCAGGCAAATGAAACCAGGCGCTGAACAAGGGGGAGAACCAAGACCATCCCTGTGCAGCTCCTCCCAGTTGCTTTCCAGACCCGACCACCAACACACCCCACCATCCTTCAAGAGCCACCCCCAACCTGCTGTGACCTGCAGTGCTGGTTCTCTGTCCACCTACACACAGAGACGGGGGGCAGCGGGTGAGGTGCTGGGCACCCAGCTACGGCTGAGCTGATTCTCTGTTCTGAGCTGCAGCAGAACCTTCTCCTGCTGTTCCTGAGATGAGCAGAGCACCTTGTTGCAGCTGCTGTGAAGGCTTTTCCCAGAGGAGCAGCAGTTCTAGCCCTAAGGGTTACACACACCCCGCAACCACGAGTCACTGCCCGCACTGGGACAGGCCTTGTAGGATAATAACCCCTTCCCCCCAAGCTCAGAGCTCCTGAGATGCTGCGTTTCATTGCCCTTCCCGACAGGAGCGGTTCCTGCTGCTTCACAGCTGATCTTGCAGGTGAGCAGGAGCTGGAAGCGGTGGCCACGAGCCAGTGGAGCAGGAGAGAGTGGAGCCTCAGCCCTCCTCAGGGGGCCAGAACCAGCGCGGCTCTTGTGCACGTGGAAGCGAAGCACAGCCAGGGGATAGTGCTGGCTACTGACGCGGGTATGGATATATCTATCGATAGATATAAAAACATTCATTTGGTGCCGCCTTTTTCCTTTTATATAATCCTTTTATAAATCCATAGCGCTGACGCACTGTTGCAAGCTCAGGACACCAGAGAACATCTCAGGGAAAGAAGGGCAGACTTTAAAGGACATTTTTTTCCTCTGTGAATCCTGATAATGGCCAGTAGATCTGATCTGGGGTATCTCCACCTCCCAGTCCTGGTGTGACTCCCATGCCTGTGTGGTTTTCCTGGCCCACGAGTCCAGCTGGAGACCCATCACCGCATCTAGAGCCCCCCGAGCTGCTCAGGGCTCTGATTCCCATTCAGCGTGGGGCTGGATAACGATTTCCTGGAACTGGACCTGAGGAAACGAGCAAAGGTGGCAGATGAGGCTTTTTCTCTTCCAGGAGCAATGTAGGCAAGAGGTCCCCCAGCAGGCCTGTCACACAAGCCATCACCCTCTGTGCAGTTCAAGTCCCAGTTCCCAGTTTCAGGAGGCTCTGGAGCTGCCCCAGTTCCATCCATGGTCATTATGGACCATGTGAGGCCATTTAGAGCCCCATCACGGCAGGGCAGGTCCCTGTGCTCCCCAGCTCCAGCTCTGCAGCAATGAATTATGGAGGAATGAACTTCACTAAACTCATTTTGAGAATTATCATTTCCTGGAATGGGCCTTTGTTTGCCACTAATGTTTACTGCCTTCCCGTCTCTCCCTCTGTTTCCATCAGTCGTAGCACTAAAGCCGTGACATTTAAACACAAGAGCCAAACCCACTTACTTTACTTCCTCGTACTTTTTGCCTCGATAAAAGTTACTCTTTTTAATCAGATACAGCAGCACCAGGTCACAGAAGAAAGCTCCCTGCAAATGGAAAGAACTTGTGGTCGATCTTTAGAGGAGAAGTTTTCTGCCCCAATTAGCAATAAGTATTAATTAAAGAAGAATAACTTGTAGAAGCTGTGGTTTGCTTTGCAGTCCATGTCATCTTAGGGGTATTTAGACTACGAGGTATGTCAGCTAATGCCTTTAAGACAGGAGACAGATGCAGCCCTGAGGAGCAGTCAGAGCTGCAAAAACTGATCTAAACCAACATTCCCATTTTATCCTCGTAACAGCCAAACCAGGGCCCCAAATATGTCCCTCTAAGAAAATACATTCACTTACCGCTCCCATGAGGGCGAGCCCCGAACCGATATTGATGATGGTGGGGATGATGTTAAATTTCCCTGCCTGAAAGAGAAAAGGCCACGAAGAACTTGGTGAAAGAACCACCCAGGAATCAGAGCCAAGGGTGTGGGTTTTACACGGGGGAAGCTGCTGGTGCCCGTGGGTGTGTTGTGCTGGCAAAGAGCAGGTGCAAGCACAGAACTGCAGTGAGCGATCCTGGAGGCTAAAGGTCTGCGTGTGCCTCAGATCCAACGGCCTGTGGCTGCATTTCTGAGCGTGCATCAGCCCTGGGTTAGGTTTGCACTCCGGGTCATCTCCTTTCTTATGTAGGGTTAGCTCCACTTGGAGGAATAGCAGGAGCTCCTTCCTACGACAAGCCAGAGGGGCTGTTCTTGTCCCAGAGCTGCCATCCCCATCCCAGAGCTGCTGTCCCACTAAGAAATGTCCATGTCCCCNGAAATACCCTGGCCTGGGACCTCACCTTCCCATTCACCATCACATCAAAGCGGATCCCATACGCTTTAATGAGTGTCCTGTAGTCGACCCCCTCGGCATCCCGGTAATATTTGGCAAACCTGGAATACAACAATATTGACTTTTAACTCCATCATCTGCCCCACACATGGGAACCATCTGAATTCACCTCTCTCTTCAGACAGACCCATTTCCCTACCATAAACTGCTTTACTTTGCCGTCAGCGTGGCTCCCTGCCTCCACTAAAGCTCTGTGCTTGGCTGGGGCAGTGCCAGGCACAGTCTGGTGCCACCTCACCCCCAACCTCCAGCTCTCCTGCGAGTCAAACCAGCTCAGCCCAACTCCGGTACCGCATCATATTCTCCTCTTCACTCACCTGAAGTTGTACCCAGAAGAGATGGACTTTTCTGCAAACTTGTTATCCAGCCGGCTAAAAGAATAGTGAGGATTACATTCAGAAGGGGCTTTATCAAGATCACAGTTCCATTCAATCTGAATTCCTATCACACCACCCTTAATGAAAGAGAGAGACAGCGTGAGGTTTTTTTTAAGCTTAGTGCAATTAACGTGTCTTCAAATTTGTCAGAATCCTTGGGCAAGGGACAAGACCAGCTGCATTTCTGGTCGCAGACATGAGCACACACATTCTGGATGGGCTGAGTTCACACAACACGAGCCCAAGTGTCTCCTACCTCCGAGGCCATTTCCTGGAAGTCGCTCCCAGCCCACCGGACGATGTTCCCCAGGAAGAAGATGGGGCAGTAGGGATGCTCTGTGCTGTAGTAGCAGCTCTTCAGGTAGGACTCGTTGTTGGTTACCAGCACGTTCATCCTGCACAAAGGGAAGAGGGGAATCCACCTTGTCTCCCTCTCCGCTTGCCTGCCCAGACTATGCCACCAAGACTGCAGAGACAAGAGCCTTCTCCAACATCCTCTACACAACAAAATGGTACCTTGCCACCAGCCTCGTCACTCTGCGAGCCTCTCTGCTGTTGGCCCAGGGAAAACCAGTCTGCCCACACAAAAGTGACCTCCAGGCCAGGCCAGGACTAGGCCAGCTGAATCTGGGTTCAGGAAAGGACTCACATGGAGCAGGTTGCCACAGTGCTCCACGGCCACCTGGTTTTCTCAAGGAAAACCAATAAAGATGCCAGAAATATCTAGCTGAGCCTGGAGAACAGCAAAAGCACTCTCCTTTCTACGCTTCATTTTGTCCATATTGTAGCACCAAATGCAAACAAACGGTTTTATCCCGGTCAGTTTCTGAGAAGCTCCAAGTCCTCATTATCTCCTTTACTTCATGCACTGTAGAAGAAGGAACATCCACCTCCCCAACCCTTGGGCAGGAGAAGGACAGTGGAGCAAACTGAGGTTATCTGCACTGCGATGGAAAGGACAGGGACATCTCTAAGCACCTGCACTTACTTGGAAAACTTAAACTTGGGGAAGCGGATTGAGTTCTTGATGTAAACAGTGAAGTTTTCTGCACTGGCGAGAAGTGGTTTCCTGGAAGAGAAGGGTTTGTTACCTGGTTTATGCTCATATCTTACCCACAGGTTTAAACTGGAATTGCCATTTTAGAAATAGCTAGCTTTCACCCCATGGTGCTGGGCCAGCCACACCACCTTTCCCACCCTGCCAGCAAGGATCTAGTGAGGAGCGTGCAGGCTGAGGGGAAGCCTCGGGAGCTGGAAAGAGCCCTGGAACAGCCAGTGAGCCAAGCAGGGGGGAGCAGAGAGCCAGTCCTGCTTGGGTGCCACACCGAGCTCCCTCCTGCACTGGAACAGCCAACATTCAAGTGAGGGTGCAAGCAGAGGGAACCCAGAAACCACCCCGAGTGAGACACAAGCCAAGCAACTCAAGCTTGGAAACAAGCATGGGATGACCACGTACTTGGGCTTGGATCTTTTCTCCACTGGGCACCAGGCCAGTATCTCACAAGTCCCTCTGACGCTGTCCCTGTCTTTCAAACAACGGCCAGTCTTAACCCCTGTGGCACAGACATCACAGAAAAGGTCACACAGAGCAGCCGCCTCCTCTCCTCGCCCACAGGGCACACGGAACTCAAATGCTTTTCATGCCACCCTAAGCCCCCTCCCTGCTGTGAAAGAGCCTCTCATCTGGAACAACCTTTCCCTTGTTCTTTCTCTGAGCAGCCCAGGGTGCTCTGGCCCAGCCACCACAGAGCTGTAACAATCTTAAGAAAAGATGGTGTAAAGTCCTTGCCATCCTCTGTAATCAGAGATCTCTGAGGTTGTAATCAGGCCAAGGCCTCTGAAGGAACCTGCCTCTACCAGACACAGAGCTGGAGGGACCCTTCCCTTACCATTGCCAGCCACCACTGATCTTCCTGCCGGGCAGTCCTCGTCCTTGTCACACAGGGCATCAGGAATGCTGGCACTCTGCAAAGTGGAAGAGGACAGAGGTGAGACCTGTGGCAGGACGAGAGACTCAGCTGAGTAAAAAAGCATTGCTGATGCTGGCAAGTCCTCTATAGGATGGTGAGCACCAAAAAGGTGCAGCTGAAGTGGTGACCACATGCAAACAGTTCAACACTATCCCACCACCAGCAACCCCACAGTGTCCTGCTTTTGGGCTCTGCTCAGTCTGGAGAGGGACAGGCTGTGGAAAAGCCCAGACAGCACCTACCACTCACCAAAGCCAAGCAGGAGGCCACAGTATGTCACTGTAGGTACTAACCCTACCTTTGATTTAAGCTACAAGCTCTCAGAACTCAAAATGACTCTTCCCTTGGCTGCACGCTGGGGTCATGCAGCCACTAGAGGACAGCCATGTCCTGAGCAAGGCAGCCATGCTTTCAGCCCAGGCTAACCCTCGGCTTGAGATATGGAAAATTAATCACTGCTACATGGAGACAACACTCCCTTGATGGCCAGTGTCCTCCTCCCCCAAGTTCCAGCCCATTCTGAACCACACCTCCCCAGAGGACATTTCAATATGACATGGAAAGATCTCGTGCCTTTGGCCCATAATGCACCTTGTGGGAGGCAGTAAGCACCCTCCCGTGTCCTGAAGGTAACAACAGCCTGAATGTTCAGCCCTTCCCAGGATGGGGCTCTTAGAAAGTCTCCTCTACCCATAACTAGACTGAATCACCCCAAAGTTGTTTCCCATGTCCTTTTCTGACCACAAGCAATCCCTGTTCTGGTCTCATCTCCAGCTGGGCAGACGTCCAACACCTTCAACTAAAGTCAGAGAGACTCTACATGATTAGGGCCTCTGAGAATTAAGACAGCTGAACCTCCCAGGTCTGCAGCAACCAGTGCGATTTTCCCAACTGAGATATTACACTACAGAGAAAAACCGTTGGCCTTCAAATCCTTCCTGTGTTTGTTGCTCCCCAGGTGTCCTCTGTCAGTTCTTACCCCTGGTTTTGGAGGGGTCGGGGGGCCAAGGGGCTCAGTTCTTCCTACCTCAGGACACGTGGCTTGCCTCTGGTTTGGGGTCACAATCAGATTCGTCATGACAAAGAAGACATTTTCACCCTAGAATAAACAAAGGAAGGCGGGAAGAGTTAGAAAACACGTTTTGCTCTTAAAGTACCTGTTACGAGGAGGATGTTGTTCTCTGCAGGGCAGTAACACCTCCCTCCCTCCTGATGCTTTTCAGGCTGAGATGCCACCACCGTGCCCTTTGGCTGGGTGTTTGTTTGGATGAGGCTGGTGGGTCTCAGTGGCTTTAGAGATTCTGCTTCAGAGACTGCATCTATTTGGTGAGCAGGACCGCTGAGCCCTTCCTCGCTGGCTGCTCGGCAAGCACTAGTTCTTTTCCCTGGCCCCCTGGTCAGGGATCAACGGCCCCGTGCCTGTGCCAAGCCGGGGGGGGCTGTTCTCAGCCAGGGTCGGGCTGTTACAAGCCCGAGCTCACGGAGCCAGGCAGCCGGGCACAGCGCAGGAGCGGGTTTAGTGCAACACCACGGACGTGCGATACAACAACACAGAGCACCTCTACTGCTGGTGTGGCTGTACGAGAGAGAACACAGATCCCTTTAGTAAGCCATAGGGATGACTGCCCGAGACATGCAAGGAGAGACTTGCCTGCATCTTCTGCCCTAAAATCCGTATTTCTGGCAGCGCAGTGTTTCCTCTGCATTAGGCAAAGCCCCGATACGCACGGCTGACTCCTCTGGAGCCTTCCCTCCTTCGCACACTTACAGCTTCTATTTCATCCCTTCCCTGCATTCAGCAAGAAGTTAAAACAGCTACCTTTTCTCCTAAACGGTTTCCCTTTAACAACCACCCAGCAGGGGTCTAACATCGCGGTGGCTGCTGGAGGCTGACGCACGGCGGGGCAGGCTGGATCCAATATTGCAGCCTGGTGGCCTGGCCACATTCTGCTCCGTGATGCCATAGCCCAAACATCAAGCACCAGCCCAGAGGCAGAGCCCCCGTTGTTACTCAGAACATCCCGCTACGAGGCTTCTCAATAAGCCATCAGGCAGTAACAAGCCCACTGAGTCCCAGTCTGACGAGTTAAAATACTGGTCAGCATCACCGTTTCACTGCTGGGTGTGGGCACCAGCCAATTGCTAAATGTCCCCAGACCTTCACGCAGCTTGAGCAAGAGGCGTTGCAAACATGCTGCCCGGCCTTCCTGCTGCCCGGCACACGGCGCTCCGAGACCCACGGCTCCCACCGAGGCTTTGCACGGCATCGGTGGAGAGACAGAGGACAGGTCGGCAGGTCTGAGTAAACACGGGCTGCAGCAGGAGGAAAGTGAACCCTTATTCTTACGTACAGACAAGCCAATTGTTCAATTTACCGCTCTCTGCCCCCTGCCAGCACAAGACCCTGGTCTTCCCCTCACGTCTTTCCGTGCACGTGTGGTAGACACCAGCAGGGCAAGCACAAACAGCCCCGGGCAAGCACAGCTGGGCAACTCCAGCCCGGTGCTGGGCCACATCTGCTCCTGCCTTTCCCCTTCAGCATCAGCCACGCATCTCGCTTTGTCCGAGTCGAGGAAGCGGCAAGGCAGGTTTAGCCAGACACATTTCAAACAACCCTCATTGCTCAAATTGCAGGAGATTTTCCTCCCATCTCCCACCCCCTCCAGGCTGCCCCGTGTCTGCTCTAGCCCCGGGACAGAGGCCAGCAGACACTTTGAAAAGTCCTGCTGGAATCCACAGGACTTCTCCTGCAAGGCTCTGCTTGCCAAGTGGCATGGGCCTTTGCGAGAGAGACAAACCTGCTTTGGTATTTGCTGGAAAGACCTAAGAGAAGGCCCAGCAATGCTTTCTTGTAGCCCACCCTCCTGCTGATTCATAGGAAAGACCTGGATGCATCACTTCAGCCTTTCCACCAGCAGCCACACTGGAAGATGGCCTTTCCAGCTGCCAACCTGTGGAGGGATGACGTAGTCTGCAACATCCCACAGCCTTTCCCCCAGCTCCGAGGTGTTGGTGAAGGCCACCCCTTTCAGCTTGGTGATGACAGAGCTCTGCAGGGACGTGTCGATGTCCTGATAGCCCTTCTTGACAACAAACACCCACCTGCAGAGACACAGGAGGCAGCGGGGTTAGCAAGTGGTGTCAGGGAACGAGTCAGAGAAGATTTACTGTTCAAGGACAAATCAAAACATACCAACAAGACCAAACCCTCTGCAACTACTACTACAAATTTAGAATAAACTCCTTGACACAGGTATCCACAGGATTGGAGAAAGAGTCAGGACCAAGACTCGGCATGGAGAGAAAAGCGTAATAACTAGTCATGGGATAAAACCCCAAAGCTTCTGCTTCCCTGTCCTGTGCTGTGCTCAGCAACCTTGATGGAAAGCGGGGAGGGCAGGGCTCTCTGTTCCTCACAACGAAAAAAAATATAAGCTTTTGCAAGTTGCAGTGAAGTGTAATCTCTTTCACAAAACCAGGACTTTCTCCCATTTTAGCAGCCCACCATCAGGCTTCCAGTCCAGCCGCAGACTGGGGAGATGCGGGTGAACTGAATATCACTACCAGAAATCTGTAGGGAATGTTCTCAGCTGGATGCAGGACCTGTTGTAAGCCAGTGTGATGGTAACAACCCGATGCCACCCTGAGCTCTGTGCTGGGCTTCAGGCTTCTCACCAGCACCCCTGGAAGAGCTGCTTCCCTGCTGAGCAGCCCAGGGAAAGGCTTTGCTTTCTTCTCCCCGCTGGGAGCAGCAAAAGCTCCACACCACTGGGTGAAAGCCTCTCTGGGTTAAACGAAACACCTCCAGCTTTTCCACAATCCTGCCATATTCAGGTGCCAAATCACCCAGACCCTTGAAGATGGTGTGGGTGGAAGGGCAGGTTTTGGGGGAGGATTGCCGGCAAATCTGCTGGCACGGCTGCCCTTTGCGGCACGCTGACCTGCAGCGGGGAGAGCAGCACTGATGGATGCTGCCCTTCACCTGCTGCTCGGGACAAACCTGATTTATAACATTTCCCCACCCCTGTGAAATTTCCTACTTTCCTGTTTTCCCAAGAACATCGTTTTTCTCTCCCAGGAGGGCTCAAAAGCAGACCCTTACCTTTTCTGCAGTGAAGTGGGGAGGAAACGGTAGCTACGTGCAAGAAATCTGGAGGGGTTTTATGCTCAGAACCCCTGAGAGCCTCTGGACAGGAACAGGTACACAATCAAGACATCCGACTGACACTAACAGATATGCTCTAAGCCCCCAGCCACAAAGAAGTCACTGCAGGACCATCGGTGACAGTGACAGAGGGCTGCAGAAGGCAACAGAAGCCTAGGGAGGAAAATAGCCTGTATGGCCCCACCAGTATCGAAACACCCACAGGCACTGGTCGTGCTGTATCCCTCTTGGACAGAGGATGTGTCCTCAGCAATGTTATCTACAGGATTCCTCCTTTAGCAGCTCGTACATGCCAGACTGCTGAGACTTCAGCCCTACCCTGCTAACTAAAGCAGGCTCCAGGTCTGTACACCTCTCTATAAATAAACCCAGCACGTAAAAATGACTCTGCTATATTTAATCAGTGAAAACACGAGGTGTGAGAGAGGTGAAGGGACTCAGAAGCACAGGCAGCGAGGGTGAAGATTTACAAATCACATTCTGCAAAGCCTCAGAAACTCAGGAATCAACGGCACAGGCATCTCATAGGCTGAATAATTCCAGGTCCGAGCTTGCAAGGAGCATTGCTGTGGTTATTGCATGTCAGCAGGACCCAGCCTCTTACAGAATCGGGCCTTTTCTGAGAGGTGCTCCTGTTATCTCCATGCCAACTCCCCCTGCTCTGCAATCAATGCCAGACTTTCAGGCTGCTTCAGCCTCCGCAGCCCTGGCTGCTGCAGCCCCCTCCAGCAAAGAAACCTGCCACCGTGTGCTCGGTGCCCTCCCGTTCAGACTCCAGCATGTCATGCAGACGTGCAGACAAGGCAGGTTTGTCCCAGAGCTCAGCAACCGTGGCCATAAACGCTATTGTTTCGCATGTGTAACCCTAAGGTGTTAAGGACTGGCACCGTTCCCACCAAATACAGACATAAAGGCGTAAATAATGCAGTACAAAGCCATAGTGCCATTTGATCTATTTTTAACCCCATGTTAAAGGAGGTAGAGCTGAATCTAGCAACCCCTAGCAGGTGAAATATCAGATATAAGTCTGTTAGACGTTACAAAACCCAGCTGAATCAACAAACGGAATTATCTGCATTAAAATCCCCAGGCACGGGGAGCTGCTGCTCCATGCGGAGTATCCTACATTAAATCTCCAGCACAACACAGCAAGCAAAGGCAGCCGCGGCAGCACGTGAAACGCAGGGTGACTCTCTTACCCCACCAGGTAAGCCAGAATGGAGAGCTGCACCACTCGATAGAGAATCCCCACCTTCTTGTTCTTCGCAATGACGTATTTCTCTGTCTTATAATCGAAAAGCGAGAGAAATAAACCTTTCCAAGCCACCTGCCCCATGCTCCCGGCTCGCTGGGTGCCGGCGGCTGGAGGAGGCAGTGGCGCTCGCAGCTCGCATTATCCACACGTGTCCCCCATGGAAACCCGACACACCAACCCCTCCGCAGCCACCGCTCGATCTCCTCCTCCCGCCAGCAGCTCTCAGGGCAGAAACCAGCAGCTGCACTAACGACAGATCCTTCCGTTGCTGCTTCACAATTTCTCCTCCGGGGAAGCCTCCGCCACCCTTTTGCTCCCGAGCTTCATTCTCTGCCCTGCAGTCACAAAATATTTATAGTGAAGCACTAGAAGGAAGCCTATAGAAGAGCTGGAGAGGGATTCTTTGTCAGGGAGTGGAGTGATAGGACAAGGGGGAACAGTTTTAAATCGGAAGAGGGGAGATTTAAATTAGATATTAGGAAGAAATTCTTTGCTGTGAGGGTGGTGAGGCACTGGAACAGGTTGCCCAGAGAAGCTGTGGCTGCCCCATCCCTGGAGGGGTTCAAGGCCAGGCTGGGTGGGGCTGGGAGCAACCTGGTCTGGTGGGGGGGGTTGGAACCATGGCAGGGGGGTTGGACCTCAATGATTTTTAAGGTCCCTTCCAATCCAAACCCTTCCATGATTGTATGCTGTAGCGTGAAGCCACGTTACAGCACCCAAGGTGACAGAGCTATACCTCTCGCTGCTAAATGTTGATGCTTCTCTTCAGCCTCGATGTGATGACAAAGCACCTGGTTAAATTTTTAATTTCTTACACATCTGCATGAGCAGTGAGAACTCAGGTCCTCACTAGACATCCAAAACACCTCTCTGGTTACTACATCTTCCCACCAAAAAAAACCCAACAATTTAAGAAGCTAAAGAAGCAATTGTGCCTGTGGTTAAGGGACCAACCACCGTCACGTCTCAGTAAAATGCCCAGCGAGTGCCGAGGGAGGCACACGGAGACACAGAACACGGTGTCTGATGAAACACCAAAGGGAGAGGAACAGTTTAACCCTTTAACTCTTCTTTAACAGAAGAGCTGTCTACTAGACAGCAGTGCAGGAGATGACTCCCTCATCTCACAGAGGCATTTGCACGTGCAAGGACATGAAACAATCATGACTTCAACCAAGAAAGAAGACACCCCCTCCTCCATCTCCATCTGCCTTATCTGTCTGGGTGACTGCACAGGATAAAATCAGACCAACCAACCTGCCAACAGTTAAGCACACGTTGCCTCCTGGCCTGGTTTTACTTGGTGGCACAGACACAGGTCTGCCAGGCATTTTTATAATTATTTTCCAGGTCAATTAATGTGAGAAACGACTTACACAGGTTAGAAAAAAAATGTTCCTTAGGGTGAGAAGTGTTTCTGCTACTTCTGCTGCTGAAGTCAAACGGGTTTGATCACTAAAAGAAAAAGGATATTGAACTGATAATATTCTCGGTTTTTTAGAGCCAACAAGCAGAAGCACAGTTGTAATAGTTGTTCTGGAAGAAAAAGTTTCCATTTGTATCAACTGAACACAGAATATTCTGAATACTGATGAGTACAGGCTAAATTTGTGCTGATAACACTGTGGCTGACATGCTCTTACGGATGTTGTTCTTAACACCTTCTAGTTTTCACAACCTTAGGCTTTTTCTTGCCTGGAAATCAAGATCACTGGTGTGTTTCTCCGAGTGTTTGTGGGTTGTTCAAACACAGGCTGTTTCATTCTGCAGGGCGAGGAAATAACCTAAAAAAATATCTAATCATCATCTGCTAAAGACAAAAACCAGTCATTTCTCTTCACCCTTCTCAAGGGACAGAGGCTGAATCTCTTCTGCAAGATCCCTCTCTCCTCAAGTCCAACGTTTTGAATTTCTCATGGAAAAAAACAGTTGTGCTCCTTTCCCAGGAGGGCTGTTTGCTCAGCCTGGGAATTCTCCCAGGGAGGATTTTTCCTTACGGTACTGCAACTCTCCCTTCCTCTCTTTCTTTTTTATCCCTGACCTGTTACACCTATGAGTAACTCCTCACGCTGCTCACGGCGATTGCTTTCTCATTTTTCACACGTAGTCACAGGACACACGTCCCCCTCTGCCCAGGCTGCTCCCCGTCTCCATTTCCCTCCACCTGTCAGTAGTTCTTCGGTGTTCCGCAGCCCCAGGGCTGAACTCAGCCCAGTCACGAGCCCGTAAATGCCACATAAAAACACCGTGGAAACTAAACTTTAGACCCCTGCCCTGACACAGCACCATTTACCTGGTCTAGTGGGAGGTGTCCCTGCCCATGGCAGGGGGGTTGGAACACAATGATCTTCAAGGTCCTTTCCAACTCTAACCATTCTATGATTCTATGATTTGAAACCCAGCAAGCATGGCTCTGTCCCTCAAGCTTCTCAACATCAGCCCAATAATATGTTAAATCACACCCAAAAGAGACGGTGGCTTTTCCAGGCACTGGCAGACAGCCCTGGCCAGTACAGGCGTGATTCACGAGCCACTGCTGGAGGTGCCCATTATAGGCAATTGTCTTGTTCGCTTCCAGGTCTAAACCGTCACCCCCAAGGCATTAATTCTCTCCGTCATCCCCACTCCACCCTTTGCTGAGCTATCAAGTGCAAGAGAAAACACGGGCTCTCCCATGCAGGAGGGCTGACTCATCAGACGCTGAGACATCTCTGAAGCATTGGAAATGCTCCTGCAGCAAATGCCTGAGTGATGCAGATGCATCAATCTTTAGAAATGGGCGCCAGACCAGCTACTGAAATAGAAAGGAGATGAAGAACAGAGGATGTAAATAGGAGATAAACTATTTTGGCAAGGAAATGAGCAGTGGAAAAGCAGAGGTCGGCTTTCTCCATTAGTGGTTTTTTCCTCATGGTATCATACTTGTATGTCAACATCTAAAAAAAAAATAAATAAAAAAAATAAGGAAAGGGAAGAGTTGAACCGCTTGAAAGAGGAAATTGCTTTTAAACCACAGCTCATGCACACAGAAACACATAGAAATCAGTAACATCAGCCATAAGCTGCTTTCTGAAGAGGAAGGCTTGGGATGCATGAACAAAGAAACACGTGCGCAACCCGCGGTGAAAAACGCTCCATTCGTCTTCCCTTTTAATCACCGTTGTGACTTTGTGATGTAAGAAAGAGGTATGTTGCCACTTGCCAATGAAAGATTGGCAGAAATCAGCCTTTTGTCCTCCTAACTAGCACGGCTGCACACTCAGACACAATGGGAAAGGAAATCTTTCTTCAAGGAGCTATTAGGAAAACGTTGAGATTGGGTTTTGCCTAGAAAGGGAACCAGTGAAAAGAATGTTTCCAACCCTGAGAAATGGAACTGTGCTGAAGCTCCTGAATATATTCTCTCTTTGATTCAGCTCATCATTTCCAGGAGGGCCATTTTCAGCCTTTGAATGCGTTTCAGGTTCCTTCCCTAAGTCTTCTCCTGTTCAGCATGCAGGAGGTCTCCTTGTCATTAGCTGGAGTGTTTATCCACACCTCTCCCCTAACCCGAGAGACCAAAGAGAGGGGAGAAAAATACTGCATAGCTAATGAAACTAATCCATCATGCCCTGTTCCATGAGAGAGCTGGCACCAAACCAGGCAGCAGAAATTAAACGAAAGTACATATAAAACACGGTTAGAGTAAGTGATAGCTGGGACAGCAGCATCACGCAGTGCTGTATCACAGCGTTTTCACCTTCTAAAGTCAGCCAATGAAAGCATCGTTGGGAAATAAGAGGAGAATGTTAAAGTGTGAAAGCTGAATGGTTTTAATAAAGTGTGTATTCACATTAACCGCTGCCTTAAAATGAAGCCCTGCTCTTCAATATACCAGACAGATTGGTTTTTTACTTCTTTGCCAACACATGTTAATCCTGAACGGGGAAGATAGGAAACTGGTCCTGGTTTGACCGCTCCATCGGAGCTTGCTTTGCTGCGAGTGCGGAGGAAACACCTTCATCCCCCTCCTTCACCTTCAGCACATCAACAGCTAGAATGTCTACACTGAGGCCTCTGCCCTTTCCTCCTTGGAATTACCAATAGGGAAACTCTTTCCAGCCATGGGAAAACACACGTGCTACTCAGGCTTGGCCCCCAGAGGGAAAGGTTTCACGAGTGCCTCCCTCACCCCGGCACCTGACTGCGCCTTGGCTCTGGAGGCTGGTGGTGCTGGGAGCCGGGCGTGTGTTGGTGTGTCCCAGCTCAGCTGCACAGACCTACTGGAGCCAGTTTAGCCAAGCTGGCAGAAAGAGCAACCTGCTCACCGCAGCCCAGCTCCGTTCCAGCTCATTCCCCCTGATTATAATAAGAGACAGGAAATTTCTCTTTTGCGCTGCAATCCAATTAGCCTCCAAATAAAGCCGCCCCACCAGGCTCTCAAGCCCAGCGAAGCACTTCATGGCTCCTATCCGATGCGCTTGCGTCAGCACCCTGCACTTAATAATGAAGAACTACTTACACCCTTTTCCAGAGAAGCTTTCCTAAGCGGCAGACTCCCACTTCACCTCCTGCTCACCTCCAGGCCACCGCACTCCCACCGTTCTCAACATGCTGAGGGAATTGGAACCCACAGCTTGTGGATCTTCCTGGCATATGAGAAAGATGAAAGCAGCTGGTATCACCCCTGATTAAAATAGCATTGCAAAATGCATCCTGTCCTCCCCTTCAAGGATACAATTAAAAAGCCGTCTCTGAGGCATCAGCCCTTGTCAGTCACCGCCCACCTTCACACCTCCTACTCCTTGGTCAGATCACCACAAAAATAGCCCAAATCAATCAGGTGAATACAAGGAGGTAATATCCAAACCTGGAATGATCCAGAGCCAAGCCAGGACCTGGAACTAAGACAGTGGATGGGGATGTGTG
Organism: Pedionomus torquatus; assembly: GCA_013398155.1. Classification (NCBI taxonomy): domain Eukaryota; kingdom Metazoa; phylum Chordata; class Aves; order Charadriiformes; family Pedionomidae; genus Pedionomus; species Pedionomus torquatus. The sequence goes on from VZRU01006314.1 coordinate 29,277, forward strand.
ACCAGCACCAGCAGAGAACAAGCACCTCTTTTGCTCTCCAGGACCACCAGCAGCATCGGGAGTCACCTCTCCCTAAGTGGGCAAGTCAAAGGTAGAATACCAAGCCCTTCTAGCCTCACGCGCAGTGTCAGGAGAACAGACCTGAATGGAAAAGAGTGTAGGACTGGAGGCATACCCGTCTGGATTTCCTACTCAAGAGCAGAGAAACACTCCCTTTTGCACGATGTGTAAAGCTTGTGAATGATGTCTACAGCTCAGAGACCTCTAGGACATCTGCAGCAGCTTCCCCACCGGTGACAGCCAGACCCCAAGCAGCTGGGGTCAGACCTTTAATGACTCTGAAGGAGTCACTTGTGACTCTTCTGTCGTCCAGGGAAATGGCATAACTGCGCCACCACCAGAGTGCACTGGAGTCAGGGCCACGCAGCAAGGCCACAAATATTGACAAGGATTTTGCACAGGGGCTATTATTCAAAATGCAGATTGCAAACTGATTTAGAAGCAGACCCAAGCAAGGCTTCCATGGAAACAGCACAAAAGCCCAGCTGTGGTTTGGATGACTGAGTCTTGGCAGTCTTGGCTAATCCCTTAAGTGCCATCCAATTACTGCAAATGTGTTTGGCATCTACTGCAGCAATTGCAAAGAATTAAATGGTCGGATGGCACCCATTAGAAATTACAAGTCACAGAACCCTGTAATGCATTTAAGAAAAAACATCTAAAAAGGAAGATAGCATTACCCACTGCAAGAACTGACCTCCTTGAGAGCCATTTTCCCACAAGGAAAGGGATCCAAGTAATGAGAGAAACTTAATTCAGAGAAGAAACTAGAAAAAAAATGAGAGAAAGAGAGAATAACAAGATGGGGTGAAGGAGCCAGGTTTGTTTAGCCTTGAGAACTCTCCTTGCAACTCCTTCTTAGCACAGCTTCTACAATTAACCCTCCTTCCCTTAGGAAAGTAACGAAAAAAAACTACAAAGAGCTTTTCTGTGCCCAGACTTACCAAGTATGACCTCACTGTAGAGATCTCCAGGTGCTTTGGAACAGGCAGGACTTTGGTGCGACACAGAGAAGGTCTGGGAGGGATGATGGGCAGCAAGACCACAACTGCTGAGACGTACTGCAGTCCTTTCACCACATGGCACACAGTGGACGATCTCTCTAGAGAGGTGGAAAAAACAGACAATACATTTTCCTTTTCCTAAGGAAAGCCAGCATGCCCTGAAGCTTGAAAATAAATAAGTGAATAAAACAAGAACTTTTGAAATAAGTGTCTTCCTTATAATGCCACCACCTCAGTCAGCGCTGTGCTCAGCACCTCCAGAGGAGCAGCTTTCCTGCCTGAAGCTCTTCAAAGGGATTCTCTCTCTCAGCCCGGCATATTCTGCTTTCCACGCACTTAATTCCTCACAAAGGTCTTTCCACACAGGGATGTGCAAAGAACACCTTTGTACCAGCTGTGCCAACATCTGGACTGAGCGATGGAGAGCAGCCAGAGATGTGCAAAATGTTCAAACCACCTTCTGCCAGCGAGTGACACACAGCCAGGCTCCTCCTGCAAGAAGTTACTTTCAAAGAAGATGTAATTAAAAACACTTCAAAAAAGAGGATTTTCACAAAGGTTGTGTGTGTGTGTGTGACAGTACAGCCACTCAGACCAGGCAAACCACCCTCCTTTCCGAATAACCCAGAGCTGCTATGACAAAACCCCTGGCACAGGTTGTTCCTTGGGTCAGGCAATAATTTCCTCTCGGAGCTCTCACCTAGGAAGTCTCGTTGCCTCAATCCCAGGCACCTGTGAGTAGATCTGGAGTAACTCACTCTCTGTGAGAAGCTCCAAGAAACTCTATCAACCAGCCAGGGAGGAGAGAGAAAGAAATTCAAGCCAGAAGAATGGCTGCAGCTGCTGATTGAGCTGGATGCCAGTGCAAGATCTCTGCACCTTTCTTTCTCGTCCTGTTGAGAGTCACGCAAGGGTCCTGTATTGTGCCAACCAGACCTTGCTGTGGTACCTCTTCCTTCTGTCCTAAGCAGTCAGGCTGGTGTGCTCAGCACCTTCAACTGCTGGCTGCTTGGCAGCCAAATTCAGAGCTAGGACGTAGCCGGGCTTGCCCATCCTGGTGGTCCCTGCAATAGCCTTGAAGAGACGTATTAACAGCACTACCTGGGCACTAGGCAGGAATTTCACAAGGAAACCTCAACGAAGATCACAGTTTGCTGGTGAACTTTAGTTTTTCCATCAGGCAACACTGGTTAAGGCAGAGGAAACAGGAACTGTTTTGCCTTCTGAAGGTCCTAATGAAAAAAAATCTGTGTTTACTGCTGTGTGTAAACACACCTGAGATTCGTGGGGTTTATGGTTAGCCAAACATGACAGAAATAGAACAACTACGTGTTTAGGGACAGAGGAAGCCATGGAGAGGAATGGTACCAGATATCTGCACTTGTTCTTCTTTGGAAAATGCAAACACCTGAAAGGGCCTGAGATCATTTCCTCACTCAGGCAAGAAAATGCCTGGTGGTGGCTAATGCCAGCCACCAGCTTCGGCCAGGAGTCTTCTGTCCCCAAGCCCTGTAAACCGCAGTTACTGATCATCTGCAGAATGCTGAGAAGCTGAGGGTGCTCGTGATGCAGGCTCTGCCCCTGAGGCGGGGCGGTGGATGTGCTAATCTGGGGACTTTCGAAGAATTATGGAGAAAGAAATAAAAGGAACCAGGTAGCAGTTGCTTTTCAGTCTCTTCAGAAAACTGTGCTGCAACAGCAAATCCTTATTCAGGCTGTAAGAACCACCCTGTCCAGTGCTGCCACCAAGCTGTGCCTGGTGCATAGAACCTTCTGAGGAGAGTATTTCCAGACTGATGAAAGCTCACGGTGCTCCAAGAGTCGTTTCACGAAGGGCGATTTCTGCAGGAAGCGAGAGGAGCGCAGGCAGCATCTCTTCCAAGCGCTGAGGGCCTCCCGGGAGACGCTGCCGTGAATAAATCGTCGGCCTCGCTCTGCAGTGTCAGAAAACAGCACCACGTCTGGAGAACAGCCTGGTGAGGGGTCTAGAGAACAAGTCCTACAAGGAGAGGCTGAGGGAATGGGGCATGTTTAGTTTGGAGAAGAGGAGGCTGAGGGGAGACCTCCTTGCCCTCTACAGCTCCCTGAAAGGAGGGTGTAAGAGGTGGGTGTTGGCCTCTTCTCCCAAGGGAATAACGACAGGACCAGAGGACGTGGTGTGAAGCTGCGGCAGGGGAGGTTTAGATGAGATATTAGGAAGAGCTGTTCCCCTGAGAGGGTGGTCATGCCCTGGAAGGGCCTGCCCAGGGAGGCGGTGGAGTCACCATCCCTGGAGGTATTTCAGAAAGGTGTAGATGTGGCACTTTCAGGGCACGCTCTAGTGGCTGAGATTGAAGAGTTGGGTCATTTGTTTTGTGGGGTTCGGTTGTCCGTGCGGGTTTTTGCATTTTGGTTGGGGGTTTTTGGTGCGTGTATGGTTGGGGTCGATGATCTCGGAGGTCATCTTCTAAGGAAAAATTCCACGATTGTGTGAAAACCAACATCTCCACCACGGCGTAGAAGGAAACCTCACCCTCTTGCCTCTTAGCCAAGGCAGCAGAGTCTTCTGTGTACACCCAGTGCCAGGTATTTAAGGCCAGTTTGACCGTCAGGGTGACACCGTCTCCACCAGCGCGGGTGGAGCATCTCCCCATCCCTGGGGGTGTTTAAGGCCAGGCTGGATGGGGTCAACCTGCCCTAGTGGGAGGTGCCCCTGCCCGTGGCAGGGGGGTTGG
>VZRU01006314.1:33846-67684 GCA_013398155.1 Pedionomus torquatus
GCTCGGGCATCCTGCCGGGCACCGGCTCCTCCGTCCCCTCCTGGGGCAGCCCTCTCTCCCGGTAACGGGGAGCCGCTGCACTCCACGCCGCACGACGGTACCGCTTCCGAGGAACCGTCTGAGGTTCTAAGGGGAGAGTCAACGCAAGGAAGCTTGCCCTGGCACAGCGGCGAAGCCAAGAAGTACCAGCTCACACCACTGGTGGTCTTGGACCCTCAGGAAGTGCCACTGTGGCTGATGAGCACAAAATGCAACAACGAGGCCGGTATTCAGCCTGCCTGCCAGCAGCCAGTATCTCCTTTGGGCCTTCAAGGAATCTTGGAGAATAAATATCAAAGTACCGCGGTGATTCCTGGAGGGGGAAGCACCTGTAGAAAAGCTTGCATCAGTGGCTTCAGTGCCAGCCGGTGGGGCAAGCAAATAAGGCTCCGTCCAAAAAGGCACAAAAATAAGAGACAGCAGCAGCCAAAGAACTCGTTTCTCAGACCACAGATGAGGCAAAAAGGAATGAAGAAGGATGTTCTGGAGACGTCTGTAGATGTTAGAGACAATGGCTGTTCATTCCTCAGTAGCTCCCGTGCCTGGGGTAGAGTTCGAGCATCTTTGTCCTTCCATAAGAAGAAGAAAGTTGCCGCAGAAGAAAGCTTTTGTAGCAGTGTCCTCTGTACCCCTTCTATGAAATTCCAGCTTTCAGGGCACCAATTGACCCAGTCCGGTGGTATGGCTCAGTGTGGCGCTTGGTCTGCTTCCTCCATGGTCCTGCTGGCTCCCAACAATTCCTCCTCTGTCCTGGAGCCGATGCTTACAGACGCAGAGAAGGTGTTCGGGGAATGCCACCAAGAGGGGCCTATCACTTTTGAGGAATGCATTCCTTTAGATAAGATGAAAGATTGCAAGAAAATTGGAGAAGGGGTGTTCGGAGAGGTCTTCCAGGTGGACAGTGAGAGAGGACCTGCGGCCTTAAAAATAATTCCCATTGAGGGGTCTGAAAGAGTAAACGGTGAAGCTCAAAAGAGCTTTGGAGAGATTCTGCCTGAAATCATAATTTCAAAAGAACTCAGTCTTCTGTCTGAGGAGTCTGTGAATAGGACCGTTGGGTTCATCAGCTTGTACTCTGTGCACTGTGTTCAAGGGGCCTATCCTAAGTATCTCCTGGAAGCCTGGGACAGGTACCATGAAGTAACGGGATCAGAAAACGATCGGCCAGATTTTTTTGGGGACAAACAGCTCTTCATGGTTCTGGAGTTTGAATTTGGAGGCAGCGACTTGGAGAATATGAGAAAGGGGTTCAGTTCGGTGACATCGGCAAAAAGCGTTTTGCACCAGGTGACTGCTTCCCTGGCTGTGGCAGAACAGGAGCTGCGCTTCGAGCACAGGGACTTGCACTGGGGGAACGTGCTGGTCAAGAAAACAGATGTCAAGGAGCTCACTTATGTGCTGAACGGGACAACACACACCATCCCCGCAGCGGGGATTCACGTCAACATCATAGATTATACCTTGTCGCGGCTGGAGAAGGACGAGTTAACTGTCTTTTGTGACCTTTCCACTGATGAAGAACTCTTTCAAGGCGCGGGGGACTACCAGTTTGATATCTACAGGCAAATGAAAGCAGAGAACGCCAACAACTGGACGGACTATCATCCACACAGCAACGTCCTCTGGCTCCACTACTTGTCAGATAAATTTTTGAAATGCATGGCCTACAAGAAGAAGCAATTAACTGCTCCCCTGAGGAAAATAAAGCAGCAGCTCGTTAAGTTCCACAAAGAAGTCCTGAGCTTCGAGTCCGCCAATGATGTTTTACAAAACAGCAGCCTCTTCCAGTGAGCACGATGCTGTCAAGCACTAACTCTGGTTACTAACTGGTGTTGCCTTTCTCTTTTGCTTTTTTTTTTTATGTGTGACGTTTTTAGATGTCGGCACAGTGACGAGATGTTATGATCAGTTACCGACGTGTATAACACGCTACTGAAAATGTCTAAAAAAACACCCAAAAAGTCTTGAGCTTTTAAGATGTTTCCATGTGTACTTTTTTTCGAGGGGTGATGGTGGGGAGAGAACAGCCTTGATGTTTGAAAAAGGGGGGAAAAAGGACATCTTTGTGCTCAAGTAATGTTTTGAATTCCACGGAAGTTTTCTTAGCCTTAACAGTCTTACATTATTAAAGTTCTTTCTTTACTATGTTGTCTTTAAAGAAACAAACAGCAAAGTCTGGGCAGTGAGGATAAAGGCAAATATTCTTAACCCAGTTGGGGATGGGAGGGTGGGGGGAAACTCCACCTTTAGACTTGCTTTGAAACATGAACTCTTGTTCAGTTTGGCAAAATTTGTACCTGGAGCTATGCTACAAAATGTTAATACATAACGTTTCTGCAGTGTAGGCTTTAAAAACACTCTAATCTGCCATAATAGCCTTTGCTTTTTTCTCTGTGAGGACCAGTACAGTGATACTGGATTGGGGAAAAAAAAAAACTGCAAAGGTACCTGTGTTCCAGATGCATTTTTGACCACTATTCTGTTGTGACCTTGCATATGGATAGGAATCCAGATCTGTCACTCGATGGTGGCGTTGAAGTAATTTTTCTCCATTTATCTACAGAAGGAAATACACATAGTCATAAGTGTTCTCTAGGCCTGACTGCAGATGGATCAGGCTTTTGAAACTAGACTTACATTAGATTTTAATTCTTTGCTTTAGAGAAGTCCTTTGCTAACATTCAGTATGTTAAAGAAATTGGTTTAAAGAGAATGATAAATCACACTAAGTTAAAAGTGAATTAGATTATTATTAAAAATTAGTACATCCGATGACCCAGATGCATTAAGTAATTAAGAGGTAGCATCATCAGATTTGTTATAACTGGAACGCTGTCTATCCTGTCTGTCTGTATGTGTGTGTCTATATGCAGTCTATCAATTAGATGCATCTTTGAACCTACCTTGAAGTCTGCTTTTTACAAGCCTAGGCAGTCAGAGACCTTGTGATACGACTTTATTGTTCTGTCTTCCAGACTCTTGTGCTATTTAGTACCACAGAAAATGACTCGACAATCTGCAGTGCTTGAAATTATTAAGATGGAAATTGTATTGGAATTTTACCAGGCATCCTCTCGATCCTTTTTTTTTTTTTTCTCTAATTGACTAAAGTAATGCAATATAATTTAATATTCTTAAAACTTACTTGGAAAGGATTGCAGTGAACGCATATCTGACATCAAGGATATGTTCTTCAGCCAGAATGGTGCTATTTTCATTTTATGCTTTAAAGGAAAAAAAAAAGGATGGATGAAACAAGGCTATTATCTGCCAGTTTGAGAACTGCCAATGGGCTATACAAGAGGGATGGGAACAGAGTGGCAGGAATTAAGGAAAAGGAGAGGTGCCCACCCTCTTGGTGACATGGGGCAGCAGTGCTGGAGTACCCCTTAATTACTACACATTTTGAAAGCTGCCACTGCCTTGAAATGTTTCCCCGCAAGCCAACGCTAATTTGTGAATATATCATATTGCTTTCTTTAATCAAAATCTAAAGCTTCTGCCCCTCACAAAACTGGGTGCGAAATTAATATAGAAACCCTTGCCTTAATCTGTGATTGCAATGAAGAGTGGCTGCCAGAGATGAGTTCTCATTTGCTTTTTAAAGACACTGTTTAAAATGCTGTCTGCTACCCATAAATGTTAATAGGAGGAACGTGAGAAGAACAGAAACCACCCGAGAACTTCCCCATTGTAGAAATGCCCTGAACAGGAAAAATGCCCTGAACAGGAAAAATGCCCTGAACAGGAAAAATGCCCTGAACAGGAAAAATGCCCTGAACGTGTTCTCATCCCAGTCATCTGGAAGGAAAGCTTTACTGGGAAGAGAGCTGGATGAGGCATTTTACTCATCTGCCCTCTCTGCTAAGGAAGGAGGGTGTCAGAACCCAGCTGGCCATTTCAGAAATACAAGCTTTGAAATACACTGAAATTAGGGCCTCAAAGGATGCTCTGCCTTTTACTGAAATAATGAAGTATGAGCCAAGCTAAAACCATACGGGAAGGGAAGATGACAGTTCTGTGTCCAGTGACTGGCAAATGGCACGGGGTAGGGATTCTGGTATTTCCTTCCTAGCTCATGGTGTATTTTGTGGGGAAAAAAAGCTGTACTCACTTGGTGCTAATAATGGTGATTACAGACTTATTTTGGAATACACTTTCACCCAATTGCCTAATCACTGAAAATTTTGCCTGTTTTGAGGGAAGAGAAAGACAGAATAAAATATCGATTTCCCTGTAAATATTCTCTAACTCACCAGGATACTGTTAAAACATGATGGCTAATGTGTTTTCTGCTCATCGCCCCATTCCGGAAAAATTAGACATTAAGTGCAGGAATATAAAAATTCATATTTACCTTGAGACAACGCTCGCCAGCCATAAGCTGAATTTGAAGGAATAGAGGCTCTGGCCTAATTATAGAGAGAGAGGAGGCAAGAGCAGCTGCTCAAAGTATCATTTAGAGATGGGGAGGAAAGCGAAAATAACGATCTCTGTGTCATCTTGAATACTGGATGCCAAATTCTGCAGTTAGAGGATAAGACTCAGAAGTTAATGGTATTGGTTGGCCACAGTGAACAGGCGGAGAGGATGGCTGCCAAGAGAACAGGAATGCTCTTTAATGTTGAATAAAAACAGACTGGGAAATTAAACTCGGTCCGTGTCTGCTCCCATAAAACGAATTAGGTACACATAGCCCCATAAAAGCTTGAGAATCTTAAATCAGATAAATCCAGCACTCAGGTTCTAGTCCTAACAACTGAAATGCTCCTTCGCTTCCCTGGACCTTACTTCAAGGTTTATTTAGGTAGTAAATGAATAGCAGTCTGCGATGGTTTTCTTTCAGCAGACTGCTGAAGAGTTGTTCTACGATCTTACCACAACAATCATCTTCTTAAGTAGGTTTTTAGGACAGTTCAAGACTGTAGTTGTCTTGGACGAGTTCTCTCCAGCATTTGTTAGTGAAACATTCATGGTCACTTCTGTAGCACGCCCACCACTAGCTCCTTTCTAGAAGCAGAAAGAAAAATGAGATGTGTGACCTGTAATTTCTAAGGGTTATTACGCAGCAAGAGGCCCAAAGCGTGCTGGTAATTACTCCCCCCAAATGATTTCACACACAGGATAACGTAATCACCCAATTAATTATTCAATATTCTTCTGGGTGTGTAAGAAAACACTTGCTTCTTAATATCAAAGGCAATCACCTGCAAACTTTAACATTTTATTACTTCTGTTTTCTATCAAGCTGTAGCATTCTTCTGTTTGATTAGCTTTTCCCTGAATCTCCAGGATGAATTTTACCCTGATGCAATGGCTAGTGTTTTGTCAGAAGCGATGGGAACTGAGCAGCTCTTTGCTGTGCGCCAGATCTAAATTTTGGGAATTGAAACATTACAGGGAAAATGTTTTAAGAAAGCCTGGCAGCAAGAGTTAGAACTGCTCAGTATTTCCACGGTGTTTCACCTGGACTAGGCTGGCCTATTTACAGAAGTTCCAGTTTCTGCTTGGGAACATTCAGAACATACAAAATCCCAAGAGTCTGAAGGAACAGACAGCCAAAATACACCAATATGGCAAGAGTTCCAGAATTAAACATGGTGTTTATCTTTCCATTAGATAAACACATCATTTAGCGGTTCGAAATCTCTGTTTATACACTTCCCCCCAAAAAAATGCAAAATACAAGAACCCCATCAAGCCTGTCTGCTACGTGTCAGCCCTTGTGAACTGCACGGGTCTCTCAGCTACCAAATGTCTGATTGAAAATGAGGCATGGTATGTAAAGAACTTTTTTTTTTTTTGTCTAAACGACCTACATTATTGGTGCTGAATTACAGACATCAAGTTCGTCTTAGACCGAGATCTGTGTTAATCAGTTCGTGTTCACCTTCTCGCACTTTTTCGAAGCTTTAGACCAAGGCAAAAGCCTTTGCAACTTGAACTAAAAGCTTTACATTTTAAGTAATTCTTAGCACTGGGAAAGATACTTTTTTATGTTCCTCCGATGCTGAATTAAAAATAGAATCATTACACAGTGCTTGGAACACAGATTCTATATTTGTCTCTGAAGCATTTCCCCGGCACACAAAACACATAGCACTAATTACCTACCGAAGCACAATCCCGTTCTCTTGTGATCCTACTGAAACATCGTGGACACCAGCATTAGTGAAATCAAAGTCACCATCAATGCATTGTCCAAAATACTGGAGACATTTCAGAGCCTTTTACTTTAGAAAAGGGAGGGGAAACACCAACAAATGTAAGTCAGGATCTCTTTCCTGTTCTTGGGAAAATATACTTTCACAAGGCTGGTGTGAGGATGAGTTTGGAACGCTCCTGAGGGGCAAAACATTGACTCTTCCTGTAATGGACGGGCAGCTTGCAAAGTGATGTGCAGTTCTCTAGGGAGCACCTCAATCCCACTCCTTTCCCTAAGCAGACAGGTGAATAATTACAATTAAGGAGTAGCTCTGCTGCAGAAATCCGTGGAGGCACACAAACCATCTGCAAAGTTCTCACCCATCACTGTAAATGAAGTGTGGAAGTCCTTCCTCCCAGACTCTGCCACAAAAACGCAAGCTTTTCCTTCTCAAGGTGTTCTGGAGGCAATTCCCAGTAAGACACATACTTGAGAAAAAGACCTCCTGATCTTGTCTTTATTCACCATTAAAGACGTAAATGCTACCAAAGAGGGATGGTTTGAAAGCTGGTCTTCAAGTGGCTCCAACTGCAATGTTCTCGTATCCATCCCCGTTGATGTCTCCAACGCTGGCCATTGTAAGCCCAGACCTTGCCAAAGGAGAGGTCACCTACATGTTTAAATGTCTTTTCGAGGCGAATGAAGCCATCTGAAAAACATCCATGAAAGAAATCCATTTGCAGCATGAGTTGCTCTTACATTAAAATCAATCAATCTTACTGCACATTTATGATGCATAAACATGAGCAATAAAGCCCTAAACGATATAATAAGAAGTTTAAAATATCATTTGATTCTCAGAACAGAAGTGTGATGCTTCTGCATTGAGAACATGCCATTTCTCCCACCGCAGCGGTGTCTCTGGACAGCCCCACACAACAGACACGCCAAAGCACTGTCTTTTCTTAAATCCATACCAGATCGAGTTGATGCCCAGCCTGTTTCCCAACAGAATCCATCCCCTCTTCTCCATCCTGTTACAGAGATAAGCCACAAGAGGGTGCGCGTTATTTGAATTCTAACATGCCCGGAGGGTTCCCTGCTTCCAAGCTTTTGCAGTGCACAAGAGGGTTTCCTCTCGCTTTGCTGCTGAAGTTCATTTCTCATTCAAACGCAATTAACCCATATCCTATGTATCGTGCAAGGGATCCTGTAGTGAGGCCCACGAAACATTTTGTTTTCTCCAAATCTCAGGAAGCAAAGCTACAGAAGCTACCTCTGCATGAGGTCACTGCAGCCCTGCGAAGAACACTGCTTGGCAGAGCAAGGTCTGCACCAACACGTTACCCACATAACGGGCAACAGCCATGATTTTATCGCACTGCAATAAGAGTATACCTTAGGTACAGTATGGTTTTATTTCTGTGGTTATTTCTCTTTTCTGTTTATATATATTTATGTATTCATGTAGCCTAATGATTAAGAGAGGACTGCTGGCTTCACCCTGCAGTCCTCTACCATACAGGGAGAGCACGCTCAGTGAGAGCACAAAGGAGGAATGTTTTATTTGTCACTACTTAGGCATGGTTGGAAAATCCCCAACATGGAGTGTTTACGCTACCAGTGTTTTTACCTCTGTCTCCAGGCGATAGACGTAAACCCTTCCTTCTTCCCCTCGAATGTGATAAAATGGAGCTCCAACAAAAAAGAGAAGGCCTGTCACCCCATCAATGTTCACATCCAGTGGGCAGAGCTCAGCTCCAAAATAAGATCCAACCTGCGCTCCAGAAGAAGACAAGCAGCTCTTTCACTGGAATTCTCTATATATAGCTTTGTAGAAATAATGTCCTTTACAGCAGGAAGGCAATTTTTAGAACAAAACATCACATATCTACTTATATGTGGATCGTTTCCTATTATTTATTTTATTACAGCCATCCTCAGGGACAGATCCTGTAACTAGTTTAGCAGCAACACAATCATTATTCAACATTTTGACAGAGGAAAAAGAATACCACAGTTGGCGACCTCTTTCCCCACGAACCATAAGAACAGAACATAAATATAGTCCACCTCACTTAGCTAAGTTTTTCCAAATTTCCTTATTTCTTCTGCTATTCCCAAAGCATCATGGAGCGCGCAAAGGCTGCGGAATTCATATCTGGCTAAACCCGATGCTCATGTAAGGGTGTAAGTGTGTCTGGAGGAGAAAATGCAGCCCCCCTGGCCCTGTCCTGACCGCCCCTGGGTGAGTGAAGGCCAGTACCTGTTCGTGCAGGGCTGGTTGTAAGGAGCCATCCCGAACCACCACCACCTTCCCTCTCACGCTGCGCCGTGAAGCTCCAGCCACGCACGAGGGTCCACGCTCTGCGTGTACCACTGCAAAGGAGATTTGACTACGTGGGTCTCACGCTTTTGTAATCACCATAATTTCTTGTGGGAGCCCTCCTGCACCCTCACAAATACCAAAGCAGCAGAGCATACAACTATTTAGGAGGGTTAAAAGCAGAACCACCTACCTTATCCGAGATCTGACACCAAAAACCAGCTTGTGTAAGCTCATATTACAGAGCAGCATCACCCTGCAAATCCTGAGGATGCAACAGAAACGGGGTGAGCCACTTTCTCCTTATTTCTCAAAAAGTACTAATGAAATAGAAAGGTTGCTATTAGCCTTCTATGCTGATAACACTTTGCTGCAGAGTTGAAAGCAGCCCATCTGAAGCTGAGTAATTGATCACCTGAAAGACATCAGTGTCAGCTGAACCAGATGCAATTATCCACAATTCAGTTAGGGCCTTCGGATTTTTGAAGGCATCTCCCACCTGCAGAAGAGATGCAAATCAATCCAAAGCAGCAGCCTGTAGAGTCTCCTTACACCCACCTACTCCATTCAACACTTTGTGGTAAAAACCTCAGCTTCAGCCACTACGTGTAAGCCCAGAAACAGCAACTGCTTTGGAAGCCAATGAAATGGACAATCTCAGCAGCTCCTGGAGCCAAACCTTCACAAAACCTCTTCATGTAACTGGCTGGTGCTGTGTTCGGTGTGTATACCTTTGCTGTACCCAACAACCGATTTTGTAAATCAACAGGTTACAAGACATCATAAAATTGAACATTTTCCCATCCTGGAAGAATGAAAAGAGCTAGCAGAAAGATTCTTTGGGGAGACAGACAGCACGTCTGAAACCAACCTTCAGACTCCAAGACAAAGCCTTGTTGACAAACCCACACAGAGGCTAATTTTCTGGCCAAGTTAAGAACATATCAGAAGTTTTGTCCCAAAAAACCTTAAAATCTTAAGCATGCACTTCATCTAGAAGCTCCCTTTAAATTCTTGGCCTAGTTCTGAGTCAGGAGGACTGCAGCTGAAAACAAGCAATGAACAGCGACACCTCGGTTCTGCTATTTTGTCCCTGGGTGGGTAAGGCAGAAAACCTTTTCCTTTTTATTTATCACTTCGACATTTTCCAGAATGAGGAAACGACAATCAGGCTTTGCAGAGCTAGACTTGACTGAGGTTAAGCACTTTGCTCGTCTGAGTCATAGATGTTTCTAAACTTTGTACAAGAAAGAATGAGATGGTCTGATGTAGTGAAAGCAGGACTCTTCTGAAGAGTTGGAGAGTGAGTGGATTCGAGGCACGGACCGTAGCAGATGTAGGGAGGAACAAACATTGGCACAAAATTGACACCACGTAGAATCATAGAATCACAGAATCCTCCAGGCCAGAAGGGACCTCCAAAGGTCATCTAGTCCCACCTCCCCGCAGTCGCAGGGACACCCCCAACTAGCCCAGGTTGCCCAGGGTCTCGTCGAGCCTTGCCTTGAATATCTCCAAGGAAGGGGCCTCAACCACCTCCCTGGGCAACCTGCTCCAGTGCTCAACCACCCTCAGCGTAAAGAAATTTTAGATAATAGATTGTATTATCATTTCATACCGTAGCTTTATCTTTCACCTCCCTGTGTTATCCGTACCTCTGCCCTTATTTGCCCCAGCAAGGCATGGGTCAGCTTCTCCTTTTCTCACCCCGCTACCAAAAAAACAGAAGGAAGATATGGGCCCAGAACATTCCCCATTTGCCCCAATGGCACAGCTCGATTCCTGCCATTTTGGGAGGAATCAGGGGGCAGGGGGACGGACGGACACTGTTACTAGTGTAACAGAAATCACTTTTATTTGTTTTGCTGTTGCTGGGCAAGTGACTACGAGAACAGGCTAAGATGTGGAGATGTATTTACATTCCTTGAGCAATGAAACTACCACCACCACAGGTCCACTCTATAAGTTATGGTGAGATAGAAGTGTCAGGAGTGGGATTTCTTCTACCTGAATCACTCAGAGTGTCTCTCTCCAGCCTCTGTTCGGTTTGGATCTGTGCTCCACAGTGCACTACAGCAAACCTGAGCCGGAGAAAGCAGATGGCAAAGCCAGAGCCGGTTAGACAAGAGCTAAGGCAGGATCCCTAAGTCCCTCAGAAAGCCAAGTTTAGCCCTAAACTTGACTGCACAAACACAGAAAGCACCTATTGCAAGTAATAGGTGTATCAGTTGTCTTCATCCCTCTGTCTCCACCGCACATTTGTATTCTGGTGATCCCTTTTGGATCAGCGCCCAGAACTGACTTCATTTTCTTTGGCTCAAGACAACAATGTCTCTGTCTGAAGTCCCTGTATTTATCTATCTGGCTAGACCTTTTGTGACCACATGGTTCAACCTCACTTTGTCCCCAGATTTATTCAAATCATGTAAAGTAACAGCTTATGGACCCCATTCCTTATTTTTGTCTGTACCGTTTCAAGGTGCCCTGAGAGATTTGCCTGGTGAAGTACCTGAGTGTGCTTTCGGCATGAAAACCCACTCCTAGCTCTTCTGCTTCCCTCCAGCTCGTCCTCCTCCTCCTTGGCTCACTAACGTTCAACTCCTGCATTAGAATACTTAGAATTATTACCAGCATCACTGTGAAGTTTAAAGAGCAATAATTATGTCGACTCCTAGAGCAATAATTATGTCAACTTCCCATTCTTCATTAGAGCTCTGATCCATCCTGCCTATCAGATCTTGAGACTCTGAGGAGGTTCACGCACCTTCAAGCATTTCTGCCACTTTGACTTCATTATACAGAGGACAGAGGTCCTGGCATATCGGAAATCACCTGGCTTGGTGTCCTCTGATCCACCCAGAACGACAGCAATCTCTGTTCCCAGTTCTGTCAATGCTGCTAAATATAAAAGAGCATTTCAAGGGACACCTAAACTGCCTAACATTTAGCGAGGGTTCAAGAACCTTGACATATTATTAAACAATCAAACATTTGACTACGGCCCCATCTAGCCATTCCGAAAGCAGGTCATAACCAATGCTGTGGTCTACGCTGTAGCGACAGGTTTTATTGTTTAGAAATCTCTGTGAATGATTGAATTTTTCCATTACAAATAACCTCCAAAACCTCAACCTTTTCCCTCCCCGGCTCTCTCCCACCGGATGGAATAGAAGCTGCTTCAAACTCAGCTAATCCAGAAGGAAGCAATGCTTGCTCCTGTCCAGTCCCTACCTTTGCAGACGTGGTTGTTCACTCACCACAAGCTGCTGGTGTCAATAGCCTTCCCTCTGCTGTTTTTACAGTGAATGCTCTTTAATTTGCAACCTGCTGTGGTGGGAGGTGTCCCTGCCCAAGGCAGGGGGGTTGGAACTCGATGATCTTTAAGGTCCCTTCCAACTCTAACCATTCTATGATTCTATGATAATTTTGTCTCAACTAAAGAATTTTAAAAGTTAAAAAAAAAAAAAAACCACACTCTACCTTTTGAAAATACTCTTCTAGTTACCACACCTTAAACTCGGGATCTGTTTCCACCAGGTTCCCAAATTTGCAGAAGACCTGAGGATGAGACTGTTAATAGCAGTTAGACAACTGAAGGTGGAACGAGACCATCCGGGTGTCTCATTTCAACTTCTCAGCTTCTTTGCAGTGACCACAAGGAGAGCAACGCTACACACTCGCAGTCAGACCACCTCTGCTCCCTCCATTAAACGCCCCGAAGCACAGTCAAGTTGGAAGGAACAGCCTTGAGCCACCAAGAACTTTTAAAAATCCCAGTGGATTTTGTCACATCCATCCCCTAGGAATGTCAGTGCTTTTCTAAATCCTGGCTTAAGAGCTGAACTTTGTAACCCCGTTGACGTCAGTATCATACATAGATCTACGGATGCAAAGACCTACTGAAGGGTCATTTTCATCTCCAACTCCTTTTCTGTCCATCCACACCTTCAGCAGGCCTTGAACAACTGGTTTGTCTGGAAAAGCCATGAGGATCTACGCTTGTGTGCTCCACCTTGTCCTTTGGTGCCTGCTGCGTGGACACAGCCTGTCCCATTGAAACGGGCAGACTGGCTCCAGTGAACTCACAGCAGGGATTTAAGAGAGATGCCAGCTCCTGGATGCCTTTCACAGTAATTTTTTCATGCAAGAGGTTTTCCCCCGGCCCCTGCAGACCAGGGAGCACTTGGTGTTCCCCTTCTGTCTATTCTTGTTGTCAGAAAAAGTGACATTTTATGGTAGATTAAGGGATTCCGCAATTTTCCCCTGGACCCCCAGTTCTTTGGTTTCTCTGATCCCTTACTTCTCTGTACCATTGTCACTAGCCTGCACCAGGCTAGCAAAGAATTACTCCCAATTAGTTCATACTACCAGACCACGGCGTAGCAGGTATTCTTCAGGTGTAGTGTGCTGTTATTACAAGTGCTAAATGAGCTGAAACAGCCAATGTTGAGCAATCCGAAGAGTTACTGCATAGCAAATCCTGGAAGGTGGTAGGAGGGGAGAAAGCCTTTCAGAGAGGCAACTCTCTTTGCCCAGAAAGTGTAGATTTCATAGGCATTCACAAAAAGGGTGCAATAAATCACACCGATGCTTTCTAGCCAGCTTCCAACTCTCTTCCTCCAAGGACCCCCCTCCCTGTGTTTAACATTTGACAACCATCCATGCGGTCTAGAAAAATGCTGTGGCACACCATGTGTCACTAACCCCAACCGAAAAAGATCAGACTGAAAGAGGAACTGAAGACGCCGCTCTTTGTGCTCAGATTTCAGTAACAGTCGGGTGGCAGCCGCGGGCACACCTGAGGCTTTGCCTGGTCCTGCTCAGCCCCGCTTTTATTCACGCTGCTGAAGCGGACAGGAGGTTGCAAAGTGGAACAGTTTTCCTTTAACATGACTTTTTTTTTTTTTTCCCTCCCCCCCCTGCCATTTTANNNNTTTTTTTTTTTTCCCTCCCCCCTCTCCAATTTTATTTTCATTTTAGTCCCACAGCAACAACGATATTTCTTAAATACAGCAAAGAAGAACAAATCTGACAGCCAGCCCCAGGAACAGTCCAGCTGCGAAACCTGTCGGCTGTATCGCTTCAGAAACAGCTCTTTGCAGCTTATGTAGCCTTACATAAAGCATCTGTTCTTTGTCTGAGCCCTTTTGCTTGTCACATTTCAAAGACTCCTTTTGCTGGCTACAGAGTCAACGGAAAGTATGCTCACAGTTGCAAGGGGGGTCACGAAGAGATGAAGAGGGAGGAGAATCAACTGCAACAGATACACCTCCCCATCCTGGCTTCAGCTTCAGAGCACACTTTGGAAAAAAAAATAGGGGAAAAAACCCCAACAATAAAATGAAACATGCAAAGCATTGGAAGAACAAGAAAGTCTTGCTTCCACCTATGTTCAAGGAAAACAAAACCAGCCTTATGGCGAGCTGGGAACCATACAAACCAGAGGTGAAGCATCTTTTAAGAAAGTTGGACAGATAAGCAGCAAGACAGATCGCTGTGCAATGGGGAGCATTTGGAGCCAAGCAGAGAGGCCATGGGGAGCAATGATCAGGCAAAGTGTGCTCGACTAGGGGAGGAGGTGGAACATGGAAGCAACAAGGTTTGCTTTCATCCCCCAGGCCTGCCAGGAGCCAGGCAACTTCAACCAAATCACAGAGAGGAGAGTGTGAGCATCCATAATGCTGCATGGAAAGGAAAAAAAGCCACTGGTGTCTTCTCTTCATGGCATGGCTGGGACTTCAGGGTCTCCATCTACTCTCCAGAGTAGAGAGAGAAGACAAACCACAGCTCTTCCTTCACTGACCTTTGCAAGGCCTCCCCGTGCACGTTCACGTGCAGGTGGGGTTACTGATTACAAAAGGCAGAAGGAGAGGATACTTCAGCTGCTGATAATTTCTTGTGAAAATGACTGTACTGTTTTCTGACAAAACGTTACAATCTATTAAGAGTGGATCCCAAAATCCTCTCAGGCCTTCAAAGCAATGAACCAGCTTGTGAGTCCTTCCTCTTGCAAGGAACCGCAGACACCCCCCCAGGTAAACCCCAGACAGCCTTCCTGTTAGTAACGTGACCAAAATGGGAAGTGGTTCAGATGCTGAAACCAAAGAGGAGCCTTGTGCATTAAGAATATGGAAAACTGGGAGGTTACTGACGTTAATCTCAGCAGTGCTGACTCACCTCTCACTGCAGAGGTTTTAACTCCTCAAAAATCTCCTTTCTTCCATAGCACATCAAAGAACTGTACAACAGCCTGGGGACTGCTAAATCTTGTGACCGACCTGACCTGTCTGTTTGCTGCATGTCCCTGTCTCCTGTCTATTGTCCTTCGTTTGGGAGCTTGAGAGGGCTGGGACTGGTGGTCTCTGGCGTGACTGTGAGGACGGCCAAGGCTCTGTTTCACAGCAGACACTAGATGTTTAAGAATATTTTTGATGCAGATTAAAAGATAAACTAACATTGCAAGCTTAAGAAAGGGATTTAAAGAGAAGCAGGTTCAAGGAATGGCTGAAGAGGCATGTTATCTTGAAAGCAAGCTGTTGCAGCCCACAGCTCTCAAAGACACTACCAGTAAGCAAGATTTCTCTTTTGTTGTTTATTAATACTCCAGGCAGGGATGGCATATCTGATTCTGCATCTGTTGAGAATCTCAAAGTGTCCCTAACACAGCAAAGCACCAAGCACAGCAATAGATTACTATATGCCAGATGATCCTTTTGTGCAATATGAGCACCTTGCCAAATCTTGGGAACACTTAGGACAAAGCCATAGATGGAAAAAGCAGCTGAAGGCTTCACAAAGCAAGAAAACAGCAGAAGCTGGAGTGAGAAAAGTTAGTTACAGTTCCGAGACCCAGTGCAGTGATGCTGCAGAGGGGAAGAACTCAGGTGAAGTGACAGGGAATAAGTTTTAAAAGTGATGCTGTTGCTGCCAGCCTCACGCATGCGGTACACAGCAGGATTAAGACGATTGCCTCCACCAGACAAACCTCCCAGCTTCACGTGCTCAGAGCAGAAATGAGAGACAGGAGATCTTGAGCTGCATAGTTTATCCTACTGAAGGAAAGGTGCTGCCAGCACTTACAGCCTGCAGCCTTTTCAGGGTTATCACAAGCCATTCCCTGTATGAGAAGTGCATCCAGTGCAACATCAGCTGTTACGTTTTCGGATGGGGTCATAAAAAACAGGAGTCGACTGGTGCGGCAGGGAGGTCAGCACAGCGCTGGGTGAAATGTAATCAGGACTTTTATAAGGCTTTCTAGTTTGCACTGATCACATCCTCTCTTCCTTTTTGAGAGAGACTGAAGCTCTGAAAAATATATCCAAGGCTGAACATTTTCCGTTGAGTAAACTTGCTATATTGACAGCTTACAGAAATATTACAAGTTATTGTTTTTAAATATAGGCTGAAAGTGAGATAGCTCGTTTTTATCTCTTTTTCCACAGTTTAAAGCACGCTTCCCACCCTGCCTGAGGCAGTGTGCACATTACAGAAAGCAACAAGGTCCTTGTAATCATTTACAGCAAGACAGGATGCCCACTAAGAGTGGCAGGAAACATTAACCGCATGACGCACTTTGGCCCATCTGTCTCTCAGAAGCCACATGCAGGATTCTGCTGCTGCTTTTTACAGAGACAAAGCAACCTGTGAAAGACAGATGTTTCAGAAATTCACCACGTGATGTTACAGGTCCAGGAAATCCGCATCACTTTTGTGCTCTTAAGCAAACGTGCACATCGTACAAATGATTTCATTATAACACTGTAAATCGGGAATTCTGACATGGGCTAAACATCGAGCGCTGCAGGTACTGACACACCCACTCAGTATGGCTCTTGATGACCGAGTCCACACGTCTCACACCGACAGCGTTTTGCACAGAAGCCAACTCCATCCTTAGCAACTTTTTATGCCCCTACAACAATCTTTAATCCAAAGGAATCCAGAGCAGTCTCTTGAGACGAATAACAGTCGACCTGTTCTTAGACAGGTCGCTCCATCCTTTGCTTCTCTCTGTGGCAAACAGGGTTCTTTCTATACAGTGCAGAAAGCTCTGCCTTCCCAAAGACCACTCCCCACTGCCCCTACGATCTTGCTCTTCTACTTTTAGACACAGTAATAAGAAAGTGTCAGGCAGAGAAAGTTGAGTAAAAAAAGTTTCTTCAGAGGAAAATAATGCTTAAAGTGCATAAAAATATTTCAAGCCACAGGCTGAACCAGTCTTCGATGAAATGCACTTTAATACTGATAATGCCTTCAATTTTTTCCAGCCACTGTAGGAGGAACTACTCCTTTGAAGATGGAAGCAAGGTTGTAATCCAGAAAAACCTGCTAAAGATTTCTGGTTTGTCCCTCTAGAGGCATCATCTCAGTGGCTGACAGCTGGGGCTGCAATAGTGACTGCTCCTCTGAAACAGCTGGTCTCAGTTGTTTCTGTGGCATTCGCTTCCACGACCTCGTCTCTGTAGCAGGAAACAAAAACATCAGCCCTTTGTCAGCAGGAAGCTGGCAAAGGGACCCGGTTTTTAGAAAGGCGTAAGTTTAGGGAAAACCCAAGATACACCAGAGAGTATTTCAAGTGTTGCAACCTCCCCAGTCCTAGAAAACTGGCATCTGAGAAGAACCTCCGCTGGGAGAGCAGGAGGTTGTGTTTAAACCCAGTGGAGCTTCTGCCCAAGCCCTACCAGGCTGAACAAAACATCTCTAGAGAAAGTAACAGCTCTCTGTTTTCCACAGGTGTAACGAGGGAAACAAACATAATTATCTTAGAGAGAATGTGACAAAGTTGCCAGTGTTAATGCCCTGATTTGTGCTATAAAAGCCCTGTGATTTTAACACCTGCAATACACGTGGACCTAAATTCTACTTTTCCTGTAAAAAGCACCAGGCATTTGGGCTCCTGGCTCACAAGGAACAACAGCCTTTGCTTTTCTCAGCAACGTCTCCTGCCCATTTCTTCCAGAGGCAAGCAGGAATGGCAGCTCCTTCATTCTCATTCTCTGGTCCCAAACTCTGATCAGGTCCATACCTACTCTAAATCTTTATTTTCTCAGCTCACAAGTGATGCTTCTACTATTGAGGGATACTGCGTGGAAGCAATTTCATGACTAAGCTGGCCTGCTACAGTTTCCATCACCAAAGACATACATGCCAAGAGTAAATGCTGAGCAGGAAGCTAAAAGGATACTGAAGACATTTCTTCATTGTTTCATTTACCTTCTGGATTTATTTCTGAATCACTGGTGTTTCCAGGGTCTTCCTTAAGAACTCCCACATCCTTTGCCCAGTTCGTCCATTTAATTTCTTCTACCCTGGAGAGACAAAATGCAACAGGCACTGACGCACAGAGCACAGCATTCCAGTCTGTATCTCACTGTCCTGCAGCATCCCAAGCCAGCTCATCCTGCCTGCACCACCCTAACGGTGTATTACACCCTCTCCTTTGTATTAAGTATATTCCCTGGGAGGAATGGGAGTATTTTAAAACAAACAGCATAGACCAGCACATGTATGCAGGGAAAGAAAAATCTTATGCTCCTGAGTGAAGGGGCCACCAGCCTGCATCCCTCCCACCCACCACAACAGCCTGTCCTGGGCACAGCTATCCCCACAGCAGCAAAGAAAGCATCATCACGGACACTGCCACCATAACCACTTGCAGGGATGTGGGTTAAACAGGACACCTGGTGACAGCATGTCTTTGTGACAGTGCTGGTGGCTCAACTAGATCTCAAACTTCCACCATTGCAATCACCACCCAATTTGCCCGTACCCAGGCACATGTGGTTGAGTCAGTTTGTTCAAAGAGTGAACACACTGAAATTCCCTGTGGTTCAGGGCTACCACTTTATGAATCACGGGGACCAGCTCATGAATCAGGCGGGAGTGTAAGAGGTAACAGTAAGTCTGTCTTACCTGAAACACCATCTCTCATCTTTCTTATTGAGGCCCACTGACATGAAGCAGCCAGATCTCCTCTTCCCACCTTGGCGCCACAGCCAGGCCTTCTCTATTTCTAGAATCGCAATGGCCCTCTGAAAGAAGAAGTCCATGTCAGAGACAAAACAGGATACAGAGCCCAGCTCCTCTTTTTGATTAGATCTTCCCCAATCAGCAACTACTTTAAATGAGAAAATGACTTTGGAACTCAATCCCAAAGTGCTCCTTAGCTTAATAGTACCAGTCAGTTATTTACTGGCTCAGGTTACTTATGCACATGGATCTGCCCCAGCTGGTGGCCACGCAAACAGTGAGTTTTAAATGCCTCTAAATTTACGCCCCAGAGTGGCAAATTTATTTAAAAGAGAAGTTTATAGCTGAGGCTTAGGCCAAAGGCAAGCCCTGTCATCTCTGATGTTACGAGAGTTGAGTAGGAGTCTCATCAACACCACAACTGCTGAGCAGCACCGGGTCTCACCTGCAGCTTCCAGACACTTTTGCTGTAACCAGAAATACCCGTGACGGTTTCACTCATGAGCGCAATCAGCATGTTGAGCAAAAGAATGTAAGTGATGATCACAAAGAGAAGCAGCAGGAGCATGACGAAGTATCTGAATCTGGCGTGTTCGTGGAAATCCAGGTCGCCCATCCCAATGGTGATCTTGAAGAGCTCCAGGGAGACACTCAGCAGCCCGCCGTACATAGCGTGGCTCCCGGCGCTCTCCAGCTGAGCAAGGGACTTGTTGTGAGAAACGGAAGGACCATCCCCCATCAGTGTAACCAGAGCTATGGGAAAAAAACAACAGAATTTGAACCCTCCTCAGAAAAACCTGCTTCTTGCAGCCCAGCCTACAACCTGATGCTGAGTGAGTCCTTACCTGCAGCAAAGCCAAAGAGGAAGATCATATAAACCAAGAGGAAACGCAGCAGATCTCTCAGGATAGTCTGAAACACAAATCAGGAGGAAGTGCCATTCTTCACCTCACGTGAAATCACGAGGTAAAGGTGATCTCCTGTTCTCACACACCACAAACCAAGCCCCAGTAATATAGAAAGCAAGTTGGAAAACGCTTACATCCAGTTTAAGAAACTACTAATATGCATTCAGTTATTTCCTGGGGTAAGTAACACCATTGGTAGCTTAATCTGAGAGTATTTCATAACAACTTCTTTGTTATGTTTGTATGAATAGGTTCTTTGAAACAAATATCAAGTCAGTTCCCCAGCACAGCTGTGCCCAAGTTTTTTCAACACACATCTCTTTCCTTTCTATCTCCATTGGGTTTCACACAAATGGTGATCAGAGTTCTTCCCTGGCACCTCATTTCACCTGTTTTGTCTTGCAGACTCCTTTACAGACCTGGAAACACTTCTCAGCCTAAGCATCACAGTTCCAGGGAACTTGCACTGGTTTTGACTGTAGCTTTGAGTTGTTTTTATGACAAACAGGTAAGTGTCAGCTGCTCTCACTTGCTATATTCAAAGATGGCAAACTAGGGGTTTGCTGCAATTGTACTTCCTTGAAGACCCTGATCTAACGACCTCCTGCAGTTCCTTTACTTCCATAGTCAGTTCATCAATTCCATTTATGGTTTTCCTGATGCTGAGAGAAATAATTGTAGGACTGCTATCGGTTCCTCACACCCGAAACCTCTTCACACAAAGCTTCTCCTCTGACTACTAACCTTCTGTATCATGACGCTGTAGATCCCAGTGCGCTGAAAGCCCCGGGTGTAATACAGCATGTTCACCCACCCCAACAGCAGGGAGAAGACCATCACCGCCACATAGTTCTCTGAGCTGGCACCGTACAGGACTGCTGACAGCAGCAACGAGAACGCCTGGATGAAGCTGGAGAGAAGCAGAAGGAGCGACACAGTGACCTACCTCAACAAAAAGGCTCATTTGCAGATCTGTGCTGTTTTGCAAGGAAAAGCAAACACGTTTTTATGAGGCTACACGGAGCATATAAAGTGGCAGTTAATCAGACACATAGTTTACACAAGCAAATCCTGTTATCACCAGACCCACAAACTGCTGCAGTTTTGTTATGAACTGGTTCATCTCACAGTACGGAAACTCTGAGCTGCTCGATGTAACTCCCATAACTGATGTTAAATGGAAAAAAACTTTAAGATTTATAAACACATGCACACTCATGCATCTATACACATTTCTCCTCAGAAAACTGAGAAGTTTTTTTTCTTTTTGATGAAATCTAGGAGCCGTAGTGACTGTGTGATTAAAAGCTTGATCTCTTTTCACATGTATATGTTTTGAACTGTGGAACAATTGAGGGTCTGACCTTTGCTCTTTTCAGCTACAAATCCAAGGACAGACCCTACCCAAAGTCCATTAGAACAAAGGGTTATGAGACGATGCAGCAGGTAGGAGAAGCAAGCAGGGAAGGGATGGAAAGAGGAGACAGTGGCAGAGAATCAGTCTTTCCTGCTCACCATCTCTCTAGCAATGCTAAGGCAACTTAGCTGCACGCAGCAGAGAACCAATTTCACCCGTGCTTTCATTGCACAAAAAACCTCAAGAGACATACATCAAGATCTCAATGCAGCTGTCAGAACACATTGTCTTCAGGGACTGGCGCCTTCTCCGCAAGTACAGGCTCTAATAGAGAAAAAAAATCAATGGTAGCCATTCATCAAAACAACAGGGGATATCAGAGAGTGATTCCTGCCCAGCAGCCCCTATTGCTCAGGGGAAGGGTTTGTTCCATAAGTTCCTCTTCATGCTTTAATTTTCAAGAACCCAAATTTTAGCTAGTCATCCCTCCAAGATGAATAAAGGGCCTTATTTATAAAGGGCAGGGATAAACAAGGACTGAATCATGGCTCAGCCCTATGTCTTTATTAATAGACCGCATTAAATGCCGAAGATGCATTTTAGCACCATAAATCACCGAAGTCTCTCATAATTACTTACTGTTGTGAACCTATTCTTGCGATTGCCCAGCAACTTGGCTTGTGCCACCCCTATCGCTTCTAGATCACATTGATACGGTGTCTCAGAGCAGGATTCCCTCCCGCCACCCCCTCACACGCATCCTGATGTCAGGAGAACCGACTGTTGCCTCTGTGTCAGTGATGCTTTCTTTTTTTTTTTTCCCCCCTTTCTTACAACAGAACTAGACGAGAGATCCCCATACCTGGGCAAAAATTAGATAAATGCCTCCTAGCAAGATAATGATCAGTCCAGAGACCCACAGGAAGCCTCCAGCTGTGAACTCCACTGGAAATGAAGGCTGCAAGACAGAAACAAAAAAACCCCAAAACACTGAGAACAGGCAGGGGCAGTGATGATAACCACCCTGTACCTTTTAAACTCAGATCCTTCTGTTCAAACCTTTCCAGATAAAAGAAGACTGTTGGGCTTACCTTTACCCTTAGAGGTTGATAATATGCAATGGCTGTAAAGATGATCATGAATGACAAGTATGAGATAAAACTGAAGTAGAACCTCTTGGAAGCAAACGTTTCCCATTTTTGCTGAAGCAGTTTGTTCAGTGGCTCCAAAACCACCATCTTGTATCGATTCTGTGGAAAAAACAAACAACAAAAATTTACCCACGTGTCAAGAAGAATGCAAATTCACCAGAGATTGTCTTTTTCTTGGAGCTCAGTGGCTCCAACTAGGCTGTCTCTAAATGGTTATTCAGTCAGGCCTTTCAGTATGAAAGAAAACAACTACCCCATTAGAAGTTACTTCTGCTTGGCATCATCAAGATATTTGGACACACCCAGCCTTAGGACAACAAAAGCATCAAAAATTTCTCTCATATTATAGATTATCAGAGGTATAGCAAGAACTTTGACTAATAAAATATCAAATGCTTCCATCATTCATTTCTTTTCCAGAAAAACAATCATGTAAACCACCACATAAATGTGAAATGATTTGCATAATTATACAAAAAACCCTATAGACAGGCAGAAAAAATAAGGATTTCTTTGGCTTTTAGTAACAGCACTGACCGGTGTGTCACTGCTGTACGCCAGAATCTCCAGCACGGAGTTCTCCTCAAAGCTGTCTATGGAGGACAAGTCATAGAGGGACACATGGATAGGTCCATAGGTCCATTCCGTGAACTTGCGTGACAGGTGCCTGTACACGGGGTCTTTGATCTCTCTTTGGATGATGTGCTTGAAGATCTGAAGAGGAACAAGATGCACCAGAAAAATGTGTATGTAATGAAGGCGCTGAATGACACAAGTAGATGCAAATCACCTTCAAGCAGAGGACACCTGGCTTTCTGCATGATACAGTTTGATACATGCAAACACCATGGCTAACAGCAGACAATCCATGGATCAGCTCTTCCCAAAGCAGAAACAATTTCAATCCAGACCAGCTGTCTTGGCTGGGACTGAGAGCAGCAGTTGAGGCTCTGTGGGACACAAACTGGAGTGACCTGGATGAGGTCTCCTCTACCATCTCCTGTGGCACTGCCGCTGTCAGCAGCATTGCTATGGGCTGGGTGCAAGATGCTCCTACATCAAACCCCACTACTCTGCTAAGGATGTTTGCTGCAGTCTTCCTCGTTTCTCAGCAACCCCAGGGATTCCCTGTAGACATCTTTACCTCCACTTTGCCAGTCTTGGCAGCAAGCTGCAGAGGATTTAATCCATCATAATTCACTATCTCCTCCAGCTTCCACGTTGGGTCAAGCTTCACACCTGCCTTCAAGATCTCAACGTAGGTTGTGCTCACAAACTTGGTGTTCTCCTCAGTGTCGTCTGCAATCATCACCAGGGCATGGAGGACTGTGTTACCCTGTGTATCCTGTTCCTGGAGCCTGGCTTTCTGGTGGGGATTGTTTAGAAGATATTCCACCACCTCAAGCTGATTGGTACAAGCAGCCAAAGAGAGAGGAAGTTCACCTGAGAAGATTAAGACAGTATTTGGAGGGGAAGAAGAAAGGGGTGAGCAAAAAAAAAAAGAAAGAGAAAAAGCCATTACAGGAAAATACACCTATAGTTTTACCACTGGAACACAACACAAGTTCTTTCACAGAACCTCTAGATTCAGAAAGGGTTTTGCAGTAAACAATTACTCTTTATTTCTAGAGGCAGCTGAAACACTTTCCCAGGTCCCTAATTAGTCTACACTAACCAAGTATTTGTCTGTCTAAAGCCCTTCAAATGGGATTAAATACATAAAACCAAAGATGAGGCAAATGCTCATCGGGTACTTCTGTCTGTGAAAGGATCCTGCCATTCAAATAAGTTCAAGAGCTTGATTACCAGGCAAGTGGATACAGCCACTCCGCACACAGGGCCAAATACAAGTGAAAATTAGCAGCATCAGACACAGTAAGCAACAAAAAGAGGAAATGAACATGTTCCTCACTGACTCACCAAAATAAAAGTAAACTCCTTCTTTCTTCTTCTTGAAGAATTCTCCATGGGCTCTGGCATGGACATCAGCTCCATTCTCTACTAGAAGTTTCACTAAATCCAGGCTCCTTTTCTCTATGGCAATATGGAGAGCCGTCTGGCCTAAGGAAACAGGCAAAACCCATCACTCGGTGCCGCTGTCAGAGGGAACAGGCAAAGGATTCTTCAGCAAAGCCCCATTTCAACAACCACTGTACGTTCTGCAGAGCAGGGGCAGCGCTGGGCAAGGGACGGGTGACAACTGATGACTTCTAACAGCGTTCATTGGAAAAGCACATTGCAAACACTGAGTCAGAAGATCAGAAAGTGCAACACACCTACCCCTGCCTGGCACCAAGGTCCTCAGAAGCTGTAAGAGGACAAAGACAACCATACACGTACATGACTATGCTGCGTGTCTGCTATTAAAAGGATAACCCAACCAGCAGAACTCATTTTTTAACAGCAACGTACTATTTCTTTTTCTCTTCTAGATGTGCTTTTTAAGCTTTCCAAAGCAAATCCTCTAATATTCTTCCAGTATTAAATGTCTATCATTTCTGCTTGATAGACCAAGAACAAAGTTGTGGAAGCGAAGTGTATCATTCAGGGCTGAAGAGGACGCGGACCAGAATCAGAACTAAAAGATGAGTAGGCTGTTACTGGAACTGCACCAGAACTCTGGAACTGCAGCGCTGCATAAGCTCCAGTTCCCCCCTTTCCTTGGATCTGCACATCTCACCAGTCTAATAGAGACTGCTTTAACACAGCATCAGAACAGAAGCCTTACCTCTGTAGTAACAATCAGAGCACGCCACGTTGACAAGTGGCCTGGGATTCTGTGTCTTTTGGTCTATTTCCAGCAAAAGTGGGATTGTGTCATTCTTTCCATTTTTTAAGTTCAACAGGGCCTTCATTAAGCAAGTCTTCCCAGTCTTAGCATCTAGTAGAAAAGAAATATCAAATGGGTTGCGTGTGTACTTTGCACACGTCTGTATTACACGATTCAGTGTGCCCAGAACTTTACTGCTGCTGTAAGACCAAATACAATAATAATTGTAAAGGCCTTTCTCAGTATTTAGTCTGTGGTAGAGGCAAAAGCCTTAGGATATATATAATTAACGGCATTCCCCATCCTTAGATGGACATTAGGAAAATAAAAGAATAGACAAAAGGCTGGAGAATGCAAAAAAAAAAAAAACAAAAACCAAAACCCAAGGAGGTTCCTCTTCTTCTCTCCTACATTAACAAGCACTTCTGCTAACTCTGTTCATAAAGTATTGAACGGGCATCTACCTGTGTATTCAGAATTGGTGAGAAATTTGGAGGTCCTCCTTAAGTACTCGAGTAAACCATCCAGTGCCTCGGGGCTGCCCCTTGAGACCGCGCTGAAGAGCCTGTCTCTGTCAAAGCGATTGGGGTCCTTTTGGCTACGGAAGAAACACAAAGCATTAGGGAGTTCTGGAGAGCGGAGGACAGAGTGTGCAATAACTTCTAGTGGGACAGTGTAAAAAAGGAGGGAGGCAGAAAAGTTTGTCAGAAAAAAACAAGTATTTTATTTTTGAGTCAAGGGAAAAATAGAGGCAGTTATTTCCCAGAATTCTCTTAAAGGGCTGCTCTTTCCATCAGCTGGAGCCCTTCCCAGATCCAGTCTGATGTGCAACCCTGGAAGGCATCCAGAGAGCAAAGAAAGAGAAGCCCAAGATAGCTGCAGGAGCGGAGTCAGTCCCATCACATGGTGTGAAGCTCTCTGTGAGCTCCTCTGCATCCCTCCCTGGGCGGAATAGTTCAGTTGCACAGGGCTCCATGCTAAGATGCTCTTACGCCATATGTCCCCTTTCTGCCACCCAATTCCTGTAATATTTCTGTACTCCACTTTTAGTTTAGATTTTGGTAAAGTCTATAACCACTCCCTCCCGCAGGGATCAGTGCATATCAACAGGGGTCCCACTCTTGCCAAATATCCAAGTTACTCACTTGCTGACAAGTCCTGGGCGATAGTTCAGATTAATTTTGACTTTAGGAGGGAAGTCACTGCTCTCCTTCTGATAAGGTGTCTCTAAGGGCCGTGGCTCTCCTTTCTTTCCATGTCCTGATCTTTCTTCCTTTTTACTAGATGCAGGTTTATCTTCCTGGATGCTGTCATCTGTTTCAAGCAATCCCATCAACCTGTTCTTCTGTCCGGGGCCCGGCTGCCCATTTGTGAAGTTATCCATTTCTAGCAGAGGTGGTCTTGCAGCTCAAAGACCTTCCCTGCTGGGAGACTAAACCTGTGAAGGAGAGCGCCAATTAACAGCATTTGTTCACAGACCTGGAACGTGTATGGTTTTCCAGGACCAGCATTCCTACAGTTGACTCTGGGTCCCTCGAGAGAGAGATTCAAGTAAAACTTCAGACAGGGGGAGTATTTGCATAAAGGGTCAAGGCCTTAAATAGGGTCTATCACTGGTGAAGAGAAGTTCAAAAGCAGTTAATGAAATGCAAGACAACTTGTCTGCAGAACATATGAACCCCCTTTGTGAGATGACCTCACCTGTTGGCAGCAGCACAGGCTCCTTACATAAAAGGCAAAGAAAGTGGATCTTTAGGAGACCATGATCAGTGTTCTTGTCTCAGCCAGCACAGTCTGGTCACCCACGGGCCAAAAAGATAAGATTAACTGTAGGCCTGTGGTAAGTGATAAGTTTGCTCGTGCTCTCTGTTGGTGAGCATTACACTATTCCTACAGGGAAAACACAGGCACAAATTCTGTTCTTCTTATGCATTCCTGCATTTCATCCTGGGGCAAAAGGAGTGGGATCTCCCCAGCGTTTGGAGCAGTCGATTATCCGTGGGAGCACAGGCTGCCAACTTCCAACTCCACACACAGGCAAACACAGACCCCAGCTGCCATGTGGACACTCAGAGCCTGAACACAGCTCTCCTGAGAGCAAAGCTGGATCCGGAGCTGCTGTGCAGAGACCATCAGGATTCATCAGAGCATCCAGCCGGCCCCACTTCTCTCATCTCACACATCCTGTACTCCTTTTTCACTCTTTTGAGACATCTCTTCATACATACATGGATACATCTCAGATCCACGCCCAAGCTATCTGTAGTCACTCTATGACTGCAGACACAGTTTGTGAGGCAGCAAGGAAACATCCGTGAATACAGACCTGAAGCAGAGCTTTTATAAGTAACTCTGTCTTATTCACATGTATTCCCTCCAAACGGTTAACAGCTTTTCTCTGATGAGAAATCTCCCTTCCTGGGACTACAGCCAGACTCCATAGCCTGTACCAGCAAAAAGGTAAATTGACACAGCGTTAGCATTCTGGTTTAGATTAGGATACGGAGAAACACTGTTCTAGGCAGAAAACAGCCACAAAACATTTATATGCAGCTCACAGCAAGAAATCCAAGGGCTGATTTTAAGACGAACCATTATTCAGCCATTCAGTTTAGTCTGTGCTCTAACAACAAGCATTCCTCTGCACACATAGGCATACACCCTACAATCCCGTTTCAGACTTCCTCCCCCAGAACACTTACTGGCACATTTGCCGATCCTTTAGAGGGATATTTGCACTTCCATAATAGTTTGCTTGTGCTTTTCTGTCTTCCTTTCCCCCGAATCATTTCTCTGCTGCGGTTTCCATCTCTCCACAGCGCTCAAGGGAGTTATTTACTGTCAGTCTTCTACAGACAGACTGGCTGGTTTAAAAGCAAGAGCAAAACGGTCCTAAAAAAAAGGACCCTATAATATGTACATCCACTTTCTGTGTCCCTAGGAAACACAGAGCACTCTGTTTGCCGGCTCAACTTTCATTTCTTGACTCAAGAGCCGAGCTGTTTCTTTCTGCAACTTTACCAAGCCATTTTGAGTAGCGCAGCACAAAAAAAGCCCTGCTGTCAAAAGAGGAAGAGCACAGCACTTACCCCAAGTTGCTGCAAGCTCCACCCAAGAACTGATCTGACAGGGAGTCCCAGCGGATTCTTCAGAGGGTAAATAACCTCAGTAGAAACCAAGTCAAACACCAACAAGCGTTAATAACCATGAAAGCAGACCTCAAATTATTTACATCCATGGGTGAGAGTCTTCTGCAGAGAAGACCACGCTCATATTAGCACTCTGTTAACGGCACAAAGTTGAACTCCTGCTCGGTGGGGGTCCATGAGAGAATCCCGCCTGCCCGTGAGAAGCAATAACCACGGATTATTGTTATTTACACAACTGTACAGCTTTCTGCAAAGTGAAGAAGGGCTTGCACAGGAAATGACTAGATAGATTTCTCAGTAAAAGAGAGAGCCAATGAGTGCAGTGCTCTTATATGGGAAAGCTGGCTGGCTCTTGCAGATTCATAATGCTTAACCCCTGCCTGCACATATAGAGGCAACGTCTCGCAGCTTTCAACAACAGCCCGCTCAGATCTCCTCAGATCTCAAGGGAGGTGGCTGGTTTGACCCCGACAGCGCTAGAGCCCGTGGTTTAGTTGTGAGGTTTGTCACAAGGCTCCCTCAGCCAGCCCCAGGACAAGCAAGCATGGGTTGAAACATCTGAGGTCAACTGTTTCTGTGGGAAGCCGGTTCTCCTCACACTTCACACACCCCAGTTACGAGGCAGCGGAAAGCGTTTGAGACAATGAACTAGCCAGAACACTCCCCTACAAAGTACACACTGTCAGCTGCTCATCACAAGCAGGAGACTGCACAAAGCAGCCCCAGTTCCAAACCACTTAGGCCACTGGATACTTAATTTACCAGTAGTGCTCATTCCTGAATGGGAATTAGTTCTCCAAAGGAGCGCAAGCCGTGGAGGTTCTGGGAGCACAGACTGACCACCCCTATGACACTAATACCCCTTCACTTCTCAGTCACCGAACAAACAAAGGACATCAGCCCACACCAAGTGTCTCAGGTCTTCATCTCCAAGAGAACGTGATCATTCTTTCCTACTGCAGGATGACGTTGAGCACCCACAGTCTCAACAGCCTTCCCCACCAAAACACTGCCACGGCGTCATTCTCTGGAGAGGAGTGATGGTTTACAAGGCCACTTATATGATCTAGAGCTCATCTAGAGAATCTTATTAACTAACAAAATGATGAAAAGCTCTTCTAATCAACAATTTCATAACAGGGGCACATGAGAAATGTCAGAAGTTTAGTTAACCAGTGGTCCAAAAACGTTGAGAAGGGGTGTCACATCATGACATACTGAACTTTGGCTGTGCTTTTCTTCTTCCAAACCTGCCATGAGCCAAAAGAGAGCCTAAAGCAATCCCCATCCGATAGGCCTGCAGGATGATGTGGGAATGTGGCTGTCACCCACAGAAACATTCCCAGATGGCTCCTACTTTGAGTCAGACACAGCCCGCGAGAGGACCTTCCTATAAATACACCCATCAAATGGCAGGGTGCCTTTTCCTCTTTCATGGTTTTGCAGGAGATCACATGCTTATTCCTCAGACTCCCGTGTTCCAAAATGAAGCTGAACCAGGAACAACACAGAACTGCTTACTCTTTCCAGGCTTAATGATCATAGGACCCACAGAACAGCCTATAAAGAACAAACATATGCAGATAAATGCAAAACCAGATCTCGTCTCTCCCTCATTCCAGCCTCGCACTGATTTAGTTCAGTTTGCTTTAATCACGTTACACTTAATTTACTGTGATATCAACAGACAGATTCAGGCCCAGGAGTTTAAACTTCTGGGTTTAAATCCTCTTGGGCTTTTCCCTCAGCTTTTGTGGGAGTCAGTTCCAGCTGAAATCAGCTCCCCAAAGCGTATCATAACAGAGTTCTTTCTGAGCATCTGGTTTTAATAACTTAACAGGGAGGAAGGAGAATGTGCGGCTTGCTGGGAAAGGAATCGCTGCCAGCTGAGAGGTCACCGCAGCAAAACAGAAACAGGGAGCTGCCAGGGGAACACAGTAAGGCTGGTGCGAGCACACGCACGCACACACGCCACGCTGGGGTGACCGCTTGCGCTTCCCATGTCAGAGAAGGGAGAAATCGGGCAGAGGGAAATACAAAACGCACAAGATCTGCCCAAAAGTGCACTCGCCAGCGCCAGCGTTCCCAGGTCAGCAATGGGATTACATCACTGCTGCGCGCTCGCCAGCTGAGCTCGTTAGGATGCTTAACGAGCATCTTGCCACCAAAATTTAAAACTCCTGATAGGATTCAGGAGGAAGCCATCCAAAGCAGCACACAGGAAGAAGAACAGAAGCAATTTAATTTCCCCTATCTGCCAGCCTGAGTTTTCAAATGCAAGACAGGATCCTCTTGCTTTTTGAGGCTTTTAATTGAGGGAACAAGATGAAATCTTGCAGGTGCTCAGTAACTATTGCACTGATGAAAATGCCTCTGGTTTCTCCTGACAGGAGGCACACATTCTGTGGAAGCCTTAAATCTGGGAAGAAAGAAACCAAACTCTTTAACAACTAAGTGAAATTTTAAGGCAAATCAATAATTTTAATTTCAAGATATCATCAGATATTTTCCTAATTATGATGTATTTATAGATTACATATGAAGGAGCCCTGTAATTCATGGCAGGAAAAGCAATGACTGGAACCTGCTTAAACAGAGGGCAGAACATGAGGAAGATGGCTTTCTGCAAAGATGGAATCAAGCACATTTCCTAAAACATGTGTTCCCTATTCACCTGGGTGCCCATTTTTACCCAATACTGAAAAACGTTACACTCTTATGATTAACGTTGCATTTTCTGTATGCTGTAAATAGAAGATTAAAGCCACTTACATTGTTCTGTAGTTTAATTCCAGGATAAATCTGTAGCCACTCTAAGGGGCGGCAGCTCAAAATCATCTTCGCGGGCGGAGGGGAGCTGGGGAAACAGCAGGCAAGGGTGGACCAGGGACATTTCCGCTTGGTTCAAACCTCACCAAGGCCACACAGCTAAAAGAGAAAACAGTTTCTTTTAAAGGAGTGCTTTTACACTTGGGAAAACATCCCTTATTTTTGCAGGGTCAGACACAAACCCACACTGCAGGGATGAATTTTAGCGGCTTCATTATGTTAGTTCCACAGATGGAATCCTGACCCTCTAGAAACACCAACCAGTGCCCCATCTAAAATCCAAATATTCTTAAACAGAATTCCTTGCCAGAACACGATTGATAGCCTTGGGGATGCAATTAATTTACATGACAGTATTTCTGGAACTACCAGTCTTACATCATCATATTTAAAGGCTCCTATCTCCACACTTCTCAGGCCTTCGAAGGAACCGTCCACTTCTCTTACTCCTTAAATGGAAGTATCTTTCTACTTGATGTATCCCTTTCTGCAGGATCACAGCCCCGAGGAATGCTCCGCTGACAATCAAAGAGCAGCAAAATATGAAACCCAACGGTAACGATACAAAATACCACTTTGGTGGAGAAACAGTGACATCCAGTGGCCGCTAAGTCCCCTGAACCCCTGACGCTTAAGGGAAACAGCCTCCATAGGAAACTCCTCAAAAAGGAGTTACAAGCTTGTGAGAATTACAGCCCTTCACTTACTCTTTGTATCAAAGTATTTCGTAGAAACACGTCTAATTTAAGCCCCGAGTTCCAAATTAGGCTGGTTTTGGTGACGCGGCCGCGTCCCATAAATATAAAACTGTGCAGCCAAGCATCTTCGAACGCAGATCCTGGGGGATGCCTTCGGACCCTGCAAAGACCGTAAAAACACTGCGGTGTTCTCAGCACACCTGAGCCCTCCCCTTCCTTACGGGATTACGCTGAATTATTACGTTTAACTCGGGGCAGCTGCTGACACAGCAAACCACCAAACGTACCCAAACCCCAGTATAACAGGGTTCTCTCATTTGCCCTCTTAAACCAGAATTGATTTTTTAAAAGCACAGAAGACAAAAACCCCGAAATCTTACAATCTCTCTCTTTTTTTTTTTTTTCTTCAAGAGAGAACAGACTAGAAATTAAGCGACAAGAAAAATGCAGCAAGGCCAATCGCAGAGCTCAGGTTGCAACAGGATTACGAGGTTATATGAATCCATTGTCTCTATGGGAGAATTAGGATTACTCCATTTTAGCAGCGTCTAGATTCTGGCTAAAGCCTATTAAATTCTTATTTTCGTTACGCCCAGTTGGCTCTAAGCAGATTGAACCCAGGTACCACCAGGCTGTAAGGAAAACAAATGCTGTATCTTAACAACATCAGTAATTCCCAATGCCTCTTTGTCTTTCATTCATGACTTTTTCTAGGCAAACAATGCCTTATGCAAATTCATAGTGACATTTCCTTGCCCTTTCTGTAATTTCCCAACTTCACACCCTTGAAGATAAATTGCAAAGATTTTTTTTCTTATTAATGAAAAGATCCCTTGCAGTCAGCTCTAGTGACTATGCTAGTGGCCAGTGACTGCCATCCCCACATCAGCTGAGGGATCAGAAGCTCCATTAAGAAGCTCCTAAAGGAGGAGGAGGAGGAGCCCGGCACAAGTGTCCCACTCACCCAGGTGGTGCTGCAACCCT
This sequence comes from Pedionomus torquatus, assembly GCA_013398155.1. Classification (NCBI taxonomy): domain Eukaryota; kingdom Metazoa; phylum Chordata; class Aves; order Charadriiformes; family Pedionomidae; genus Pedionomus; species Pedionomus torquatus. The sequence continues at coordinate 66,172 of VZRU01006314.1, forward strand.
ACAGCATCCAGGGATCTCACACCCTGGGCTTCGGTTTTAGGGACAGGCTGTTGTGTGCCATCTCCCTTAAGGTAAACGCAAAGTTTCTGCACAAGCCCCACCTTTGGGCATCCTCCTGCAGGGCTGGGGGACACACACATACACCACTGGGACACGCTCCGTGTCACACCATCAGCTCGAGCTGTCTGTGCCGGGCCTGAGCTGCTCCACACAATCAAGAAACACCTGAAGATCCCTCCCTCTTCCCACTGCTGGTCATCTCAGGTGTCACACCAGGCCCCAAGCAGGCTCCACCTATGGACCACCCACCCACCCACAGGAAGGACAGACCCCAGAGGTGGCCCTGCACAAAACCATCTGCACCACAGTTGTCCTTCAGCCACCAGCTCTGGGGGAAAGGCACCTCCTGCTGACCTTCTACAGCAAACTGCCCCCTCGGCCTGCAGTGCCTGGGCCGTTCGGGTCTGTAACCGTCACCGCACAGCACAGCTTAACGATTAGAACTTGAGAAAGGACATCTCTTAATTATAAGCCAGAGGAGATAAAGCAACCTGTTTTAGCCTAAGTAAACCAGCAGCAGCAAAAAGTAATTAAAAAGGTAACAAATTTATTCAGTGCCCTATCTCCTCTGGATTATAAATTGATGGGAGAGTTTATTTCCTACCGAGCAGGCAGGGCAACAAGTGACACAATCAGAGGGGTTGGGACCCCCAGAGGTCACCTCACCCAACCCCTGCTCGGCCACCTAAGGACAGACACCCAGAACCACACCCAGACTGCTTTTGGGTATCTCCAAGGAAGGCGTCTCCACCAGGAAGGTGTCCCCACCACCCCTGGGCCACCCGCCTTGGAGGTTACGCTGGAAGGAACAAAACCTGCCCGAGGGGCTGAACCGCAAAAAGGCACAGAACAGAGGTAAAGAAGGAATCGCAGGAAACCTCAATCTAAGGGAAGCATTTCCTACAGTAGAAAGAGAAGCTGTTTACAAATTTAGATTCCTGCTAGCACAGGCAGGTACAGCACGCAGGGAAGGCAGCCCTGCCCCTTGGGGGTAAAGATAAATAAAACCAGCAGGACCTCATCCAGGTTGTAACCATAAAACCCACACTGAACTTGACCACAATGTGCAGTTTTCTATGAAATTTGGTATAACTTTTTGGCCACGGTGACCACACTGCTACAGGAGTGTTACTTCACACGCTCAGTGATGTTACACTGGAAGCTGAAATTCAAGAAGGGGGGGAAGAAACGAAACAACAACAAAAAAAAAACCCAACACACAAGCACACCACACTTTCCCAGCATCGCTCGAGCACACAGGCCAACTGAAACGGTGCTTAACCCAGGGAGATCAGTAAGAAGCAAAGTGCACCAAAGAGAAGCACCACACACACAAGGACACGGACCCCAAGACGCCCAGAGCAGGGACACGGCTGCCCAAGTTCAACAGGTGAACCCCTACAGCCCCATGAGCTCTGTGCACACACCCAGATGACAACATCCACTTTTTAAG
>VZRU01006315.1:606-17339 GCA_013398155.1 Pedionomus torquatus
CTGCCTCTGCCCTGGTAGAGTCTCCCCACACCAGAAGCTGCCTCTTCCCTAGGGCACCCACCATTTCCACCCCTAGCCCCTTACATCGGATGGTACCAACTACTCCTTGCACAGGAGTTGGGATGTTGCAGCCCAGGGCCCTGCTCTGCCCCTCCACGGCCCAGGATAAGCACCTCTCCCTACATAAAGGGCACGAGTCAGCCTCCAGGTCTCTAAAACAGATCACAACGGGGACAAAATCCCAGTTTGATGGTGAACTTGTCCTGGGCAGGGAAGCTGCCATTTGTCCTGGGAGCCAGGCTGGGAGGAGCAGCTCTGCTGCAGCTTCAGGCAAAAGCGATGGGGTGAGACACCCGAGGAACTGCAGCGAGGCTGGGCAGAACTGGCAGAGGCTCAGGAATTATCCTCAAACTGTTTTGCCAGCTAAAACCCAAGCTGAACAGTGCCTAACGTGCAGCAAGGGGAGGTCCCTACAAGCCTCTGCCCACCTGCCATGTCCCTACCTGTTCATGCCCCCCACGACATGAGCATAATGAGAAGACAGCACCATGTCTCACACGCACACACACACACTCACACACACACCACAGACAGCGTGGGGAGGTGCGGCAGAGCCAAGGTGCAGCCATGCTGTGCAAGGGAAGGTCAGCCACAAAGGTGTGACAGCAAAGCTAGGGGGGATGCCTGGGAGAGGTGTGGAAGATGCTCACCTTCCCACCTGGAGCTGTGCTAGATGCTACCAGCCACTTAGGAAGCCCCAAACCAAAGCATCCCCCCATGGGTGAGAGGTGGGAAAAGGAGGAGAGGGAGAGCTGCTCCTGGGGAAGGTGCGAAGTGATGGCTGGAGGAGGTCTTCAAGACAAAGTCACCTCCACCATGGGAAGCCTCTTGGATTAATGCACTGATAGAGGCAAGGTGGGAAGGAGGTGGGCGCTTGCTTCTGCAGCAGGGGAAGAGGAGTGAGAAAATGCCAGCTACAACAGTAAAAAGAAGCCCCATCCCCACCCTGACGTTTTGGCTATCCAGCCTCTCCTCTGCTCCTCAGACCTTCTTTGAGCCTGTTGTGCTCCTGGGAAGAGAAGGGATGGGACAGCCCTTTTGGGAAAGGGAGACAAGGATCCTGTGGATTGGGATGGTCATTCCTAGCCTAACCCTGACTCTTGGGGAACTTTCCCATCTGGCTTTGTAAGCAACCTCCTGAACCTCCGCACTCCCCAGCCCTACGAGTGGAAGAATCCCTATGAACAAGCCCACTGGGACTTCCAGACTGGGATAGTGGAGGAGGCCTGCATACTTTTGTCTGGGAAGGACTGCCCCACACCAGGTGGCAGGCTGAGCCTGCCTTTTCCCTCTAGCAGGACCAAGCTCTGAAGGTGACCTGTCCGTGTTAATGTAGGTGCTGTGGCATGCCAAGATGGTGGGCTCCCCATTTCCAGAGGTAGGTGGGGCAGGTATGAATTGCCTCCTTTGGGAAGACATGGTGGACTGTCCAGTCACCACTCAGGAGAAGTAGCTTAAGCTGCAGGGGGGACAAAGCACAGAGTTGGGGAAGGGCCAAGAATGAGGGTTAGAGTGCCACAGCCACCAGGGAAGGCGTCTCCGGGACCCTGGCCCACCACCAAGGCTCTTCCTTGACTGGGGGAGGCATTGTCTGGGAGCCAGGACCTAACTTAGAGGATTTTTGTGATGTAAATAGAAATAAATACTTCATAAATATCATCTTAAACTACTGACACCTGATCTTACTCTGCCATCTTTTGCAGAAACATCAAGAAACTAGGAAATCCCCATACCTAAACTACCACTTTCCCTTTGTGTGGAGGCAATACCTCCTGCTGTCCCACCTCCGAGCTTCAGCGCACTCCCACCTCTGTAGATCGAAGATCAGCTTTTAGCCAAAACTACCCTCCTTCGCTCTCTCCCCTCCAACAGAGACCTTTCTTGAGAATTACAGATGGTGTGACATGGACGTCACCCATGAAGGGGGGGGGTAGATGGCATGCGCACAAGAAATCCTGCCCAGACAGGTCCAGGCTTTTGCAGCTATGAACAGAAGTGAGTTTCCCCCGTGAAGGTGTGAATCGAGACAGATCCTTCCATGGAGCAGACAGCTGGGGCAGCAGATGGTGTGAGAGATCAGACATTAACATGGGGAGTCTTGAGACAGAATCAGCTATCTTGATCCTGCTGGCAGATGGATGAGGTGGAAGGTGGTTTTCATGTTAGATTCTTGTCTGGGCTGTTCTCCTTCTGGACAGCTTGGATCTAATTTAGAAAACAAGAGACAAAACGTGTCAGAGATACAGTTATGGAGAGGTGTGGTCCCCTAGGTTTGGTGCCCTGGCACTTGAATGCAGGCAAAACTGGAGGAACATGGGATTAATTTCTCTTTAGCCACATCACATAAATTTCTGTGTATTTACTCCTATTCTCCTAGTCCTGACACTTATCAAGAACTTCATGAGATGTGAGACCAACTCTATGAGATGCCTTCAAGAACAGTGAAGGGCCAGTGTCCCTGCTGCCAGATGTGGATGTTGCTTTGAACTCAGCACAACATCACCTCTGTTCCAGACAGGATCTGGATTGAAACATTCAAGTGGGGAAGAGCTGAAATGAAGATTAATACAGTCCAAGTTTTGCTGGCTGAGAGCCCATCCAGGCACAGCTCTGTGCAAGAGGTTTTCCAAACACCTGGGAGAAGCAGGGAGAGCACTGGGACCAGGGCAGGGAGCATGCTTGCCTGCCCGTGAACCCCCCACTGACAGCTTCCCTGCACCCCATTTTCCCCAGCTGCCCACAGTACCTTATGGACCCAGCCAGGAGGGGGTTGAAAGCGTAGAGCCAGTCGTGCATGTCCTTGTCACTGCTTGCCTGCAGCAGGATGCCCCGGTGCTCCGTGCACACCGCAAATGTGTTCGGGGTCTGCTGAGGAAGAGGCAGGGCTGAGTCCCTCACCCAAAGGGTTGTATGGACGGGACTGGCTCTGGGTGCCCTACCTTGAGCATGGCCTGCTGGTCCTCACTGTATTCCACCTGGGCCTTAGAGAGGTTAAGTATTGCCCTTTCAACCGCATCCTTGTCCGAGTTGTAGATGTAGACATATGGGCGCCGGACTACCACGAAGCGCTTCACCCACCCATTGGTGTGGGGCTCCAGGAAGTGCAAGTAGCCCTTTTTGGAGACAATGGGGCTGCAGAAGGCACAAAGGTCAGGGTGGGACACAGATTTGTGAGGAACTGGCAAGGGTAGGGTGCATCCCCCCCAGCCCCAAGGTGCTCCCCTCGCTGGCTGCCTCAGCCACTCCTACCTGACTCGGATCTCCTGGATGTCAGGAACCAGCAAACGCTGGGGCTCCTTCTCCTCCTCAGGCCGGCAGGCTGGGGACCTCTTCTGCTCTCCTTCTACTGCAGACTCCAGGTCAGGGCTCTCTGCCCTAGATGAGATCTGGGGGGGTCTGGAGAGGGAAGAGAGACCAGGGCATAGGAAGAGTAACAGCTGTGGAACACCCCTTGACACCACTTTCTAGTTGTACAGCTGATCTGCTTGGTGGATGCTGCAGTATCACCTAAAACTCCTGGCCACTTCTTACCTGACCTCCATAGTGTTGTAGCATCCTTCCACTAGAGATGGGCAGGTCGAGGACGGGGTGAGAGTTGTCACCCCAAGAGCTGGCATGGAGGGGTCTCTCATCAGAGTCACAGACATTTCAGACAGCTGTGGAGGAGCAGAGGTATGGACTTGAGTTTCTGCCTGAAGCTGGGCACAGGCAAATAACCAGGCGCCTGCTCATATGGGGAGAGGCAAGACCGCTGGCTGGTGGAGTCCTATCCTGGCACAGTCCTGAGAGCCACCAGCTCTAGGAACACCAGGACGAGCAGAGGGAGCAGGGACCACATGCACCATGGTGTCCCATTTAACCCCTGCCCAGCCAGTTCTCCCCTGGCTATATGTCTCTCCCAGCCCCTGCCAGCCTGGCAGAGCCCAGAGCAGCAGCAATACCTTGCTCTCGCTGGCACTAATGCAGACGTGGCTGTGGCTGTACTCTCTGTTGAAGGTGTGTGTGAGCAGGCGCAAGCACTGTGGAGAGAGGAGGAGGATGGTGGGACAGGAGGCCCCTTCCTCTACCCTCCTCCTCCCACTCCTCTTGGGCTTTCTCCTGCCACAACCCGCTGCTGCCCCTTCATCCCCATGAGTTGGAGGATAGTACCTTCACAGCCAGCTCCTTCTGCCGCTCACTGGGGGTCTCAGGGAGAGAGCTGCGGCCCTCGGGGGGTCCATCGACAGAGAGTGGAGAGGAGACACAGGACGTGCTTCGGGACTCAGAGTCCTCACTGGAGCAGGGGGACAGGGTCTCCAAGCCTAGCCGCTGGGTCGTCTCCAGCTTCTCACGCAGGAGCAGGTAGTGCCTTGTCTTCTCCACCTGGACACAGGCAGACAGACTCAAAGTCACGCCTTTCCCCTGCTGGCATCCTTTTGGGGAATGTGCTTCCCAGGTCCCGTTAACCCCACCCGCTCGTTAGCTTTGGGTCTGGCGGGACCCAGCTAGCAGTGATGCAACAGGAAAGCAGCAGTGGCACAGCCCCACTCCTGCCTCCTCCTGAAACTGGGATGGTTGATACACCTGGAGTGGGGAATCCACCAGCGCTGGCAGGGCAAGGTGCTGAGCTGCCAGTTGCACCATCTTGGCCTGTTTCTAGCACAGACTCTTACTTCTTGCAAGAGGCTGAGTTTCTCCAGCTCCCATTGATGGTCGAGGATGAGGCTGTCGCTGCGGGGCCGCCAGCCAGCCAGGTTCTCCTCTCCCCGCACATAGGCCACAGAGGTGTCCAGGACACGCCGGCGCCGTCTCTGCATGCCTGCAGGGACAGACACACAGGGGGAGAGATGCACAGCCCTGACCTTGAGCCACACTGTGCCTCCTGGTCTCACGGTGAACCACCCGAGCAGAGGCACAGCACCCACCTGGGCTGCCAGCATCGGCCACACGGCAGAGGCTGAGCTCATAGACTCCTGTCACACGATTGCTGCAAGCAAAGGGAGACAAGGCATTACCAGCTCTGCCCCATCTCCATGGCCCAGTTATTTTGTCCAGGCTGCTGGGATGCCCCAGGAGGGCTCCAGTTCCTGGGTGATGGCTCTCCTCCCCCAGAAAGGCAGGAGCATCCTCCTACCTCTCAGAAGCTCGCAGGCTGCCACTTCCAAAAAGGTTGCGGATGGAGCGGGAGGCGGGGAGCTTGGCATCTCGGGAGTAGAAAACCATGCAGAAGTCTTTGGTGATGACAGCAGGCTGAGTGCAGTTCTCCATCTGCAGCAGGGCAGGGGGAGAGGCATCAAGGCGGCTGTGGCTTGGCAGCCCAGTGGGTCTCTCCCACCCTTGGTGCCCAGCAGTTTCCACTCCTGGGGTCGCGCAGGGCCCCCAAGCACCAGGTTGAATCCCGCACCACATTAGTATTGGTGCCAGCTACGGAGGGGTTCACACTGGCTGCACCCCCAAAGGTGGGGGAAATACCAGACTTTGTTGGTGCTATAATTGCCCCGACTAAATTCCTTGCCTCGATGTAGGCGGAAAGGGTGATGTAGATTTTCTCCCGGTATGGGGTGACACGATTGAGCAGCAGTGAGTTGTGCATGGAGCTGTCCCACGCCGTCTCAAACTGGTAGAAAGTCCTGCCGAAAAAAATAGCACAGCCAGTAAAACAACCTGCCCCCAGACTCCAGGCAGGTGAGCAAGGAGATGCCATCGTCCCTCCCCCACAGTGCTGCAGCAGGCCTGCAAAGACACACAGACATGCACGCGCTGGGGGGACAGATGGGGACAGCCACTCCAGAGGACACAGGCTCAAGGCAAAGTGGGACAAGGCATGGCGGAAGGGGGGACGCGGCACCCTCAAAACAGCCAATGGACCAGGGTTTTGGGGAGAAGGGACTGCAGGAGGAGTAGGGGCTCAGCTGGGGTGCAGGCAAGGCAGGGCAGGCTGGGAAGGCAAAGGAGGGTGTGTGCCCCCACCCCCATGCTCAGAGTGGGGGGCTGCCACCCCCAGCATGCCTGGGCCAGGTTCTGGCCTCCTAGCCCCTGCCAGGAGTGGCTGTTGCATTAAGGTGATGATGGCCAAAAGGGAAAAGAGGGAGGATGCTCAGCACTGGGGCACCCCAGTGCTCACAGGCCCACCCCTGGCAGAGCAGCACCCCACCACCAGCCAGGCGCCCTTCCCCAGGGTTGCCCCTGTCTGCCAGCCCTGAGCCCCAGAGGGACATGGGAACCGTGATTTGGTGGCTGGCCCCCATCAGGCTGCCTACACTGGCTCGCTCTTTGCCTCGATCGCCAGCCCCATTGGTCCCCATTCCCACCAAGCTGCCTCACTCCCCTTGCTGTGTTTTCCATGGCTCCCAGGCTGGGAAAAAGAATGGGGGACACACAACCCCAGTCAACTGGTGCCTCTGGGGCCCTGAAGAGGACGGCGGAACCACCCAGAGCAAGAGCAGCAACTGCCCTCTTTGGGTCAAGCAACTGAGAGCAGGGGAAGCAGGAGGCAGCTCCGGTTTGAGAGCATGGGGGATCCCCATTTCACCCCCTGTGCTGCTCCTGGGATCCCTCCTGGGCCAGCCTTGGGCTTATGGGACACCCACTATCCAAAGCCACCCAGAGCTGCTGCAGTCCCAGCTCCCACCTAAGCATCCTCAGGAAGCTGCGACTCAGTGATGTCTCAACAAAACAGCTTCAGTACATCCCCAAAGCAACATCCAGGTGCCTGAGAGGCTCTTTTAATGAGAGCCAGGGCAGCTGGAGGGAGCGGGGAAAGGCTCTCGGCTGCAATTGCCGCCGCACTGGAAGGAGGGAGAGTGATGGCTTCAGAAGGTGTATAAAATACATTAAAAAAAAAAAACAAAAACAACAAAAAAACCTGCAAGAGACAGAGCCAAGGCAAAGGATCACTTTGCAGACACAGGTTGCTTGAAAAGAATGCTCCCCGGGGAGGAGGGGGAGAAGAGGAGCCTCAGCGGAGGGGGGAAAGAGCAAAAAGCAAAGGGAGGAAGGGCAAAGGAGAGAGAGAGAAAAGCAGGAGAGACTAGACCGAGCAGGTGCGCGTGAAATACCTAGTGTCATTTCCGAATGAAATGCTATAAGTGGAAAGCGACCCAAGGACAAACACACACAAGTACACACATAGAAAGACGAAAGGTCAGAAAGCATCGTCTGTACGGGGCTGGCACAGGAGTGGGGCCACGAGGAAGGGGAGCCCCCTTCAAGAGGACTTGCCCCAAATCAGCAGTACTGGCTAAAGGAGCTCCTGCCTTCCTGGAGCCCGAATCAGAGCCCAGTAGAAGCTCCATGAGGGCAGACAGGTTTACCTGCTTGAGCGAAAACCCTCTGCCTCCCACCTTCTTCGCAGTCCAGCAGCTGGGAAGTGAGCACACAAACGTTCCCCCATTCCCTTAACTCTGCCCTTGCTGCCATCCCAGGGCAAGGAGCTCCCAACTCAGCAGAGCACCCTAGGAAGGTGACTGTTGGGGGAAGGACCAGCCATCCCAGTGCCACCCCCACAGCAAGAGATGATTTCTTAGCCTGTCCCCTGGTCCACAGGGAGAGCATCACTGTGCCAAGAGTCCACAGGCAATGCCAGTGCAAGCCCCCATCTCCTGCAGTGGGAGGCTGGATCCATGCTGGATCTGTCCCCCTGCACCTCTAGGGGTGGGACACGGTGCTGCTGCCGGGACAGCTCTGCCCTTGGGCATCTCTCACAGGACCAGCTACCAGCTGCTGCAGGGAGGATGACCTCTGGACACAAAGCTACGAGCCCACCAGGACTCAGGAGACCCCACCCTCTGTCTCCCAGACACATCCTCCTCTTCTTTTGCTGTGGGGCATGGTAGTGGGATACCCCCTTGTCGGGGTCCTTGGTGATGCTCCATCCAGAGGCTGGCAGCAGCATACAGGTCTGGTGGCTCTCATCCATGCACCACACACCAGGCTCATCCTGCAGTCGCAGCTGAAACCCCCCTCTGCCGTACCCCGAACAGAAGCTCCCCCTGTTACACAGGGTCCATGCTACTTATGGGTGTATGCACCCACTGTCACGCCTGTGTGCAGACACACACTGTCCATACACTGCACCTACACCTGCCAAACTACTGCACATGGGGTGGGAAGCTGCTGTACATGCTGCCGCACCAACCAGTGGTGCTGCCCTTGTCACCGGGCAAGGGCTGGAAGCACCTCAAAGCCCTTGCCATAGCCCACACCAGCCCTGCAGCTACTCGAAGCAGCACCAGGGCCAAGCTGGAGCTGGGGTGGAAGGAGATGGGGGTGGGCGGCACGCTTGGTGCCATATGCCAAAGAGATGGGAGAGCAGCAAAGTCAAAAAGCAAGAAGAAAACCCAAATCAGGTGATGGGGGTGCAGGCGTGCGAGGGGGAGCAGCAGCCAGCAAGAGTGTGGCTCAAACGAACAGTAAAAGAGACCGAGTGAGCGAGAGGTGCCAGGGTGGGAGGGATGAGAGATGGGGCCTGTGGAGGGGTGGGGGGCTGGATGTCCCAGCGCTGCCTGCGGCTGGAGTGAGCGTGCCGAGGCGAGGGGGTAGAAAGAAGGAAGAGAGGAAGGGGGAGGTGGAAAAAAAGCCAATGGAAACAAATAATACCTAGGCATATCCGAATCAAGAAACTGCCTGCGAAAACACAAAACAATCACATGGTTAGTGTGGGCTTGAATGGGTGGCAGCAGCAGAGAAAAGCGAGGGGAAACCCTGAGCGCTGCCCCCCATGCCTCATCCCTGGGCAGGAATGGATGGGTGCTGGGGAGGGAGCCATACTGCTCCCTTGGTCTCCTCCTGAGCAGCTCTGGGGAACTGGGGAAGCTGGGGAGGCGAGCCAGAGGTGCTCTGGGCAACAGAGGCTGTGTGGCATAAGGCAGCGAAGCAGGGAGTGCAAGCAGCCAGGGAGGAGGGTGAAGCAGGCCCTGGCTCTGCCCACTGTCCTCCCTCTGCCCGTCCTTGCAGGCTGCTGGAGATGAAGCATGTGCGCCTGCATGCGGGATGGAAGCTGGGGAGGCTGCGGTGAGCACACCTCGGCATCCCGCAGGGAGCCGGCTGCCCTTTTCTCCCCTTGCCTAGCCCGGGGCAGGATGGATACGGTATGAATATGGCATGCACACTAGCCCTGGTTTGTGGCACAGACCCTTGGAGCACACAGGTGAGGTGGGCTCTTGTAAAACCTGAGCCCCTATCTCCTCACCCCTCTCCACGGCCTGAGCATCCCCCCAGCCTACCTGTGTCTCCTTGCCCTGCAGGACCTGCAGGGAGAAGGCAGGAGCAGGAGGCATGTCTGCCCCTGCCAGGCTGTACTAGAGATAGTCAAGATCTATCTGATCTGGCTGCACCCGGGACATAAAACTATGCAGCCCCAGTAGCCCATGGGTGCCACAGCCACCCAGCTCCCAGCAGTCCAGCAAAAAGCACCACATCTCTGCTAAGCCAAGCCCTCCTTGCCCAGCTGTCCTGGCCTTGCTCTGCTGTCCCAAAAGTCTCCTGGTCCAACACTCACACACACACATACCCGACCCTGTGGTTCAGGTTCCCAGGTACCGTGTGCCTGTCGCTCCACTGTGCCCAGAAAGTGCTTCGGGAGCACTGCAGGGTGGCACCTCCTGTCCAAACCCCCATCATCCCCCCTGAAAACATGCTGCCTTGGGACAGGTCACCTTGCACCAGTGGTGACCACAAAGAAAACAAGAGGAGAAGTCCCCATTGGAATACTCCTACACCGGCAACCACCACACACAGAGCTCAGGACTTGTCCCGCTGCTGCTGCTCCTGCCAAAGATCATCCTCCTGTCACATCTGCCCGCATGCACACATTATGGCCAGGCCCCACCAGCCCCAGGATTTTTGCCAGCAGCCCTGGTGCAGAGGCAAGCTCTGCCCTCCACACCCACTGCTCCCCCATGCGACTGCAGGAACCAGGCAGGGAGATCTCAGAGATAAAATGCCTTCGGTTCTGCTGCTCCCATATACCTGCCAAACCCATGGTGGGGACACAAACCCCTGGGAGAAGTGTGAAGGGGCAGGCAACCCCAAAGTCACTCAGCAGTGATGGGGGATGGCTTTCCTGCATCACCCAGCACAGATGGGGACTGGCTGTAGCACTGCCTGTAGGCACCGAGTGGCCTTTCCAGTAAGTTTGCTGAGACACAGGATGAATGGACCTGCCCTTTGTGGAAGGTCCCCTCCAACTGTGAGATCGGTACATCCTCCTGGCACCAGCACCCACCAACTGTCTGCACCAGGAGGTCACAGCCACAATCGGGGGGCAGGACACCCACGCAAATTCCCTATAGTGCCAAAGCCAGACACGGAGAGGCCTCCAGGAGCAGGATGAAGGGCACTGGCAGCCCTGCACCTTGAGACCCTCTGCAGCTCCAGATAACCCCCCCTCCCCAGGGCAGCAACGGGGGATGGAGGAGGCCAAGATCCCTGGCAGGGGAGAGAGGGGCTCCCCACATGCCCCCCACAGCCCTCGCCATAGTGAGGGAAGAGCAAAAGAATAAGCGGCACGCACCGGTCATCCTGGGAGGGGTGGATGTACCCAGAGGAGAGGATGTTCAGGGACAGGATGTTTGGGTCGATGAGAGACTCATCTGCTTCTGGAGTGTTCCGGATCCGACCTGCAAGCATAGCACAAGGACACAGCTCAGACAACAGGTGGTGGCCCTGTGAGGGTCTCCATGAGGGGCAGGGGTAGCCCACCTTGTCTGCAGCCCCCACCAGCCCCCTTGTCACAAGCAGTTGCCGCCTGGCCACTCATTGCCAGAGGTCCTGGTCCAGCTCCTGGATGTGGTATCCAGGACTGAGCCACGATGCCCACGCAATGTCCCAGTGTCACCTGCCAGGCAGTTGCTGCTTTGCTATGGCAGGGTGGGAGGGGACATGAGGCATAAAGCCCTGCATGGGAATGTGGTCAAGAAACAGCCCAAGAGGATGCCTGGGAGCTCAGCAGGCTAGGGGGTGCTCACTGCCCACCCAGCCTGGCTCGGCTTACCCACAACCAGCTCCCGCACTTCCTTCCAGCGGATGAGGCTGCCCGTTTCATGCACCAACGTGACAGTGATTCTCCTCTGGATGCCCTGAGACCCACAAGGCCAGAGAGAAGGGGTAGCGGTTAACGCAGCTCCTGTCAGGAGCCAGGGTCAGAACAGCAACTCGGAGGAGGGAGTACCTGGTGGAGGAGAAAGGTCCCATGGCATGGCATGCCTCCACGGTGATCCACGACGGCAGGGATGTAGCTGGAAGAGAGGACCATGGTGTGACACAGAGCCCTGTCAGCCTGCCCACAGGTGCCAAGCACCGGGCCAATCCCCACACTGCTTCCCTCCCCTTTCCATTTCCCCTTCTGGCAGGACTTACTCGCCATTGGCCTCCAGCTCACAGATCTCAAAGAAGACCATCAGGTCATACTTGCACTGGCATGGGCCGGGGCTGGGGCGAGTCATGGTGCTCAGCTTCGTGGCAGGCACTGCAGCAGGTTGGAAAGTCAGCGTAAAGGGTGAGCTTGCCACTGACATTTGGAGTGAGGCACGTGACGGGAGACAGAGTGAGGGCAGAGGCAGGGACCACAGGGAGACACATCAAGGTGGCAGCGAGGCAGGAGGGAGTGCACAGAGGGGGACAGCCCCATCCCAGAGACCTCAGTGACCACCAGTGTGCCTTCTCCCATGCCGAAAATGGAGCAGTTAGGGTGTCAGCCTTACCCATCCCTCAGATCACAGAATCATAGAACTGTTTGGATGGAAGGGACCTTCAAATATCCTCTAGTCCTATCTCCTTTCAACAAGCAGGGACATCTTCAACTAGATCAGGTTGCTCAGACCCCCATCCAGCCTGACCTGGAATGTTTCCAGGGAATGGGGGATCCACCACCTCTGGGCAAACTGGGCCAGGGTCTCATTATCCCCAGCATAAGAAAATTCTTATATCTAGTCTAAATCTCCCCTCTTTTAGTTTAAATCCCTTGTCCTATCACAACAGGCCCTGCTAAAAGGTTTGTCCCTATTTTTCCTGTAGGTGCCCTTTAAGTACTAAAAGGCCACAATAAGGTCTCCCTGGAGCCTTCTCTTCTCCAGGCTGAACACGCCCAACTCTCTCAGCCTGTTCTCGCAGCAGAGGGGCTCCAGCCTCCCCCCAGCATCTCCAGGGCCTCTGCTGGCCCTGCTCCAACAGGTCCATGTCCTTCTGCTGTTGGTGGCCCCAGAGCTGGAGGCAGCAACGGGAGGATGTCTCACCAGAGCAGAAGGGCAGAATCCCCCGCACCCTTGCCCTGCTGGCCATGCTGCTGGGGATGCAGCCCAGGGTGCGGGGGCCTTTCTGGGCTGCCAGCACACTTTGCCAGCTCATGCTGAGCTTCTCATCCACCAGCACCCTCAAGTCCTTCTAAGCAGATGATCTGGGATGTGCACCCTGATCCCACAGCCCTTACACACATATGTCCCAAGCCATGTACCACTGTTCCAGGAACACTTGGGGACAGCCACTCAGGGACAGCTGGAAGGAACCACCCCCAGTGCTGCTGTGGGGACTGCACAGCAAACCATGGCATTCATCCGAACCACAACTCAGTGGCCAGAGCACAGCAGGGACCCTGCAGCCTCTGTGGGATGGCAGGACTAGGTGGCCATTTGAGTCATCCAGGGTGAGCAGCCTCCTCCCCACTGCTCTGCAGGAGGTAAGGAGGGGGTTTTGCATCAGCTGGGTGCTGCAGGAATGGGTGCCAAGGGCTTTCAGGTGCTTTGGCCCACAGTATGTTTGGTGGTGCCCTGGGGTCCTAACTGGTCCCCCTGGGGAAGGGGACCAGTACCTGTACCCAGCACAGAGACCACAGGCAAGCAGAAAAGCAGGAGGCCACATTCCCTACCTGGTTTGGAGAGTGGCATCACACGGGGAAAGTGGCGTCGGGATGGCCTCAGTGGGCTGCAGAGAGAACCACCTCAATTCAAGCATCCACAGGGATGCCTGAACCCGGCCAATCCCACCTACACCCCCAGGTCACCCCCTCCCACCACCTGTCTCCTCTTTCTGTGGTTCCCCAGGCAGCTGGCTGTACTGGGTGCCCCCATGGCACCCAGGGGCCAGGGGTGGCCCAGAGTGTGCCCACCTCAGGACGTCTTTGCAGAGGGGTGGGAAGGGGTGCTGCTGGTAGTGTCCAAAGACTTCAAATACAATCGGCTGGCTCTTGATGTATTCAATGAAGGACTTTGTCACCTCCACAGCAATCTAGAAGAGAAAGAACCATCAAAGGAACAGTTTAGCTGGGAAAGGGATGCAGTTGGCAACAGCACCAGGGAGGTGGGAGGGTGCAAGCTTGTCTAGTCCTTGGCATTCCTCATGCATCCCCTTCCACATGGCAGGGGACGCTGTCCCCACCGAGACCACTGCCATGAAATCCCAGCCTTTTCAGGTAGAGAGCAGTGGCTGTTAGTCTTTCCTCCACCCATTCATGTTGTCTAAGGTTGGCTTAGCTAGGTGGCTACGACAGGCTGGGAAAGCCAGGAGGAAGCTCCTCCTCTGGGGAGAAGATCCAGTCAAAGGCCCTGTGGAGACCCCCACTGTCACAGAGGTGAGGGGGTGTGGGAGAGGAGGAGGGGTACACACGTTTTGGACATGATAGAAGCCCAGTGGCGGCCCTCGTCCTGTGTTCTTCAAGGGCTCTGTTGAAAAGGCCTCGTCATGGCGATGTATGAAGCTGTAGAGGGAAGGAAGGTGGCTCAGGGATGTGCTGGAGCAGGGAGGGGGAGAGTGCAGGGACCAGGAGAAGAGCCCACTCTCCCTGGAGCTGCTGCCCATTCCCCGGGCTGGCACAAGACCTCCCCAAAGCTGATGGGAGACTCTTCCTGCCTTTTGCCATTGACCTGGTGAGGTCCCAGAGAAGCACATGGGTTCATCCCACAGCCCTTGGTTTTGCCTCCCTGTCCACAAAGGTGTCAGAGGAGGCAGGGCTGGGGCTCCCTGATGTCCATCGCCAGGCCTAAGGCAAGGACCAGACCATGGTGGGAGATGCAGGACCAGGGGGCACTGGGGCCTCACTTGAACTGGCAGAAGATATCTGCGTATTCTGCAGAGATGCTGGAGGCTTGGAGAACCGTCACGCGGAAAGTGAAGATGCTGCCCAGCTTCAGGTGGTCCAGAGCTGACTCCAGTGGTCCATCTGGTGCAGGCTTCTCTGGGCTCTCCAGGAGAAGGTCCTCTGGGGTCACTGCAGTAAGGGGAGAGTCTTCAGCAAGGCAGGGGTGGGTCATCCCCCTCAGTGCCTGCCAGCAAGCCCACAGTGGGCTTTCGGTGCCTGGGCAGGATTAGGCTGGGGGACAGGAGCAGGCTGGGTGCTGGGGCAGAGGACTGCTCCCTAACTGGATACTTGTCAGCATCCTCTCACCTGCGCAGGTGTTGTTGTTGACTTCATCGGCAGAGGGTCCCATGTCGCTGACCTGCCCCTGGCCTTCGACGATGCGCAGCTCCTCCTGGGAGGTCCCCGAGCGTGACATCCCCACAGCTGGGCACGACTCTGACTGGAACTGCACCGGGAGTGGGGCTTAGGGATGCTGATGATGGTGGTCATGCTTGAAACCGCTACCACTGCCCTGAGCACTGGAGCACCTCCAGCTCTCCCCTCCCCACCCCACAGCAGCCCCCCCAGGACATCAGCAAGAGCAGGGTGCATTGGTGGGCACCAGAGGGCTGGGGGCTGCCAGGAAGACCAGGAGCATGGTCCCTTCAGTGTGATGCTAACACCCCTGGGAACCTGGTGGTCCCCTTGGGGGAGCATCACTGTGGCACACAGTGGCTTGCGGTCCCCAGGCACCCACCAAGAGCAGTCCACCACCATACCTTCTCAAATTGCTGGTCATCAAAGGATATCTTGGCTGTCCCTGACTGCCGCACACCGGAGCCATAGTCGGGGGCTTCCTCATCCGCTGGAGGAGGCATGGGGGTGAGCTCGCATGGGGGCCACAGCGAATGCAAGGGATACAACTGGGTGGGGGTTCCCCTCCTACCTGAGATAGCCTGGACAGCCACGCGCAAGAAGCCCTTCACCTCACCCTTCTCGCTGACGATGGCCACGCGGTGGACCAGGGGCACGGGGTAGAGGAGGTTGCTCAGGTAGACAAAGGCCCTGCCAGAGAGGGGGGGGACAGATACAACACAGGGGGAGAGCGGTCACTGCNGGGTCCCCAGGCGCAGGTGGCGTGGCCGGCGGCGGCCAGGATCCCAGGTCACCGCTCACGGCGCAACCGCGGCGCTGCAAAGCAAAACTAAAGAGAAGGCAGCCAGGGCCAGCCGAGAGGGGCAGGGAGCGGGCAGCGGGCGGGCAGCACCATGGAGCAGATGGGGCTTGTGTACCTCTCCAGCTGTCACCTCCGTGGCGGGCGGGGAGGGGGCTGCGCTGGTGCCACTATGAAGCTGGGAGGGAAGAGGACCTTCTCTGTGGTGGAGAGCCGGAGGACTAGGGCAGGAGGTGCTGCGACACAACTTGGGGATGGCTGCAAAGTAACTGGGGGGAAGACAGGGGCAAGGCAGGGGGGGAAAGGAGGGTGACGAGGGAGGTACAGGCCAACAGGAGCAAAGGAGGGGAGAGGAGGAGGTCCTGATCGAAGGCCAGAAGCCTCTAGAGATGAACCTGCCGTGGGGTCCTGGCCCTGGCACTTACTGTGGTGCCATGGGACAACGGGCAGCTGGGAGTGGCCTATGCCCGGCTGGAAGGGAGGCTGCACAGTGTCACTGGTGGCGTGTGTCCCCCTGCCACATCACTTCACACATGTGGCTTCGGGGTCCCAGGCTGCCCGACAGCACATCATAGGGATGGCACAGCTGGCTTCTCCCTGTGGGCAAGGAAGGAGCTTCCCACTCCCCAAATGTCAGGTTGGAGCTTCCCTGCCCCCCTGAGCAGCGTGTACTACCATGGCAAGGTACCACACCAGGCTTCAAAGTGATGGCCACACCATGTCTTTCCTGGCACCTCATGCCAGACCACAGCTCCCTGTTTCTCAAGTGTTTTGCCTCCTCTTGCTGCCTTCCTCAACCTTGCCACCAGCTGGGTCACTGTTCAACGGTCCTCCTGACACTCTGGTGATGGTGGCACGCCATGCCCTCAGCAGCCGCAAGACAACTCCAGAGCCTTTGGCACCAAGATCTCTGCTGAGCGGTGCAAACTGCCCTTGCCTGCAGGGCAGCACTGCTCCCAGCAAGAGGGGGTGCAGGGTGCCTGGCACCCCTCCCCAGGGTGTGCACCAGCATCTTGATATGCAGTGTCTTCGGGTATCATGGGGCAGGATAGTGCTGGGACTGGCCAAGACACTTCTGCTTTAGGAGGCTCCCAAGAGCGTTGTGGCTGACAGTGCTGCTCGTGACATCGCAANATACCTGGGGCAGAGCCCTGTGACCACAGGGAGGTCTCAAAAATGCTCAAAATCACAGGGCAGCTAGTGTTGAAGTCAGGGGGGGTGGAGAGGGAAGGAAAGAGGGGGAGGGAGGGCAGGGTGAGCGGGTAAGAGGGGGACGAGTGTGTCACTAGAGGAAGGAGGGCAGGGACACTAACCACAAGATTGGTGAGGTGCAAAGATGGCATGCTCAGACCAAAGAAAAGCCTTTCCAAAGGAAGATGAAAGAACCCCAATTTTCGCTAAAGCTTTGGAGAGATAGAGCCAGCAGCTGAAAAAATAGAAACCAAAAGAACTGAATAAAACCCCCAAACC
>VZRU01006315.1:17406-60370 GCA_013398155.1 Pedionomus torquatus
AAAAAAAAGTCAAAGACAAGGATCCAATCATAAACTACTCCAAGCACACTTCACAAGAAATGTGGCCAGCAGAGCTGCTGCGCGGGGAGCCAAACCCAGAGCAGACTCACAAGAAGTCGGAAGGCACTAAGCTCCAGGGAATGTGCCCCTGGCATGGAGCGGGGCTGCTGCCGCAGGGCCTTGTTTGGTGTTCTGGGGTGCCCCCAAGAGTTTGGGGGATTTTTTGATGTTTTGTTGTTGTGGAGTTTTTTTTGTTGTTGTTTTTAAATAAGGAAAAAAGGAAAAAAGAAAAAAAAAGTGGGGAAGAACCCAGCTCTTTCGGTCTGAGGCTGCAGGACTCTTATCCCACCTCCGTCCTCTCTGCCTGCACTGGCTCCTGTCCCCCCACATCGCTGCCCACAACCTTCCCAGCAGGGATAAGACTGGCTTTAGCACACAGAGGAAAAGGAGCTCCAGCTCCAACTGGGGCAGCCCCAGAGGGGAGAGGTTCACAATCACGAGCCCCTCTGGCTCCTACCTCAGGGCAGAGGCTCCAGGACCAGCTCCAGGCATCCATTCCCTTAGAAAAACCCCAGGGGTGGCAGCACCTCATCCCATTTTGGGGATGGGCAGATTACGATCTGGTTTGCTGGCACAGCCAGTTTTGCAGCAGCTGGTGGGTTTCTCCAGGCCAAGACTGATGGAGCCCAGGGGGGTCTCCTGGCCAAAAGGTATGAAAAAAATCAAAGCTCTTGTCCTTGGCTGCAGCTGAGGAAGAGTTGGAGCCTGCAAACTACATCCCTGTGACCCCCCTGAAAATCTCCTGTGCCAAGCTGGTAGGGATGTCCCCAAGCCTGGCACTAGGCTCAGGCAGCAAGAGAAAATGCTGCTTTTTGCAGAGCCCTCCCTTCTCCCCTCCACCTGGCTTGCCCTCAGATTCATCCCCCTAACTGCCTGAAGACACCCAAGTCTCCATGTTCAGGGGGGTTCATACTGACTGATGCAGCCAGAGGCACATGCAGCTTTGAATTGCTTGCATGGTCCCAGCCAGCAGCACTGTGGCCTCACAGCAATTCCACTGGGAGGTGGCCTTTCGTGGGACAGAAATGCCCAGGACCGAGAACCTCATGTGGCTCCCCCAGCTCCTTTGGTGCTGGAGGTGGAGCAGAGCTCCCCTTTCCAGGGCCACCCCAACGAGGGACCTGCCTAAAGGGCCTCCAGCAGAGCTGGTGCCATCTGCCTTCCTCCACTATCCCCTTCCACCGCTGTGCTCATCACAGGCCTACCTCAGTAGGCACCTCACTGCCCTGCCGGATGCCCCAGACCTGGTGGCAATTCCAGCCGACTGGCCAACCCCTGTGCCTCTGGGATGCCCCGGAGGTGGGAGTCATGTCCGAAAGCAGTTCCCTCATGCGAAAGAGCTAGTTCCTTCCCGGCATGCTCTCCTAAAACCTCACCAACCTTCCTACTAAACTGAACAGGGGGGAGCGGTCGTAAAATGGATCCCGGCCATCACACAGCGGGCACTCCGGAAAGATGTCTTCCTCCAGGTCCTCCGCCTCCTCCTCCTCCTCCTGCCCCTGGTGCTGCTCGTCAGCAGGCTCGGTGATGTCGGAGTCGGGGTTCGAGAAGGTAGGGGAGGGGGTGAGATCAGCCATGCGCTCGCTCATGCATGTGTTGAAAAGAGGAGAGCTGTTGCAGCCAGAGATATCTGAACTAAGGTTAGTACAACAAGATAGAAGACAGGTTAACACCAGCTGTTCCATAAAGAGAGAGCAAGAATAGGAATTTTGTGCTTTTTTCGTTGGTTGGTTGTTTTTTTTCTAAGTTGGATTTTGGGGTAGGTTGGTTTTTGTCTGCTTAAACCAAGGGACGTTGGGAAATAAAATCCTGCCCATCTGGTGCATCTCTAAAGTAAGTCACCAACATCTGTCAGCTATAAAGGGTGGAGAAAAGAGAGACCCAAGGAACTGGTGTGAACGGCGGGGCTTCCCCTTGCTGGCTTTGTGGGCAACGCAGGGATGGAGCAGGTGGCACGTGGCTTGCCGTCACCCCCGCTGCTGAAGGGAATCTTTCCACGTGCCACGGCACGAGGGGTGCCTCCACAGCCGGTGCGGTTGGTCAGGCCGTGTGGCTCATCCCCCGGCTCCCTCTGCCCACCGGAGCAGACCCTTTCTCGGGGGCGGCCCGTCCTTGTCACCAGCACCGCACCCTTCCAGCCGGTGTACGGGAAGAGCTCAAAGATGCGCGGCACATACCACACAGACAGATGCTCAGACACCAATGTGTGCATATGGACGCGTGCCCGCCGGGGCAGAGGTCGCGATGGCGCAGGCTCTGGGCCTGCTGGAGAGTCGCAGGTCCCCTGCTTCCCACCAGTGGCAAGCCAAGAGCCCATGCCTCACAGCACTGTGTTATAGCAGGCAGCAGGAGCGTTGCCAGTGGCTTGCAGGTCCCTCAAGGTCCCAGCAGCCAATGCCGAGGACAGACATCACAGGCAAGATGGGCCCTGACTGGCACCAGGGGACACATCCTCCCATGGTGTGGTTCCAGGGGAGGGCAGAGCCAGTGGCACTCCCTCCCGCAGGGCTGCCTGCAGGTCCCAGCCGTGCTTAGAAGGAGCGGATGCACTCACCTGCCGACCAGCCTGAACCAGGGGAAGCGGTCGTAGAAAGGATCTCCACCAGTCACCACGTTGTCACAGTCCTCAATGACACTAGAAGGCACTTCTGCTGCACGGTCATACATTTCACGCATCAGGTCCAGGCGTTGCCTGCAGGCAGAGGGGACGGTAGCAAGTAACAGTGAGAAACCAGGCTGAGGCTGGCCAAGCACTCCCCAGCACAGTCATCATTTGCCCACCTCAGCTTCTCCAGGGTCCAGTAATGCGTCGCGCCATTCTTCTGGTCCTGCACCTCTACAGCCACAATGGTCCGGGGGAACGGCCGCTTCTCCCGGTCTTTGGCAGCATCAGGAGGCAGCAGGTCAGGAGGGAGAGGCGAGTACAGCGTGTCAGTGAGGAGCACAAACTGGAACTGTACCTGGAGAGGGGCAGAGGGGGGCGGTGAGCTGCTTGGGAAGACAGTGAACTCCTTGCAGCGCCTTCCGCATCCCCCTCCTCAGCATTTCCCTGGCTGCCCACACTTCTCGCCTCTGTCATGGGTGCCACAGCAAGCCAGAGAAGAGCCCCAGGCACCCACCTTCTTCTTCAGCTCCACACTGATGGCATTGGCTTCCTTGAGGAAGATGGCATTGCCCCAGAGCAGGTCGCGGAGGGAGGTGAACTGGTACCACTTCCACTTCCTAAAGGCCCAGAGGGCCAGCTCAAACTCTCTCTCTGTCCACTGCACTGTGGGGACATGGACAGACAATCACTGCACCGCTAGGAAGGAGGACATTTAGCATAGAGGTGCCCAGGGGACCCACGGGCCACTTCTTGCTTCTGCAGACAGCATCAAAACCTTGTGGTGGTACCGAACCCCTACCTTCATCCTCAGGTTCTTCCTCTTCCTCATTTGCCTCAGGGTAATATCTAGAGTCCATCTGCTTTTGCAAAGCCTCCAATTTGCTCTCATAGTCCTGGGGGAAGCAGGGAGAGGAAAGATGCAACCCACAAGGTGTGACCTTCCCTTATGCTGCCATGTAGCGTTTCTCCCCCACCATAGGAACCCAGCCTCCTCCCTCCTCTGGATCCACGTTTATGAGGGCAAGCCCAGGAATGAGAGGTTTGCCCTGTTTTCAGGACACACAGAGCTACCCCAAGCAAATATCTACCAGGACTCAGCCATGCCTGGGCAGCCTGAGAAGGAGCTGGGTACTGGCCACCTACCAGCCTCTGCTGCTCTAGAAGGTAATTTGCCTCCTCCCGCTCCCTCCGGTACTGGTCCTCCAGTTCCTGGAGCCTGGGGGAATGGGAAAAGAGAGGATGACCCACCTGGAGGTGGCTATTCAACTCCCCATTTGCTCCAGCAACCGTGCCCTCACCGCTGCTCCATCTCCTGCTTCATATCAATGCCCTGCTTCTCCAGCAGCTCTCTTTGGGCAAAAGCCCAGTCCACAGGCTCAGCGGGGGTCTCAGCACACGGGGTCCGCTCCCGCTCCTGCCGAGCCTGCTCAGGGTGGTTGAAGCGGAAGACGTGGCTCTTGCCCATGATGATGCGATTTCCTACAGGGATGCATGCGGGGCAGGGGGAAAGGGCATGGGTTTAATGCAGGACAACCTGCAGGATCCCTGTGGGATGGAGGGCAGCTGGGTTAGAGCAGTGCTGGTGTGCTGGCTCCAGGCACCCACCTGAGCGCAGGATGCTGGGCTCCGTCACCTTTTTGCCATTCACGTAGGTGTCGGCACCTTCACAGGGCTCTAGGGTCACTATTACTGCAGGAACAGAAGGAGGGGGAGAGAGGGAGTGAAGGTAAGGTGGAAGCAGAGGGATAAATCCTGTATCTCCTGCTGTGATGCTCCTAGTGTCAAAAAGGGACAGCTGCTCCAGCTGGCACACCAGGTGCAGGGAAGGGGACACTGGGGTATCCACTGGCAGCACCCACATCCTGGGCAACCAACAGGGCTCAGCCAACCTCATGTTAATCAGAGCATTCCCAAGGGCTAAAAGCAGCTGGAGACTGGACACGAGAGGAGATCAGAGCCTCCAGCACTCATCTCCAGGCTCATTTCCCAAAGCCCTTTCACCCCAAAGTTCCTGCTGGCTTGCAGAGTGGGCTCTGCTCCATGTCTTAGGTAGCAGAATGGTCTGCTCTTCCCTCCCACCATGATCTCTGGCTTGCCTCACCGTGGCAGCTTCCACAGGCCTTGTGGGAGCTTCCCTCCCAGGTAGGTGAGGGCAGCAGCTCAATCTGGAGGCATGAAGAGGTCACAGCCACATGACAGAGCCCCACTAGTCTAAGGAGGGCAGGACCCCAGCTAGGGGCAGGTGCTGGGGACATGCAAAGGGACTGCATTTCTGGGGAGGTGGAGCCCCTCCAGACAAGGAATACCTTCACCACCAGTTTTGGTGTCGCTGCGGAAAAGGCAGTGCTCTTCCTTAATGAAGTGCCCACTGAGAACGATGTCCTGCCTCTTCTCTGCATCTTCCCGGCCAACCCTGCCAGGGGAAACCCAGCTTGAACCTTCATCAAAGCAGCCCCTCCCTCCCTGAGCCTCCCCCAAAACCATCCTTGGGGCTGACAGGAGCAGCCCTCAGTCTAGACTAATATTCCTAATGAGATCCCCAGGCAAATAAATTTTCCCCCATGTGGCTATGACACTTTGGGGATGCCCTGGGAACAGTGCTCAGCCTGGGGACAGTTGTCACCCCGCTGCCCACCCAAGCAAGTCGAGCACTGAGGGACCCAATCCTCACCTTGTTATCCCGTCCTTGATATAGTAGAGAAGACACTCAGACATAAGCGGGTCCTCATTCAGGTTGACCAAGTGGGGTGTCTGGGAAAGATAAACCATGAGTCACCCCAGTGTGCTGTCCTGCACTGAGGGATGCTCCCGAGGGAGCAGGGAACTCAGCAGCACCTCAAGCTGCCCTCTGCATGTGGATGGGCTCTCCTGCCCTCTGTAGTTCACCTCCAGACAACATGGCTAACCAGGTACTTTTCAAAGGGGAGACTAAAGAGAACCAAGCAGCTGGGATGAGGACGATCTGCCTCGAGACACCTCCTCACTTTTCTCCTCAAAGAGCTGAGCCCTGGAGACCTTTTCCCCGGGTGCCTTTGAAAATTCATTTGCCAAACAGGCCCAACACTTCCCATGATACAGCATACACCTCCTGGGGCAGGACCCTGCTCACATGCACAGCACGTCCATGGGCCCTTGCCTCACCATAACACCCAGCTCTGCTGTAGACAGTGTAGCTGAGGCAGAGGCACATCCCATGCACCATCTGGTTTAGGATGAGAGCAACAAAAGTGCACGTTTTCCTCCACTGACTGCACAAGGACAGATGAAGCACCTAAAGAGCAGGTCCCAGACTAGAGGTTCAACCAAAAGTAGTGGAGACCTGAAGCTGTAGCTCCAGGCTGCATTTCACTCTCTGAAGAGCTCCCAAACAGTTCCCTCCCATCAATTTTTTCTCCTGGGTCACAAACCACTTTGTTCTTGATGAGAGGGAAGTTTCTCCCTCTGGCATAGATATCTCTGGCTGCAGCTAGCTTACCTCAACCTATCACAAGCTGCTGAGATTGCACCTTGAGGCAACAGGCAAAGTCCCAGGAGTATCAGTAGGTGAAGTTCTGAGTTTCCCAGAAATAAGAATAGAGACTGTAAGAAATATCTTATCAGCCCACTGACACTCGGCATGCAGAGGATTCCCCACCACAACAGCACTAGAAGCCCTAGCTGACAGGAGACTAACTCCAAAAAGTACAGGAGAGCTGGAGGTCCAGAGAAACACAGGCTCTTCTCCATGATGGCTGCCAGGAATAAGTTGGCTGAAACATTTAACTTCAGGCTTCTCTGGGGTCTGAGGCTCCTTCAGCTTGAAGTTTTTCTCCAGATTTGCAAGGTTGACTAGTAGATGGTCTACTTAGAAACATAACCACCGCAGTGATGGTATACAGCAAGACAACAAAGTCCTGCCCTGCTTTGCCCTTAATGAAACGTGGTTTTGCATGCTATCAATGCTAACTTTCCTCACCAGCCACTGGAGAAGTCAGAGGAGTTTCCACCCATCAGGTAGCTGATGAGCAAGGAGGCACCAAGACAATCACACCACACTCTACCCCCAAGACCAACCTGCTTTGGGCAACAAACCCCCACGCTTCCTACACAAAGGTCTGGGGTCCTAACAGGCAGCAGCTGAGACAAGAATGAGAAACAAAGACAACAGTGTAGAAATTTCCCTTAAGAACCACACCAAGGCACACAAGGGGAAGGTCCCAAAGCTTTCATCACTGCCTCAGCTGGGGGGACACGCACCTACTAAGGCTTTTGGCCAAGCCAACCAGCATCAGCTGCCAGAGCAGGTCTCAGACCATCCCTTGGTGTGGTGGGAGAGACAAGCAAGCATACCCTGGTTCTACCAGAACATGCCTGCACCTCAGCAGCCTGTGTTGCTCTGAGGGCTTCATGGGGTTAGGGCTGTAAACTGGATGTCACTACCACTATATTTATATAGACAAGCAGGGGCAGTGATGTGCTGTAACTGGTGCTTGGCAGGGTTGGCTGGCACAGAAACTCTCCAGGGCACAGCCACTATTTGCTTAGAAAGTACTTTCAGGATGCCAGAAGCAATAAAGAGTATGTAACAATTTCTGCACCTACGTTTCTTAGGAAGGACTTGCTGGTTTCAGGGACAGCAGATCTAAAACACCTCAAGGTATGGATTTTTATAAGCTGACACTGAAGTCTGACACAGTGATTGTCAGTGAAGCCCCGCCTGAAAGAGGACACCACCCAGGCAACAGGGGCTGGATGTTTAGCCATGCGTTCACATTGATGTTTGTACCCAGCTGGGTCAGCACTGGGACTTCCCCCATAGGATTTAGAGCCAAAAAAAAGGCTAGTCCAATTTTTGGTTGCTGGCAGGCAGCAAGAGGGCAGGTGGGAAGGGAGCTGCAGGGGTATAAACCAGCCCTTCAATTGCCAGGAAGAAGAGAATAAGACAGTCCTACCTTTTTAGGAGAGAAAACACCCAAGGTGCCTCCATCCTCCCTCATGGCCACCCCCATTTCGGCCAGCAATGCTTCCCTGATGGAGCAAGGGAAAGAAGAGCCTGTCAAATCCCCCAAGCCCCTGAAGCCAGCAACAAGACAAGACCAGGGTGGGACCCAAGCCCACAGGTTTACCCCACAGATCACAGCTGTAGGGCTTGCTTCCTTTCTGTGCCTCAAGAGGATTTCTCAGAGCAGACCATGTCTGTGCAGACTAATGTGGTGGGCCCTGAAGTGCCTGGGGGGCAGCCAGGATACAGCTGGATGGTCAAATTGCCCTGCTGCACCCAAGAGCTGAACAGGCACAGTGCAGAGTAGGGGAGATGCCTGCAGAACCCCACTTCATCCCATCCCATTTCATCCCATCCCAATCCACTCGCCTTTCCATCCGGATTGCTTCTGTCCTCCGCAGCTTCTCCTCCCATGTCTCATTCAGCTCTGCAATGATCTTCTCTGTCTCCTGGCAAGCATGGATTTAGCAGAGTTTTAGCACATCTTTTGGGCAGCAGACCTGCTCACTCTGCCCAGCATGCCATGGCAGGACACTGGACCCAGTTTCAGGCTGGTTTAAATGAGCCACAGCAGCATTTCACCCACGTCTTTCTGTCATTCCCATCTTCAAAGAGCAAGGCACACAGACCAGCCTCTCCATCCCTTGCTGCCAGCCCACTCCAGTGCCATGCTGAGCTGGGAGCACCTGTCCCACAGGGCAAAGGCAGCAGTCACTCTGCAAGGAGGATGCCAGCACCAGATGGACCCTACCATTCCAAACCCTCTCCCATCCAGTTCAGAGCACTGGGCAGCTCTGGGTCTGTCCACTCTGTGAGAGCATGTCCAAGCACTGGTTCCCATGAGCATCATCCATGAGTATCCAGAAACTGCTGAGCCCCTTCTGCAAGCTTCAGCGCAAGAGTGTTGAGCTGAGCCCTCCATCTCATCGGGCGCTGGACTCTTACCTTCAGCCTTTCAATTGCCTCTTCGCTGCCTGGAGCAAACATGATGCGCTCGTGGAGGCTGGCGACAGAGGCAGCGCGGCTGGATAAGGCTGACAGGGAGGAAGATGGGCTGATCCCAGCGATGGCGTTGGTCACTGTGGAGAGATTGTCATGGCGGTGACTCAGCTCTGCCCCTCTAGCATCATTATTGTTCTCAAAGTCGGACACATCTATGGGTAGGGAAAGAGGGATGGGCCAGGGACATGGACAGGAAGAGAGAGAGAAAAAGAAAGACAGAGACAAGAAAAGCCATTGGAAAAAAAAAAAAAAAAAAAAAAAAAAAAGCGTGCCAGGTGCAGCAAGAAAGCCAAGAATTGCAAGGAAAAGCTACAGGTGACAGCACCATGGTGCAGGCAGCAGCTGTTTTGGGAAGCAGCCACAGGAATAACCCTGGAGCCTTCCTGGGCTTCCCAGGGATGCTTTTTTGCAACACTAGATCCTGTAGCCATTAGGTCTGCGATCAGCCATCTTCCCCAAAAGCATCTCTGTGATCCTCCCCCACCAACAGAGCCAGGGGTGGTTTTCCCACCCAGCTGCCCCAGATTAGCTGGATCTGAGGACAGAGAATGAGAAGGGAAGAAGGGGAGAGGCAGTGGCCCTCTGCCCTATCTGTAGGGGTTGAGGGCATGAAGCAGGAAGAGCCATGGGATTCTCTCGCTGGCAGAGCCCATGCCCCTGGTCTGCTGGAGCAGCACCTTGGCTGGGCACCTAGAGCAAGAGCAAAGTGAGGGCAGGGTGGCAACGTGTCTCTTATAGGCACCCAGAGCATCAGCTTCCACCAGTGACCCAGGTATCAAAGATGCTCCTCCAGCCCCAAGATATCGCAGGGGTTTGGTGCACTGTGCCAGCAGCAGGCATAGCACAGGTTAGTGGGTGCAGTGTTAATCGCTTATCTCCATCTGCCTGTGTCCAGGGGAACCAAGCCAGAGGAGGACAGGCCAGGTCCCCATTTTCTCAGAGGGCTTGCCGCAGCCTGGCGGCACTGCATGGCCCAGAGAAGAATGGGGTGAGAGTTCTCATCCACAGGCAAAAATCTCCTAGCCATCGCCACACACCTCTACATGAGGAGAGCACTGTGCCAGCCCATATGAGCGCAGTGCCAGGCTCCAGTTCTGACAAGCCCCAGGACCAGCAGAAGCAGCAGCAGCAACAGGAAACATCATGACAGCATGGAGGAAGGAGTCCCCGTGGGGATCGGGCCTCTGGCATGGCAGATGGGGAGGACACTGGTCCCTCTGAAAACTATTCTGACACCCAGGCACTAACTGAACTGTGCCACATCCCCTTTGCCAGCTCCCTGGCCTACAGGCAAGCACCTTTCCATCAGGTGCTCTTCCCCATGCTGCGCAGGTGCCCCTGGGCACAGCCTACACCTCCCCAAAGCTGTGAAGCAACAGAGAGTACCAGTGACGGGGAATACACACATTTGGATCCTCCTGCAGCAGGATGGGCTAAGAGAGAGAGAGAGAGTGCAGGGAGCGGGGGTAAAACAGAGAGAACAGAACAAGAGTGGGTTCATCTCAGTAGGATTTCCAACAGAGGAAAGGATTTACACAGAGAGGAGGCCACAGGCGGGTGCAGCCCCGGGAACATCTTCCTGACACCTCTGCCAAGTGCAGGATGCTGAAGACAGGAGGTGGAAGGGGAGAGAGAGAGGTCTGCTGGGTGTAAAGCAGCTCCTCCTGCTTATGGAGCAGGCTGGGGGTTGCAAATGTGTGCACATGGGCCTGCCAGAGGCATCGTGGCCACGCTTCAGCAGCATGATGCTGCCATGCGGCTGGCAGAGCAGGATGCAGGGCAGCAGGGGTGAATCCAGCCCGCATCTGCCTGGAGCCACTGCCAGAGACCACCAGGTGGTACTTACTGTCAATGATGTCCCCAAGGCCCTGGGCATAGAGAAGGTCACGCAGCCGTGCCACCTCGTCCTTCAGCTCCCGGATGAGCTTGTTGTTGGGGTCCTCGTTGATGACGGCATTGCAACGTATCTGCTTAGCACGGTCGGCGTACCTTGGGAATGGCAGAGTCCTGAGCAGCAGCCCGGGGGGACAAATCCCCAGCTGCTGGACAAGCAGGAGTGCTCCAAGACCCTCCAGTACTTAATCCTTTGGAGGATCCCAGTGCTGGGACAATCCTTTGGCCTCTTGTCTGAGGTTACAGGGTCCCCCCAAAGCACCCTTCCAGTCAGAGATGCCACAGAGGCGAGGAGAGCACATGACAATGCCTGGGTTTCAGAGACCCTCCCTGTTCTTGCACACTGTTGGGGGATTAGGGTACTTCTTCGTACCTGAGCGTGCTGAGGGTCTCATCATAGTTGATGTCAGCAGGACTGAGAGCAGCAACCATGGCTGTCCTGGAGTTGCCTCCTGCCCAGAGAGATACACCCACATCAGGGAGATGCTGGTCCCTGTGCCAACCGTCACCCTCTGCTCAGCAGCCATGCCTGATGCTGAGCCTGTATCTCCCACCCATGTCCTCACCCAGGTTCTCCCGCAGCAGCCAGGTCAGCACTGAATCCCGGTAGGGAATGAAATCTGTCTTCTTCTTCTTTTTGTTCTGAGGGATGAAGAGCAGAGGGAAGGGCTGTCAGGCTGCCTGCTTGCTTCAAAGGGAAGGTGGCAGCCAGTCCTGAGCCATGGGAACTTGGAGGAGAGTGGTTTTGCCTGGCCACTGTGAGCTTGCAGAGCTCTGCTCAGCTCCACAGTTCTTTCCTGTGAAATGCACTGCCTCAGCCAGGCTGGGTGCTTAACACTGAGAGCCACAGGGTGAGGAAGGCAGTGAGGATGCTGAGGGCTCTGCCAGCCTCCAGGAAAAGCATGGCATGGGTCCAGGCAGAACTTTACCCCAAAACCACTCTTAGACCCACTCCCACCCACCTGTGCTAAAAACCAACCTCTTCCCCAGCCTGACCAGGGCACCTACCTTGTTCGGCCCTGAATCCTGCAAAAAAAAGCAAAGAGACTGTTTAAGTGAGCTGTTCCCCTCAGCACCTGCCACAGCTCCCCATCCCCCAGGCAGAGCCCAAAGGGCACAGTCTCCGGGGGAGACGGCAGCTTCACCAGCCCAGCTCATCCCAGCCTTGGCCTACCCTTGGAGCCAGGGTGCTCCATCCCTCAGAGCTGTGCCCATCCCTGCGAAGCTGAGCTCATTCCCCTGTGGTGTCACCACTTGTCTGTGCTCCGGCCACTTACCATTTCAGCTAGGGCAGAGATGACTTTCCCCAGAGTTGTCAAGGACTTGTTGATGTTTGCTCCTTCCTGGTGGAAAGAGGAAAAGCCCAGATTTCAAAGGGGCACTAATGCCTGGGGCACCAGGAGCTTGGGGGTGTCCCAGTGCAGAGTGGGCAAAGAGCAGCTGGTCTTAGTGGGTAACCAGCACCTCCCAGCTGGGACTCGTGGGTCCCTGTGGAAGCAGCACTGGGCAGCTTTCAAACAAAACCCCATCAAGGATTTTGGCAGCACAGTGGGCAAGGAAAGAAGACATCACAGCTGAGGATGAGGGGGCAGAACATGGCATCGCCACTGGCAGAAGGGGACTCTGTGCCAGCTCTCACCTTTAGTCTCGTGCCTTTTGCACCAGTGGAATCGGCTCGCTCGCTCCCTGCCAGGTCCACCAAGCTGATTTTGCTGACCTGCAGGCCAAGATGAGGCTGTCAGCCCCGGCAAGCCCAGCAAACCAGGCCCCAGCATAGAAGCAAGGAGGGGGCAAAGACTTCTTGCAAGGCAACACTGCTCTAAAGACAAAGGTGGGTTATGCAGGGTCATCCTTGCCATGATCTGGCCAGGAGTAAGGCCAACATCCTTACAGGCAGGGCTGCAGGGCACCAGCTGTCAAATATCCTGTCCAGTGGGCAGTCCCTTGAGAGACCAAGAGCCCCGAGTGTCTGGGACCTATCTTTGTCTTGTTTCAACCCTCCATCAGCCCACACCATCTCATCCCATGTGCTGTGGCTAGCACACAAAGCCCAGAAAGGTCCATGCAGGGTCCCTTGAGTTCCTCAGGCTCTGCTCTCACCTTCTCAGTGGTGATGTCCGTCTCAGCATCATGCCGCTTCTGCGTGAAAATGATGTTGAACACAGCGTGGGAGCGGCTGCTGGTCTCATTCATGTTGGTGGCAGCCACCGTGCTGTGTGAAGAGGAGACAGGGAGGTAGAACACTGTAGGAGACACTGGAGAGGCTAGGGCCAGGGCTCATTTCAGGATAGGGTACATGAGGGGAAGGCAAGTCCAGAGGACAAGAGAGGACTCTGGGAAAACATGTCCAGATTTTCTCCACCTGGGTCTAGGGTGTTTTGAGAGCAGGAAGGAGGTAAGGTGAAACTACGTGGGGTGTACCCACCACACACAGAGTGTGACTACCGTCTGCAGAGTAGCCAGACCAACAAAGCAAGGAAGTTAAGCAGGACCTTCTGGACCAAATCCTGGCCATCTTCCACTCCCCCAACTTACCGGGC
Organism: Pedionomus torquatus; assembly: GCA_013398155.1. Lineage (NCBI taxonomy): Eukaryota > Metazoa > Chordata > Aves > Charadriiformes > Pedionomidae > Pedionomus > Pedionomus torquatus. The sequence goes on from VZRU01006315.1 coordinate 30,488, forward strand.
CTTATTCCCAGAATCCATGAGGTCCTGGATGTCATTGTAGGATGTCACAGCCAGCTTGGAAAGGTCCTCCACATATGGACCCATAAGGGGATGCTCCCTCACCCGCAGGTTACCCTTATTCTTGGGGTTCAGGAGGTCTCTCACACGCTCACAGTATATCTCCATGTAGCTCACCTAGATGAGAGGGCATGCAGCCAGCAGGACATGGAAACTCAGTGCATAGGCAGAATCAGGTCCTTCCTGCCCACCCCACACCCAGGGCTGGGACCTCCCCCAAAGAGGGGTGGCACAACAGCATGGCTTGCAGAACCAGGTTGGAAGCTGGAGCTGGACTACACAGGCAATGAGGTGCTTACCTCCACAGAGTAGGACATGTTGTCATTCGTTGTCTCATTGATGCGGGAGAAGAGGTCCTCACACAGCTGTGGAGAGAAGAATTAGGCTCCTCAGCCTCCCACCAGAAGGATACTCCTGCCCAGGGTGCTCAGGCTACGGGTATTTCTACCTTCTCACATCAAAAATCAGAGCCCCTGAGTGCTGAGACAGCTCCTGGGGAGGTAGCAGAAACCACTCCTCCCCTCGATATGGGGGGCTCAGCATCCCCAGAGCCCCCCCAGTGCTATGCTAGCTCAGAACTAAGCAGCTCTCAGCCAGCACAGCTGCCAGCAACTCAGTGCTTGGACCACTGCTGCCCACACATACCGGCCTTGTGTAGCTAGACCATAACTCATCTGGTATCACGGCAACCCTCCTTGTTCACCCCTCCCGCTGGCAGAGCCATGCCAGCTCTATGTCATGGCAGGGCTGTAACAGACCTTGGCAAAAGCCTGACCCTGCTCCCGTCTTGCTCCTCTTTTCCTTCCCAGCTCCGCTTTTGCTTTGGGTGTCATGCTGGGACCAGGGCAACAGGCAGCTTTTCACCGTGTATTACCTGGGGGATGATGCCTTGCTGGTCCTTTTCCTGCTTCCCCATCATGGTGTAGGATTTTCCGGCACCCGTCTGCCCATAGGCAAAAATGCAGACATTATAGCCTTCAAAGGCATGTTGTAACATCTCCTCACCGATGTCCTGGTACACTTGTTTCTGAGACGCATAGTTGATGTCTGCAGGCTACAGAGAGGGGTGTGGACAAGGAGAAATTTGTCAAGTAGCTCCTCCTGCCTCACCCCAGCCCAGTGCTCCAGGTGGGCTCAGGCCTCCCGCCACTTACCGTGGTATGGGACCAGTAGGAATAGTCAAAGCTGAAGCTTTTTGGTGTCTCTTTGGGCTGCTTCGGGTTCAGGATAGCTAGGGGAAAAACAGATGGGAACATGAGGCCACCTGAGCACACACAGTACTCCCATGACCCACATCCCACTCATTAGGAGAGAGGAGTGGTGGGGTTCAGTTTGTATCATGGGACCCTCCAGCTCTGCAGATGGGTCTAGAGCCCCCAGACCCCAGAAATCCCAGCAGGTGGTGCCATGGCAGGCAGAGCCTGCACCAGCCCAGAGAGCAGGGCAGAGCCTTGCCCAAACATCCTGTGGGCACAGTGTGGGGANGTGGGGACCACAGCTCCTTCCCTCAGGCTCCTTCCTGCTCTGTCATCTGCCTGCAGGAGCCCAGCACTGACACCAGCAGGGGAAGATCACAGCCTTCCTTCACCCTGTGGCTGGGGTCCATGCCGAAAGCCACACGTGTTGGTGCTGTGGGGTGGGAGCAGCCAGGGCCCCATCAGGGTTCCTCCAGATCCCTGCCAGCTCCTGCCTCTCCTTCCCTGTGCTTTCTTTTGGGTACTCAGCCCCAGCAGGGTGATTAATGCCTCGTGCTACACTGCCAGCAGAAATAAGAGCTGCCTTTTTCCCATCCCCTGAAAAGGACGTTGCCATGGAAATTGGAGACTGCATCATTCTCTTCCTCATTCACTGTTTCCTTTTTTTTTTGGCCCCATAGTGCATTTATGACGGGTTCTTTTCTGAAACGGCAGATGCATCAGAAGAAAGCCAGACCAGTGGGGTAATCACGAGATCCAGCTATCAGCCATGTTGGGTGACACTGAAATGACCTTGCAGGCTGGCACAGCACAGCTCCTGTGCCCACAGCCCTCAGATGCTCCCTGCCATCACTGGGGACAAGGAAGCTGGAGACAAGGGAAAGGCTGATGGAGATGGAGGTCCACTGCAGCCCCAGTCTGCCTTGCCCCAGGGTCAGTGCTCAGCCAGGGCTTGCACCCAGCTGGGATTCAAACTGGGACCTTCCCCAGTCATGATGAAGCCTAGTTCCTGTGGGGCTGGATGCCCTGGAGTGGGGCGTTATGGATATAGATCCTTTCTGCTCTAAATTCCTCCTCCATTGCCATCACAGATTCTCTCCCAGGAGGCATCTGCCACTTCTGGACTGAGACCTCCATCCCTGCCCACAAAGGCAGCAAGGCGAGCAGGTGGAAGGTGGGAAGGAGGGGCCATGATCTAGTTCTGGCCACGAACCCACAGCAGGGTGCTGCTCAGTTGTCTCTCGTTGTGGGCAGGAGCCCTAATGGTGTCTGGTTGGTGTGAGTGCATGTCAGTGGCCATTGCCAAAAGAAGCAGGTGCAGAGGCCACATAAGAAGTTGGGCAGAGGACCTCCAAAGGGCCCTAGGGTTCACCCTGCAGCTCCACCATCCGGCCTGGCCCCCCAGCTCAGGTCTGTCTCTGACCGGCAGAAGTAACCCTTGCCAGAGTGAATGGAAGCATCACCACACATGAAAAATCAGTCCAATGGGGGCAAAAGCAGGAGCAGGCAGGATGGTGCTGCACAAGGCGGCTGTTCTGCATCCCGGTGCCAGCCCACGCTGGGCACGGGGTGGAGGAGCAGCTGGAGACAGCACCAAGCAGCTCCAGGCAACTCAGCTGCAGCTGCCCAGCTGGCCTGTCAGGCCAGAGACTGGGACACGGGGGAGAAAGGAACACACCAAAAGCAGCGGGTCTTCTGTCCCCAAGCTGAAATGCTCTCTCTACACCCCTTTAATTACCATTTATTTATCACCACTGGTGGGGTTTTTTGCCCTCCTGTTACCAGGTACCCCGGGGTTTTTGCAAAGCTGCTGCTAAAAATTTGTGTTCTGGCCAACGGGAATTAAAAAGGAGATGGGAGAATGCAGCTGGGGTGGGAGAGGAGGGGAGAGAAGACAGACATACAGACAGGAGGGGAAGGAAGAAAACATCTCGAGATGGCCCTTGTCTTTGCCCTGAAGAGCCAGCAGCATGGCAGAGTGTTGTGAGTGGGCAAGCACCGGGTAAGATAAAACACAAGACCCACAGGAGAGAAAATAATCACCATATTTTAAAGCCCTCAAAAGCACAGCTCCAGATGGAGAATATTAATGGCCTTGTGGGATGAAAGCCGAGGTCCCTTCCTTGTCATCCTGGTGGGAGCTGCCAGGAGAGGGGCCAGGGGTGTCGGTGCCTGGTCTGGGCCCTGTGGCTGTGCAGAGGAGGGGACATGATGGGAACAAAGCCGTTGTGTTGGCAGGCAGGCGGGCGGCCACCACACAGCAAGCTAACGGGGTGGCAGCTGTCAGTTTGGGGAAGGATGACAGAGAAGGGCTGACCCCTTTCTGCCCCAACCCCCAGCCCCTGCTGTCTCCCCACAGGGCTTAATGCATTAGCCAGAACAGCCACCTCTCCCACCCCGCTATGTGCGGGGGTCTCTGCAGGGGATTAGCCAACAGTTTGTCTATTCATGGAGAAAAATCTCGCTGTCAGCAAAGGGCTGGCCAGGGCACTGCCCCTGCCCGCAGCCCTGCCAGCCCCCCCGGGGGCTGCAGGGGGGGCTGCCGGCGGCAGGGCTGGGGCAGCAGGACAGGCACAGGGAGATCACTCTGAGCACACACAGCCGTGGCAGGGGAGGCCCCATGCTCTTCACCATACCAGGGGAGTGGAGGGGCCCTCCAGGCCTCCACGTCAGGGCCAGAAAGGCTTCCTGCCACAAGGGGAGCAGCTCCGCACCCTGGGCAGACAGAATATCACTGTGCAACTGGGTGGGGAGAGCCCCCCAAGGATGACAAGGACAAGCACCCCCTTCCTCTTATATATTGGGTCAGGATCCCCTGCTCTGTCCCAGGGAACATCCCTGCCCTTATCCCAGGGCAGCACCCAGAGCCTCTATCATCCTCAGCATCACTTAGTGGGCACCCACAAACCAATAGATGATGCCTCATGGACCTTCCCCTTCCTGCTTCCCAGGTGTGCTGGGGGCCTGATGGGGTCACAGAGCCACTCTGCACCCCTGGGTGCCCTCCTCTCCCTCCCCCGGGGTTGTCATGGCAGTCCAGCAGTGCACACTGCGGGGGTGGCTGATGCCAGTGTTTCACCCACCGTCAGTGACGCAGGAAGCCCCAGGCAGGCAGGCAGGGAGGGAGTTATTTTAGATGGTGTCCCATCTGGAGGCTTCCAGAGCCAAAGAGGAAGGATTTGGCCACCTTTCTCAGCCAGCACTTTCAGCTGTCATTTAAATGACACTTCCAGGTGTCATTTAAAGAGGGATGAATGGTGGACAGGCTCCTGAGGGGACAGGCAGCCCCAAGCCCCCACGCTATATCCCTTCTCCCAGAGCACAGCGTTCCCGTGGCAAACACCACTCACACCCCTTCATCCTGCTGGTGTTGCAGCTCCAAGTCCCGTGGAAGCGGGGGTGGGTCCCAGGAGGCCACAGCATGCAGTGCCCAGCCAGGAGCCACTCACTGGCCAGTGTGTGGCTTCCATGCTTGGGCAGGCAACCACGGGCTGGGTACCCTTGGCCCAACATCCATGCACCAGTGATTCCCAGCTCTTCTGATACTTCCCCCCGAGTTGCCTGCCAGGGATGGTTCCCCATTTGATATCACCGAAATCCAAGGGCTTGGTGCCACATAGCTCCTGCTGCTACCACTTCAACAGCAGGACTGCATTTCCCCCTGGGAAAGGTGACATCTGCCCCTTGTCTTCCTCCTCCAAACAACCCACGGTGCTATCGCATCTGCACTAAAGACCCTGGCAGCCCAGTGCTTGCCACTGCAGCCAGACCAAGCATACTCCTTCCCTGGCAGCACCCAAAATCTTCCTGAGCCCCTCTGCCCCCAACACTGGCACTCACTGGTGGTGCTTCCCGACATCTGGATAATGCATTTAGATTCCCGGCTCATCTCTCGGGAGTTGAAGGGCCGGACGCGCACAGCCACCTTCACAGATGCTCCCGCCATCGCGCCAGCTGGAGGTGGGTCCTGCTAGCAGGGAGCAATGGCTGTCCTGCAAGGAGAGGAGAAAAGGGGGTTAGGAAAGCCTGCAGCTCATTCCCCATCTCACACCCATGCCAGGAAAATGAACAGAAATCCTGTACAATGAAATCTCCCAGAAATGCTGATTTGCCTCTGCCCAAAAGATGACATTTGTTTCATCCTTCCATCTGCCCGCATTTTGCCTCTCCTGCCTTCCCCATGTATCTTGGGTCAGGATCCCCAGCTGTGTCTCAGGGGACATCCCTGCCCTTACCCCAGAGCAGCATACAGAGTATCCATCATCCCCAGCATCACTTGGTGGGCACCCACAGCAGGGGACAAAGCCAGGTAGGCACCATCACCATGACCTCTGAGGAGCTGTTTTTCCATCCCGGGGTGCCAGTGTCACTGAACAGGTGCCTCTCACTTTCAAGCAAGCCCACAGCCCCCTGCTCATCACCCAAGCCTCCTGCCTTCATTCCAGCAGCAGCAGAGCAGAGACTGGGCATTAGGACTGGGTGGAGGTAGTGAGGAAAATGATGGCATCAGTGCTGAGAAAGGAGGTAGCTGTTGAACACAGCTACTGGTTCTCATTCCACTCCCGGCAAAAGCAGAAGCACAGCATCAGCAAGAGCAGCACCAGCCAGCAAGCTGGTAGGAATCATACTCAACCGAAGCTCCCACCTCACAATGATTTTTCCACTCCTTTTTCTAATAAATTATTAATCACAAACCTCACAAGACAAAATAAACCATTCCCTAGTATCTCTCTGAGCAGCCACTCATCCCAGCCAGCATTGGTGTTGGGGCTTTCTGCAGCTGGTGCCACCTTCCCCAAGCTCCAGTTAAACCTCACTAGTGCTGGCCAGAAAAGGATGCTGACCAGCAGGTCCTTCAGGATTAGCCCTGATAAAATCCATTCCTGTCTTCCAACTCTCCTGCCTGTCCTCTGCTCCCTGTCTCCCTGTGCTGAGCCTGCCAGCAGAAGAGGAGCTCCCTGCAGCACAGGCAGGCACCAGCTCCTCCAGCATTCCTGCCAGTGGGATTCCTGCAAAGGTGCTTGCAAATGTTCTGAGGCTTTCTGAGCCTGGTCTTTTCCAGCAGGAGCATCCTGGAAGGAAGGAGATCAGATAAGGAGCAAGCAATGGCACAGCTCTGGATACACAGACCATGACCAGAAGTAAGTGGAGCAGTAAGGATGGGACCTCAACACAAGATGGGTTTTCCCACAGTGGAAATAAAAGGTACAGCTGAAATTGTGGAAAAGGAGAGGGAAAAAAAAAAAAAAGAACAAAATACAACCACAGAATGCAAAGTGCCCCAAGAGAGGGCTTTAAAACTAATTGAGGTTTGACAGCTCCTTTTTAATTTCCAAAGGGGGTGAGAAGGAAACCAATGTATGCTCTGGCCAGAGGCAGGTATATTCATGGTACAGTGGAAAAAAAGTGCAGCGAGAAAGTATTACAAGCTCGGTGCTGTCTTTGAAAAATGCTTCAGCAGTTTTAAAAGCAAGGCTTCATCCTCAACAGCATGAGGACAAATCTCCCGTTAAGAGTTTACAAGCCCTCCTCTCATCACCCTGCTGGGGTGGCTCCAGAGCTCCCACTGTGCTCAGCCAGTGATTGTACCCTTAAATCCCACCAGCTCCAGTGTTCAAGCATTTGGCCTCAGGCTTTTTGTGCATGGGATATTTTAAGCAGGCATTTAACACCACCATTGGGTCCCCGGGCCAGTAAGTGAGCTGCTGCACACCAATGGGCCTCCCTCTTCCCCACTCTGCTGCTGTCTCATATCAGGGAGAATAGAAAAATTAAACAGGACTCCTTGCCAAAGGCAATTAAAAAGCTGTTTCCCTTGAAATGATAGGATATAGTCCTGGGTAGAAGGGCTACATCCTCATGAAGCCATCAGCTGAAGCTGCCCCACTCTGCGGCACCACTGGTGCTCAGGGAGGATGGACCTGTTGCTGGGCTAAACCCCTCACAGCACCCAAAAACTGCCTGTGTCAAACACAGCCAGGACAGCTGTCTTCCCTCCGACTTCGCAGTCTCTCCAGCTCCCAGGGCTACAAAGAGGTGCATCAGGCTCCTGGCACAACACATGGCAAGAGCCATTGGAATGGCACACCCACTGGGGACCCACCACTGCCCACCACAGGCAGCTTCAGACCCTGCCCTCCTTCCCTCCCACTCCTGTGCCATTCCCATCACATCCCCCTCCAGCCCTATCAATTCCCATGAAGAAGCTCTGGTTTCTCCTTCATCCCACTTTTCCGGTGCCTTGTCTTGCTGCGTGCCCTCTATCGGTGGCTGCTCGCCCTCCTCTGCTGGGAGAGCCTACTCAGCCCCACACCAGTACCCCCTGAGCCCACCCTCACTGGCCATGAGAAGCCCCCTCCCCACTAGCAGGACCCTTCCTCTCTCCCTGCCATCCTAATGCCCACATCCCAGCATATTCCCAACAAGCCATCCAGCTCACCCAGCCCAGCAGAACGAGCTCCTCTCCCTGCCAGTATTCCTTGCTGCATAGCAGCAAGCTCGGCTCCATTTTCTGTCTCCATCCATTTCCTCAGCGTCCTCGGTCTGCGACGTGCCACTCCCCTCCTGCTCTCCTGCAGCTCTCCAGCCCCATCCCTGCCACAGCAGTGCAAGGACCCCAGGCAGCACTGCATCTCTTTGGGGAGTGTCGGCAGCCCCCAGACCTTTTCTGAGCCTCCTCTCCTTCCCCCGGCTGTTTTCCCAGCTCGGCTGCAGGGATTAATTCAGCCTGCAGCCCACGTAACATGGCAGCAGCACCACCAGCCATCCCGTGGAGCGTGGGGACGCACTGCAGTGGGCAGGTCTGGGGCAGGCAGGCAGCTCATAGCCCAGCCAGCTCACTTTGCCCGGGCACAGTCAGCCACCGCCTGCTTAATCCACCATTGAGAGAAATTCAATAAGCCACTATCAGCCTTTCACTGGGAGCAGGCCAGCACCACAACTCCACTCTCTGCTCCCTCCCTGCCTCCTCCTGGGACCACCCCACAGACAAGGCAGATGCAAAGGTGTCCCTGGGGCCACGGTGGACGGATGTCTGGACCTGTCCCCTAAGTCTGTAGGGCATTTCTCCTCCTCCCCCTGAGCCCCATGCAGCCTGCTGTGCTCTGCCCATCCCCACCAGCACACCTGCCAGTCCTCAGCGATAAGCAAAAGGCCTAGAGAGCGAAGATTAACTGGATCAGCTAAGATTAATTGGGCAGAGATTAGCTGAGAGCTCTCTTAAATCTGAGGAATACCAACCAACAGCCCTCCTGCCACTGCTGAGGTGACCAGTGGGATGGACAGCTTTCCTGCCAGATGCCACCTACAGTGAATGCTTTCACTGCAGGAAGGGATGCTGTGGGGACATGCCATGCTGCCTGTCCTCTGGGTGCTGCAGGAGACTGTGGACTGAGTGATGTTAATGTAAGTAAACTCATCTAGGATGCCCCGTTTCCTGCACCCAGCATGGGGCAGGGGCTGCCTGCACCAAGGGAAACTCAAGGAGTTTCTCCTTTTATCTGTGCACAGCCCTATGTCAGTCTCGGTGGCCAGGCTGGACATCCTGTCCGACTGAGCCACGACACTCTCAGCCCATGATGGGCTTTGTTTTAATGAGCCCTTCCCCTGCATTCCTTTTTGGGGACCCCCAGCTCTGCCTGGGACCGTAGGACCCTGCCCTTCCTCTGGGGACAGCAGGAAACCCTGGGGGGCAGCTGACCCAGATGACGTGGCACCATGGCCTGCTCCCCACTCGCCTCCCGCCCTGCATGAGGCCATGATGGTGCAGTTTTCCCCAGAGCAGCACCTACAGGTGGGGAAGCAACTGGGAGAACAGCCCAGGACAGGGTGAGGTGCCCCTCCAATCCCCAGCTGAAATCCAGCCCCCTGCTCCCCCCAGTGCCATCATGGGCATTGTGCCTCTGCATCTCCCGCCCACCCAGATGGGGAACACACCTTTGGGGCACCGCTTGCAGAGCTCCTTGAGAATTTCAATAGGGATTAAATTGGCAGATAGCAGATTTAAGGCCGTGGACGAGGGTGTTTGCTCCCTATCCCACTGCAAAGGTGAGTCACCTTCCACTATCGCCCATTCCTTCCATCCTCTCTTCTGCACACCAGGAGCCACAGTGGGGAAAAGCTGCATGGAGAAGGCAGTGAGCTCTGGTGGGTTACCAGCATGACTGCACCACAGAGAGGGGTGTTGGGCAGTTTGGGATACAGGTGGGGAAACCAGGTCCTGACACCCAGGTCTTGAGGTTTGGGGGCTACAGCTCTGACCAGACACAGGGAGGCAGAGGGGTGGTGGCGGCAGCATCTGAGCCAGCACCAGCTGCCGTCTCCCAAACAAAATGGAGGTCAGTGGCAGTGTGGGGGGGTGGCAGAGCCCACCACATCCCTGATGGTACCCTGGGAGAAAATGATGCTGCTCCCCTCCCATGCTAAGAAGGCTACCTGCCGAGGTGCTGCACTGGGGCCTGGAAGAATGGCTGTGGGGTGGCAGGGGAGACGATCCTCTGGTTCTTTGACTTCCTCAAGACTGCAGCTGAGGTGTAGAACCATAAAAAGCAGAAAACCCCAGAACACAGGGGGTCTGTGGGATCCAGGGGAGGAGATACTGCCCCGAGGGGGAAGAGGAAGAAGACAATGGGGCAGGTTCAGGGCCGCTCCCTGGGAGCCCGGCTGGCCAAGCCTAGGGCTCTGCATCTGTCTGTCCACCCAGGGACCACCCCCAACCTTCAGCCAGAAGCCATCAGCGCTGGCCCGCAGTGACATGGCGGCCTTCGCCCAGCTGCCCCCAAACCCAAGGTCAGCAGTAGCAGCTTATCCCGGCAAGCAAGAACCTCGCCTTCACAGACCCTTCGCCAGCCACCCCCACCCTGGGGCAAGAGCCCCAGCCGGGACACCCACTGCCACTGACCGAAGCGTAACAATGACAGAGCAAGATGGCTTTGCTTCCCGCAGAGCCACCTGCGCCAGCGGGAAGAGCGGGCGCGGCGCTGGGCAGAAAAGGGGTCCGTCTGCCTTCTCCCACAAGGGGCCAGGGGCGGCATCTCCTCCCTCCCTCCCTCCCTCCCCACCCCAAGTGATTTTTGGCACTGCCTGAGCTGCAGGGCTTGGAGCAAACCCCCTGACCTGGGACTCGGCTCCAAAAGCAGGCGCTGGAAAGAGCCCGTTGCCTAATTAGGAAATGGTTTGTCCGAACCAGCCCCTTCATTCATCTCGGGTAACAATTGCGCTCCATTCAGTGCGTCTTGGAGTACAAAGAGCTTGTTTTCCCAGGAGCCCGATGAGTATAAAAATCATGACCTACTGCTTCCCTTTATTGATAAAATATCTGGAACGCATCGAGTTTGANCCGTCGCCCGGCAACCGTCTCCTGGCAACGGCCCCCCTCCCATCCCCGGCTCTCCCGAGCGCGGTACCCCGGGCACCCCCCACCCTCCCGGGCACCTTGCCCCAGGAAGAGCCGCCCCCTCCGCCGGCCCCGGGCCCCCGCTCTCTGTCCCCCGGCCCCGGCTGTGAGCATCCGCCCCCGGCGCAGAGCTTCTTCACGCCTCCTCCTCGCTGAGCCCCCGCCCCGGGGTAGCAGGGCCGGCTCCCCGTCCATCTGCGCCGGGGGACCGAGACACAGCGCGGAAAGAAGATTATGTCTTCGCCGCCAGCTGTTTCCAGCAGCACATCTTCCTCCCCGCCCCGCCGCATCAACCGCGGGGCCGCGCATCCCCTCCCTGTCCCCAGGGCTCCCCGGAGGACAGGCGACAGAGAGGACGCTGCGAGCACCCAGCAGCGGCCCCGGCAGCGGGGAGTCCCCTCGCGGCTGGGGCGCAGGGTGAGGGGCTGGCTCGGGACCTCTCAGAGCATCGGGACTTCCTTGCTTCGGCAGGTGTTCCCCAGGCTGACTCTGGTTTTCATCGTCCGTGCGGCGTCGGCCACACTGGCCCCCAGCTCCCCTCGGAGACGAGCACTAGGCTGCCCGGGCAGGTGCTCTGAGCCGGCACCGTGCCAGCCCCACACACCTTCCCCAAACGCCCTCGGCATCAGCTGCCTGCGCCAGCTCTGCCGGGAGGGCAGGAGAGACAAATGAGGACTTTCCACCCCAGAGCCATCACCCTCAGCCCAAAGCTTTGCTCCATGAGTGGCTCATCTGGCCGGGGGACTTGCTCTTGGACATGCCAGGGGCCTAAAGTGGGCAGCTTGTTCGCATTTCCGAGTATGGATGGCAGAGAACATGCCGGAGGATGGGCATGATATGATGGACAATGGGCACAGGTGGCAGGTGACAGGCACAGCGTATTGAACAGGTACGCATGGCCTGTGGCATCATCAGGACAAACTGTGAAGCCCAGGAGCCAGGCTGAGCCCACAGAGCACAGCTTGCTGTGACAGGGACTGTGGCCATGTCCCACCCCACAGCTCTGTCCTTATTCAAACCATCCCTATGGCCAGCCTCCCCCTGTCACTCAGCAGCCATCCATCTGCAAGGCAGGTCCTCTGTCAGGCTGCTGGAGCTTTGTGCTGCTGCAGGAGTCATGACCATGGTGGCTGTGATGGGCTGGTCCCCTCATAACAGTCTCACGGAGGAGCTGTGTGCCCAGGTACAGGGCTACCATCTGCTGGGATGATGTTGGGAACCATCAGCCACAGTACCCTGGGGACCATGAGAACAGCATGGGCTTGCCAGTCTGGAGGCTGGAGTGCCTGGGGAACAAGCGCCCTCATCGCTAGCAAGTGGGACCACTCCAAAATGAGGGGGCCTAAGACAGCAGGGATGGGGATGGTGACACATTAATCGGACATGGAGGTGGCCAGGGTCAGAGTCCGGGCAGGCGGGGGAACACCAAGCCCTGGGGTCAGGGTCCACAGGGACACTGGACACTGCTGGCACAGGATGCACGGTGCTACAGTGCTGGGTGCTGCACGGGCAGCCTCCACTGCTCCTCTCATCCGGGCTCAGCTCCTTGGGACAGCAAGGCGCACCATGGCCACCAGCCTGCTCCGGGTACCCCCACCCCAGAGCCTGCTCAAGCCGCTGGCCGTGCCAAAGAGGCTACTGCTTGGACCAGGGCCCAGCAATGTGCCCCCCCGCATCCTGGCTGCGGGTGGCCAGCAGCTCCTGGGCCACATGCACCCTGAGGTGCTGCAGGTAAGCTGCACCAGCCTTCTTCCCCTGCCCTCCTCTCCCTCATCCCCCATGAAAGACTGGGGCAGCTTGGCCAGTGGTGCTAGCTGGTCCCCTGCCACTGCAGGTGATGGATGAGATCAAGGCAGGCATCCAGTATGCTTTCCAGACACAGAACCGGCTGACCCTGGCCATCAGTGGCACTGGCCACTGCGCCATGGAGGCTGCCCTCCTCAACCTCCTGGAGCGTGGTGACATTGCGCTGGTGGCTGTCAATGGCATCTGGGGACAACGCGCCGCTGACATTGCCAGGAGGTTGGGTAGGCTGGGGACAGCTGGACAGCACTAATGGGGTTCAGGGGACTGAGCTTGCAGGTGGGACACCAGAATGGGACCCCTGGTTTGCTGTCCCCATCCCAGTGGCAATGGCCAGGGACAAAACTTCTGTGGCCTGAGAGCACTCGAGTTTTTTTCTGGGGTGATGTCCCTCTGCTTACCATGGTTTATGGCTTTTCCACTGGGCAAATCTGTGGGAGGCTGGACCCTGGTGGGCAGCTGCACTCCTGATTCACGCATGGCCAATTCCCATCTGGAGCAGGTGTCTGCCCAGTGGGAGACATGCCCAAACCTCACTCTCCCTTTGCCCAAATTTGTCCCAGGAGCCAATGTCCATGAGCTGCTGAAGCCCCCAGGCGAGTGCTTCACTCTGTGGGATATCGAGGAGGTGAGTGCCAGCCATGATGCGGGGCAGCAGGCACAAGCTGGCCCTCGGGACGATCACCTTCCCCTCTGTTTCATGCAGGGGCTGGTGCAGCACAAGCCTTCCGTGCTCTTCATCACCCACGGCGAGTCCTCCACAGGAGTGCTGCAGCCACTGGAGGGGCTGGGAAAGCTGTGCCACCGGTCAGTGCATGGGAGGCACCTGTGGGGGCTGGCGGCACCCTGGGGTCGGCCCTTGGGGATTGGGGCACAGGGATTTAGATGTGCTGGACTCTCCTCTGGCTGTGTTGTGCTGGAAGTGGTTGGTGCAAGCAAGACATACAGCCTCATGAGGACTGGGGTTCCGGAGCTGCAGGCAGAGAGGTGGCAAAAGGAGGTGGTACACCTGGTGGTGTTCCACCAGGCTGAGCTCTGTCCTAGCCCAGGGATGGCTGTCTGCTGCTCGTGGATGCGGTGGCATCTCTTGGGGGAGCTCCCATCTTCATGGACCAGCAGGGTAAGAGCCACAGCACCATCATGAGCATCCAGGGGACAAGAGGGTTCACGCCTGAGCCAAGGAGGAAGGACAGTGGTGTCAGTTCCACTGTCCACATTTCAGGCTAGCAACACTAGAAACTTGTCCAGTTGCAGCCTGTTCCCCTTGGGGAACCATCAGTAGTGCAGGGTGTTCCCCAAAGCAGGCCAAACACAAGCAGGACCTGCAGCATGTGCCACCCATCTGCAGCTGAGTTGGAGGGGCTCAGCATGGCCCTGCTGGGAGCCTCCAGTCCCTAAGAAGCTGCCTCTCCTCTTGGGCAGAGATTGATGTCCTGTACTCCGGGTCTCAGAAAGTCCTCAACGCACCCCCTGGCAGTGCCCCCATCTCATTCAGTGAGCAAGCCAGGTAAGGGCAGCCCTGTCCCATCAGAAGTAAAGACAATGGGGCTGTGGGAAAGTCTGTTGTTCCCCTGTCCCCTCCTGGCTCCACCAGCCATCTACTCCAGCCCTATTCTGGAGAACGAGCCTGGCAGTGGTGCTGCTGGCAGTGATGGGTGCCAAAGCAAAGGTCAGCACTCGCTTTGGAGGACCCCTGGACACAGTGCTCTGCCTTGCCAGGGAGAAGATGCAGAGGAGGAAGACGAAGCCCCCATCCTTCTACCTGGACATGGCTTGGCTGGCAAACTACTGGGGCTGTGACGGGGAGCCACGAAGGTGAGGGTAGGCTGTCCTGGGACAGATGGCTGTGGCCAACCCACTGCAGCCTTCACTCTGGCTCAGGGGTCACCTGCCCTGAAGGGCTCAGGACTCGTCTCCCCACCACTCTGTCCCTGATCATAAAGCAGCCCTGCGCATTTCCAACCCCTCTGTGCTGGGTAAAGAGGAAGGAGAACACTGTACCCCAGTTTCCCCCATCTGTGACAACCGCCCACCCCCACCGGCCAGACTGAACTCACCTGGGAGCCCCTTGGGTTTTGCAGGTATCATCACACTGCACCGATCAACAGCTTCTTCAGCCTGCGGGAAGGCTTGGCCATGCTGGTGGAGCTGGTGAGCACTGCCAGGCAGACAGGGGAGCACCAGCAGTGCTGGTGGGGTTTGGGAGAGTGCCAGGACCTTCTCCCTCCTTCTCTGTCCACAGGGTCTGGAGAGGTCATGGGAGCGCCACCGGGCCAACTGTGCCCAGCTGTGCCAGGGGCTGCGTGACCTGGGGCTTGAGCTCTTTGTGAAGGAGGAGGTAGGTACAAGGCGAGCCCACCACCACGGTGCAGGAGCAGTGTCTCACAGCTGGAGACATGCCTGGGCAGCTTTTGATGCAAGAGAAAAGAGCTGTCCCTCCCGGTGATGCTCTCTCCTGGCAGGCGGCTGGGCTTACTGGGGGACAGGGCAGTGGCCAGGAGCTGCGGATTTAACCTGCTCTCTCTTCCTCAGACGGCGAGACTTCCCACAATCACCACTGTCAGAGTGCCCGAGGGCTATGACTGGAGGCAGATCGTAGCTTTTCTCATGGAGAAGCATTCCATCGAAATTGCTGGGGGCCTGGGCCCCTCGGTGGGCAAGGTGGGCAGCATCCTCCCCTCCCACTGCCCATGGCTGGGCACCAAACTCGCCTGGCGGCCACGTCCTCTAATAACACACCCAACCATTGCCTGCTGCTCTCTGGCTGCACTGGCAAACATGGCTGGATGCCTCCTGTTGCCTGCAGCAATGCACAGCAGCTCCTAACCACACACAATTGCTGTGAGTAATTGAATAACCGTGCACATAATTAGCAGGGCAACACATCTTTAGAGGAAACATGTGTTATACAGGAGCAAGCAGTGTGCTGTACGCAAGCACTCCTGCCTGGCCACACACACGGCCGCTCCTTGCGTGGCCCCTGCTCTGTGTGGGAGGCCGTGCTCTGCTGCCGGTCATTCTGCTAGCATGAAGGGAGACCACGGCCAGGAAGGTGGGCACGGCATGGAGATGCTCGTCCTTCTCCTCTCAGGTTCTGCGCATTGGCCTCATGGGCTCCAACTCGACCAGTGGCAACGTGGACAGTGTGCTGCATGCCCTGAGAGATGCCCTCAGGCACTGCCGCTGCAGCAGGCTCTGAGCCCCCCAGCAAAGGCGGATCGTGAGGAACAAACTCCAAACTCACAAGCTGAGGAGAGGTATGTTTATTCAGCGCTGGGAACACGGGGGATCACTCCGCCTAATGTGTTCGTCCGTTCATTGTACGGGTGGGCTTTTTGTACTTTACAGATTATGCATATTAAAATCTAGCTAATACATATGCATTCTGCCTATGTGCCGGTCCCCACAATTCTTTCCACAGGTGGCTGATTCCTTTTCATGGTGGTCTAGCTCGAGATCCGGGATCTGCAGTGGGGGCTTGGTTTGTTCTTTCTTCATCCGGCACCTGTAATCACTCAAAATTATCTAGATAACATGTTCCTTAGGCAACACAAATTTATCACCAAAATCATCTAGTAACCACGTTCTGGTCTATGGGCTAAGAAAATAAGCTCATCGCGTCCTTAATGCTGCACTGAGCTAAAACTATCAAACTGTGCTTCAGGTGGAGAATGACAGGCACAGCGGGCCCACGCAATGCCTCAGCTGGAGGAGTTTCACCGTTTCACCAGCCGAGGCAGCGTGGTGCTCTCCCTTGTGCCCAGCTGCAAGCAGCTGGCGGGCACAAGCCTCTTGAGGGTGCTGGTAGGATACACTGCAACACTCAGCAACCGAAGTCAGAGTGGGAAAGAGAAGCCGGAGGAGCAGAGGGTGTGGAGGTGAGGGCTGCAGCTTGGTGAACGCAGGATATGGCTCAAACCCCTTTCTTCCAGTCCCCCATGCTGAGGTCACTCCTCACCCTGATGGCCTGGGCCCCCAGCTGCTCCCTTTCCCCTGGCCCCAGGGTACAGCAGCCTCCACTGCAAGCAAACGTGAGGGCTGGATGCAGGATCTGACCACAGGTTCTTTCCTTTCCTGCAACCGTCACCATCAGTTGTCCCCACACCAGAGCCCCCACCGTGCAGGACACCATCCATCCCCCCCAGATTAGGTACCCTGGGCTGAAACACCCACCCTGGCACCCAGCTCCACCAGGGGAGCCGAGAGGTTGTGCATCCCCACCCAGCTGCAGTAGATGTGAGCTCACTTCCTGGTATTTTCCTTCCTCAATAAAGTACCACGGCAGCACGCCGCTCCCTGGCTCTGTAGCTCGCCTTGCACCTCCCTGAGTTCCGAGACATCCAGATCAGGGGGCAGCGGGGTCCTGCTCAGCTCTGCTGTGGGGTTTCTCGCTGGATCTTGGAGAGGAGCTGGGACATTGCTGAGTGGCGTGTGCCATCTCGGATCCGGTATACCTGGAACTGAGTGCAGGCAGGTGGAGAGTGAGGGGAAAGGGCTCCCCACCCTGCTTAAACCCCAGCATCGCCAGCCTCTCGCAACCTCCACAGGGTTGGCAGCACATGCCAGCAGCTACCACGGGCCAGAGTGTTCTGGGGCGCAAATTCCAGCACATCCTAAGCTGCCCAGCCCTGCGCACTCTGTCTCACAAGACCAGTGCAGGGCCTCCAGTCCCCGTTACCTGGCTGAGAAGGATGTCAAAGTAGGCTGTGTCCCAGTACGACCCATCCTCATCAGGGAGCTGCAGAAGGGCTCGGGTGCTGGTGGCTGCCTGCCAGCTGTCAGTGCACGCAGGGAAGCCAAAATGGAAGCGGAGGAAGCGTTGGGGGTCCTGGGCGAAGCTCTCCACCTTACGGTAGAGGGAGGCAAAGTCCAAGGACTCTCTTTGGAAGACGTTCTCCTCTGGGTGCAGAAAGTGGGGCAGGCGCCGGGTGGTCAGGCAGCGGAGGAGGATCACCAAAAGCCTGTAAACGGAGCCCTCCAGGTCCTGCCAGTCCTCTGGGGAGGGGAAGAGCTCTGTGCTCCACAGCAGCACCATCTGTAGGAGGGAGAGAAGGGTGTGGGATCGGGCACTCACCACAAAGTCTGTGCCTTCACACTTTGCATGTCACTGTTCAACAACATGTGGGGCTGAGCCTTCTGCATGGACATCGTGTTCCCAGCAGCCTAGGGCTGTGCAGACCCTCAGAGCTGCTGCTTCAGCTGCTGCAGGCACAGCCAATTCCTCACCACCCCTTAGTTTTGAACCTTTGCTTCCCTCCCCAAGGAGCCCCTGGTTCAGCCCTGAGGCAGCTCTGAAACAAGCCCAAGCCTTCCATGGGCACTAAGCTGTAGTAAAGAACCCTGCTTTTGGTTTCCACCGTCCGTTGGCAAGGCAGGTAAACCCCCAGCAACTGCCATGCCAGCTTCCTCAGCACTGTGCTGGTACTGATGCCTTTTGGTGACATGGTGTAACAGGAAATGCACACACTCTGCTGGAGCAAAAGATGCTTTTCTGAAGGGCAGATGCAAAGTGCATCCTTTTAAAAAGATAACAAACCCAAAACATCAAAGAACACAACATAAAGCAAAACTCTAAGTACTGGAGCCATGCTCTCAGCAGAAGATGACTTTGCCTCCATCTCTACCTTGGCCTGGTGAGCTGCCACAAGGCAGGGCACACCTGGGTTGTGCCATCAGCTACTGTCCCCAGCATAGCCCACTTCCCAACTGGCATCACCAGCTGGCATGGGTCCAGAGTGACATAAACAGGTTGGGTAGGTAGAGAAGGGTTTTGTCAAAAGACATGCCACCCTCAGCCCTGTACAGACACCTCCCAGCAAGCTGAGGCCCAGGATGACTGGCAGCATTACAGGCACAGGGAGGCAATCCCCAGAATGGTCTCTGCAGACACGGGCAGTCTGTGTCAGCGGATGGCTGGCATATTGGCACAGAGGCCCAGCTCTTAACATTCAGAGTGTTTTAGGCTCAAGGTTGTGGGTTCAATCCAGCAAATGCCTGTCATTTGCAAGGAAGAAGGATCAAACCCCTCTAACCATGGCCAGTGGTGTGCATCCTTTCCAGACAGCCATGGGCTGGTACATCCCAAAGCATTGCAGGCGGTTGGATTTGTTGCCTGGGGTCTTCTAGCAGCGACTTGGCTGTGGTGAGATGCAGGGGAGCGTGCTTGGCTCTGCCTGCCCAGAGACCTGTGGTCCCACCAGCAGAACCTGCTTACCTTCAGGTGGTTGAAGGTGAGACCGCCTTTTCCACCCTCCTCTCCCCAGTCCTGGCTGCGGAGCTGGTCGAGCAGGCGAAGGCTGTCCAGACGAGGTCCCTTCTGTGTGTCCACTGCCTGGAGCAGCTTAAGGATGGCGAGGTGAGTGGAGGACCTGCAAGAGAAAGTGGGGTCCAGTGAGAGGGAGGATGGAGACCTGCATCTTCCCAGCTGGGGAGAGGATATCTGCAGTGACCTGGCATGCATGGGGACCTTCCCTGGCCACTCACATGGCCCCAGACATGCAGCACCCTGGATCCACCTCCTGCACCCACCTCTGCTGAAGAGGGGCCAGGGAAATTTGCAGCATGATAGGGATGCTGATGAGCAGATCCTGCCTTTCTAGGAGGGACAAGAAGGGAGACAAAATGGGGATGTGCTACTCTACATGCAGCAGGGAAGGCTCAAGGCTGTCCCTGAGGGGAGGCTAGATCGGACCCCAAGGGGGGGCCCAAGAATCCGGTTGGACCACACTGTGCCTAAAACAAGCCTGGGCTGGTCCAGCCAGATGCTTGGCCCCTCCTTGGGGCTGGGTAGCTGTGCTGGCTGGCAAGATGTGTGACACCCTGGCCCCTCTCCCTCCCATAGCCCGCCCTGGGAGACACCTCACCACTCTGCTGCTGCCATACGCCCAGGCTTGCTCCTGCAGCCCGAGCAGTGATCTGAGAGCTGCCACCCACCATGCAGCCAGGATTCAGCTCCTGTGCACAATGCTGGGGAAGGGGAGTTTGGGGGGAGGGAGGTGGGGTGTATCCTTCAGTTGCATCCCCCTCCCTCTTTCCTTGAGCTTCCTGAAATTTGGCTGAGGTTTTTTCCCCAACACAGAAAAACCACAACAACAGGGCAGCGGGTTTGGCCATCAGGAGGGGGTGACTCCAGCCTCCAGCTGACAAATCCCTTCCTTCACTTTCCCATCCCCTTTTGTCTACATCCACAGTGCTGCTGGCCAGGAGGGGATCCCTGGGGCAGGGTCACCTCACTGCAGGTGCAGCCAACCCGCTCACCTCCAGCAACAGGGAGAGGCTGGAACAAAGTGGGCCTCTTCTGTAGCCTTCTGGAGGCTGCCTTCAGGGAAGCCCCTGTCACTCTGCCTCCCCTTGAGCTGGAGCGGCTCCTGCCACCTCTTCACCACAGGGACAATGTCAAAGCGGAGTGTCTTCCAGCCACCACGGATCAGCAGGGAGAGCTCCATAGTATCTTCCTGCAGATTTTCAGCGCTAAGGTCACCTAGACATGCAGGGTTTGGTTAGGAGATTACCGCAGCCGGTCCCGCAGGCTGAACCGGGTATGTGCCACAACACCTGTGGGCACGTCCCACCCCATTCAACTCATCCCTTCCCAATGCTGCAGTTTCCCAGTGAAAGCTGTTCTCTGAACCCCACTGGGGTGGTTTTGGGGAAGAAGCATCGCTCTAGCAGGTCTTAGGGCCAGGCCGGCAGGTATAGGGCTGGAAGCCCCATGCGGCTAAACCAGGTCATACTGCTGGGTGGCTGAACAGTGTCTAGAAAAGCAAGGGGGCAGAGGAAGACAAAGGGCTCTGCCTCAGCAGAGAAGGAAGGAGGGAATGGCAGGTTTGCTGAGGCTGAGTTAAGAGACTTCCAGACTTGCTGGTCCTCTCACATCACCTTTCTATCAAGGCTGAGATTTACTTCAAGAAGCACTTTCAGAGATGGAAATATGTGAAGAAGTTGACGAGACCCCTACAAGCATTCCGGGGCTCCCTTCCCCACCACGTCCTTCCTAAGGACACTGGTCCCAGCTGAGGTCCATGTATGCACAGGGTCAGACTCACGCCCCAAAGTCCCAGTGCTGCCCTGACACGCTTCCAGCCTGCCCCCCAAACAGCCTCCTCCAGCTAGTAGGGGGAATCAGAGGGCAGGAGAGATGGTGGGAACACAAGTTAGGTTCCTAAGCAAACCCTCCTTGGGGACTAACAGCAGCAGTGAGTGAACCCTCCACAAAGCTGCCACCACCCATGAAGGAAAGTGCCATCAGCTGAGGATGAAGATGAGCCCGAGGATGATTCTGCTGCCGTGGGATGGCAGGGAGTAGTTTGGATCTCCCCTTCTTTAGCTGAGGCCAAAGCCTGTCCCAGTGCATGGCACTTGCTAGCTCGCTTGTGCAGGCTTTGGGCTTATGCCTCAGCCTGCTTGTGCCGGGCCTGCTGCCGAGCTGGGCTCCCCTCCCCAGCTGTGCTAGAGGCAGTTCCTGCTCAGAAAAGGACCCAGCAAGCTTATGTACCTGGCTGAAGCAGGAACTGGCGTTGGCAGTGCACGATGGCAGAAACAAGGAGCTCTTTCAGGCGCTGGAGGACTTTTCCCGGAACTAGGCATTCTGCACCACCTTCCTGCTCCATCTCACCCATGGTGCTGGTCCAGTCCTCCAAGTCGGTGCCTGGAGAGGGCACTTTCAGACAGCAGGTGTCTAGCCCTGGGTGGTGCCCCGTTGGGTTGTCCCCAGGCTGGCACACCAGCACTGACAGGGCATTTCCATTGATTCGCAGGGGGACCTCCACGGTGACAGGGTCCTCAGATGCACAGAGGGCTAACTCAAAGGCTTCTAGGTTCCTGGCATAGTCCACGAGGAAGCGGGGGTCTCTGGCGTGGACACCCTCCAGCAGGGTCAACAGGATGTCCTCAGCCCTCTGGAAATGCTCCAGCCGCTGTCTCTCGCGGGACGTGATCACCTGGAGGTAGCTGTGCCAGTGGGAAGCACCGGCTGCCATGGCAGCTCTGCCGCTCTCCCGAGCCTGCTCCGAGCAGGAGTGAAAATACGTGGGCGGGGAGGGCAGGGCTGGGAGCCAGCGTGGTACAGGGCAGGCGCAGGGAAGCCACAGCCGGGCGTTGGCGAGCACCACTGCTGGGTGAGCGCCAGGGAGAGCTGCCGGGAGCACCCTGTCTCCTTAGGGCAGACCCAGGGCGGGGGAAAGAGTCACCCCATGGCCCACCCCAGCAATCCAGCAGGATGACAAGGGATGCTTAGCTGGGCAGGTTGCACCAGGATGATGCTGTGGTCTCTCACGCCTCTCCCGGCATCAGAGCTGTGTGCTGGCAGCATCACCTCACAGCCAGTGCCAGATGAAGGAGAACCACCGCCCTCCCNACCCAACCCAACTATCTCGGCCACTAGAACGTGCCCCGAAGTGCCACATCTACACATTTTTTAAACACCTCCAGGGATGGTGACTCCACCACCTCTGGACTCCTCCACTGCCCAGGGGCAGGCTGTTCCAGTGACCACCCTCTCAGGCAAGTCATTCTTCCTTGTATCTAATCTGAACCTCCTCTGCCGCAATTTCAGACCATCTCCTCTGTCCTTGTCATGATTCCCCTGGGACCAGAGGCCAACAGCCACCTCTCTACACCCTCCTTTCAGGTAGCTGTAGAGGGCAAGGAGGTCTCCCCTCAGCCTCCTCTTCTCCAAACTAAACATGCCCATTTCCCTCAGCCTCTGCTCCCAGGACTTGTTCTCCAGACCCCTCACCAGCTTGGTGGCTCTCCTCTGGACGCACTCCAGCCCCTCAACGCCCTTCTTGTAGTGAGGGGCCCAGAACTGAACCCAGCACTCGGGGTGAGGCCTCACCAGTGCCCAGGACAGAGGCACCATCACTTCCCCACCTGGGCACACTCGGCTGCCCGGGCAAGCTCTGCTCTGCATCTGCCCCCACACTCCCCGCCGCCGCGGTCCTCCCGCAGCCCGGTGGCCGCTGTCGCCATGGCGCCGGCGCCGGGCGGCGGGGAGCATCGCTGCGGGGAGGACCGGCAAAACGGAGCTTTCGGCCCTAAAAGCGCCGGGCAGCGGCCCCTCAGCGCGGAGGGGCAGCTGCTGCCGGAGCGAGGGCGGTACTTTGGGTCCGCCCCTGCCCGTAGTCCTCCGGCATCTCCCCGCAATCCCGGAGCGGGGGGCGCCAGGTTCCCCAGCTGCACGGACCCCAATCCGGAGCTCTTAATATCTACAGCATCTGTATGGAAGGCTGGGCTCTCCCTCCCGGCAGGACATCACGGTGCAGGAGTCACGGGCTTCCCTGCAAACCGTTCCTGCCCTCGGTCAGAGCGGAGACCTCGGTCAGAGCGGAGACTGGAGGCTCCACAACAGTGGGAACCCCTGTGGGAAGGTTCTGACTGCTTCCAAGAGGGAGCAGGGCCAGAGCTTCAACCCACAGAGCATCCTCACACGTCTGCAGTACAAGCCACGGAGGCAAACAGGAGTCCTCACAAGGGTCCTCACCACCCGGAGGCTGGGGATGCCCAGAGCTGGGCAATCCCAGCCTGATTTTAACCCCATTTTCACCCCATCTCAGCAAGGAGCCCTCAGTCCCCAGGCTGACCACTGTCCTGGTGAGGGCTGCACACACAGCTCACTCTTGCTCTCCTCCATCACATGGGGAGGCAGGAAGCTCACTGGCATCCTGGAGAGGAGCTGAAAGAAACAGGACTCCCTGATGCTGAAGCAGGGCTCCTGGGGTCTTTATGCTCCTCATCAGAGGGTTCTGGGCTCATCCTAGAGGATGCTGAGCCCAAGCCAAGCAGGAGGGATGACCACTCCAGGCCCTGATGTGGGGAAAAGAGAACAGAGAGAACCAGGCCACGGCTTTCCCAGGGCTGGTGGGGGATGGCTGTGTGCTGGCAGGATCACTGTGTGCCCCAGGAACATCACTTTGTCCTGGATGGAGTCTCTGCTGTGGCAGCAGCTGGTAGGGATGCTGGAGGAGGACACGGGAGTCACGTAGGAACTCAGCTGTGAGCAGGAGTGGGACTACAGGAAGGTAAGGCTCATCAGGGTGGGAAGACGAGGCAGTCCCCCTGGGTGGCTTGGTGCTGGTGGGAGAACTGTGCACTCCTTGGCGTGGTGCTGGCTGACCCTGCAGCATGACCCTGCTGTCCTGCTCCCATTGCTGCCAGAGCTCTGGCACTGGGCAGAGTGAGTGTGATGTGGACACCCCTCCACCCAGCTCCTTTCTGCCTTTGGCACCTACATTTGTCTGGGTGTCACCATCGAGGGGCGAGTACTGCAAAATGTCCTCTGCCCCTTCCCACAGGACAGGGCCTTCCCTTTCCCCTTCCTCCTTCCTCTTTTCCCTCTCCCTCTTCTTTTTTCTTTCCCCTTTCCTTTTCCCTCTCTGTTTTCCCTTTCCATTTGGCTCTCCTTCTCCCTTTCCCCTTCCTCGTTCCCCTTTCCTCTCATCTTCTTTCCTTTATCCCTTCTCCCTTCCCCTCCCCCTTTCCCTTCCCCCTTCCTTCTTCATCATTCCCCTTTCTCCTTTCCCATTCCCCTTCTTTTCCTTTCTCCCTTCCTCTTCCTCCTTCCCCTTCCTCCTCCTCTTCCTCACAGGCAGGGGGCCAGGCCCAGGCCCTGGTGAGGAAGCTGCCCTGCTTGCTGCAAGGCACGGGTGGCGCAGGGAGCAGCCTGCTGCAGGCGCAGCAGGAGGAAGAGGAGCTGGCCAGGGAGTAGGGCTGCCTGGTAGCACAGCTGGCCAGCAAAGAGAGGTGGGAGCAGCTGGAGGTGTTGCAGATGCTGCCCAGTGCTCTGGGCAGGGGGGGAAGCTTGGGGGGGTTGGGGTGCTGGGGCTCAGAAGGGAGTCCCCCTTGAAGCAGTGATGTGGCTGCCAAGGCCAAGCAGGCAGCTCAGGGTGGCAGGTCTGATCCTCGCCTGCACTTTAGGTTGCCTGGTGCTGTGACCTGTGCATGGAGGCCGTAAGGCATTCCTCCCTGCCGTCCTGGGAGAGCCCAAGCTGGGCACCATGGGGATGTGGCCAAGGAAGACGCCACCCAGCAGGCGAGAGAGGAGCTGGTGCAGGGAGGGGATGGCATACAACCCATTGACAAGCTCAAATGTAGCCCATCTCTATTGGAGGTGAGACATGGGGGGAAATTTCCTGGCAAGAAGGTCAGTTAAGCAGTGGAAAACATGGCTGGAGCACACGGTGCTCAGTCGGGACAAATCACTGGGAGGCTGTAGGGAATGGCCTGGCATTGGCAGAGGGGCCAGGCTGAATGAGCTGATCATTCCTTTTCCATCTTCACATTTTATGGTTCTTGTTTTCACTACACTGGAAACAGGAGAGAGAAAACAAACCAAAAATTAGAGCAAAAGAGAGGAAAAACTGGGGGGACCTGGGATCACTTGACATGGCAAGGGTGGGCAAGGGGCTGCAGCAAGCCCCTGGTATCTCAGCCAGCTCACCCCTCCATAGGACGCTGTGCACAGCATCGCTGCTGAGCCCTGGCCCCTGCAACATGCCACTGCCACCCACCAGAAAGACATGGGGGGTTGAGCTGGCAGGCAGAGGAGCTGGCAGGGGACAGAGAGACTGAGAAGTGGGAGGGAGGTGATGCTCTGCCACAGCCCCACAGCCCTGCACCAGCCCTGGTACTGGCACCCCTGCGCCCCACTAGCTTCCCACCTGGAGCAGCACAGCTCCCAGCAAAAAAGGATGGGATGGGGAGGGGGAACACAGGCAGGGGAGGCAAAGAGGAAGGGAGAGTAATTTAACATGACAGGCTGTTTATTTTGGCAAAAAGGGTCTCTTTTCAACAGATTTCAAAGCCCGGGGCCGGGGGAGACCACACAGAGGATCAGGACAGCAAGGGTGCGAGGAGGGGGTGGGGTTGATGGGGCACCAGAATCAAGGAGAGTAGAGAGGAACCCCCCAGCTGCTTAGCCCCTGGGAACCACCAGGTTTTCACAGCCCTGAGTGTACTCACGCACACTGGCGGAGCACCCCCTGCCCCAGAGTGTCCCCACGGGTGCCTGTGTGCTCCCGCACGGACGTGGTTGCCTGCACACTCCCACGCACGTTCGCACGCTCCCCCAGCCCCTTCCTCTGAGCCAGGGCTCAGCTGGAGTCTTGGCTTTCCCCAGCAACATTTCAAAAGAGGCTGTTTATTAAAAAAGAAAAAAANCTGTGGGTGGGGGAGGGGAGGGGGAGCTCACCCTCATCCTTCCCAAAAACCACAGCAACAGTCCCAGGGAGTGGGATGGGACTGGCAGGAAGGGTCTTCACATCAGTAGGGGGCTTTTCTTCAGTTGCTGTCCCTGCAGCCCTGAGGCTTTGGAAGCCCCCTCAGAGCCCCCAACCTCATCGCCTTCTCTCTCTGGGAGATGAGCAGGGTGGGTGCCCTTTCTCCCAGCACCCATCACCCTCACCAGCTTGGCCTGAGGTGCAAGGGCTGGGCTGGGGTGCAGTGCCAGAGTGGGAATGGAGACTGAAGAGTTGTGCCCAGGGTGGGAGCCAGGGAAGAAGGAGTGGTCTCTGTTCTGCCAGCATACATGTCCCTGCTCACCACCCACTGACTGGGCAGCAAAAAGGTTTTCTTGGCTTGAGGTAGCTGCAGGAGGTATTTTTTGTACCTGGCTGTGCAAGGGGGCCAGGCATGAAGCCAGGGATAAGGCCGGGGGATGCCTGTGGGGCTCCCAGCAGTGGCCGGCATCGTGCACCCAGCAGCAGGCGGTTTTGGCCCCTGGCCGGTCTGGTGCTTGGCTGGGCTCCGCTCCCCAGGGAGAGGAAAGCTGGAAGAGGGAGAGTCACACCAATCAGCCAGCTTTCATCTGGGTGGGCTGTCAGCACCCAGTGTGCATTGCCCTGGTGCCGCAGGCGTGGGTGCAGCCCAGAGTCCCCCACCCTTTACACTCAACCCCCAGCTGACCTGTGAAGCAGGATGGAGCAATCCAGGGTCCAGCCCCCTCCCCTCTGGCCCTTCCTCTGCCGTGGCCTGTTGCTCAAAGCATGGTTCTTGTAAAAACACATAAATATTTATACAAGAGTAATTTAAAAAACATGGTCTGTCAAATAATCAAAGCAGCAGAACATCCAAGGAGCTTTCAGCTGGATTGGGAAATCCGATATTGCTTTCCAACACCACGCTGCGATGCTGGAGGTGCTCATGGCCAGCCCCAGACCTGCGGGCTGCCAGACTTGCCATTGTTGGTTTGCGGCAGGTTTGAAATCTTCATTAATGTGGTCCAGGGACCGCAGCAGGGGTCAGCTTTTGCTTGCATCAATATGAGCCACCCGTTGCTGGCAGCTCCAGCTGGGAATGGGACTTTGCCAGGCATCAATTTCAGTTTCAGGTCCTGGTTTCAGCATTGTCCCCTGAACTGGGACAGCACCAGCAGAGAAACACTTGGATGAAGCACTGCATCCCTGTCTTCCAGGCTGCATGGCAGGACCAGGAAGTGGCATGGGGAGTGGCAAGGTGGCAGCTGAGCACATAGGGTTGTCCCCGATGCCACAGGGTGGAAGGGGTACAGCATTCCCATCCCTCCAGAACCAGCAGCACCCTCAGCACTCCAAACACTTGGCTTTGCAGTGGTAGGTAAGAACCTTGGGCCAAGGTTTCCCCCAGGAAATTAGATTTGTGTCCATCTAAATGGTCCCACATCCCCGTTTGCACTGGCGTCACCGTCTGGCAGCACAGCCGCAGCTGCTTTCCCACTTCCAGGTGGCACCACGTCCCGTGGCACCATCGAGCTGCCGTTCCCCAGGGAGGCAGGCAAACAGCTTCAAAATAGCAGCACCTGGAGTGCCCCAGCCATGTTTCTTTCTGCTTACCTGGGGCTTCCCTGGCTGGGAGAAGGCGCAGGAAGTGATTGCCACAAAACGATGAACCTGCTGCTGTAGCTCAGCCGACTCACGCCCACCAAATGCCTTGGACACACGGCTTGGGGGGTCCCAGGGTGGTGGTGAGAGGCAAAGGGGTAGGAAAGGGCAAGGGTTCCCCCCCTCTTCCTACAGCCCCACGTAGCCAGAGGGCAAAGACAGGCACGGCTGCAGGCTGGGGCAGCACCAGGGGAGTGGAAGCCATGTGTTGCAGTAACCTCCGTTCTCCTGGCTGCCCTCCAGCCCCTTCCCACCACCCACATTTATGCACGTGACTTGTGTTCTTGCATTCTTTGAACCCAGGCCAGATAACGAATTCAAAACCCTTTGTTAAATCCTTGGTGCCCCCCACCCCAGACACCCGCTCACCTCCCTGGGGCTACCTGGCTGCCTTGCCCACCCTGGGGAGGGGGCTCCCAGGGCCAGTTCCCCCCTGCTTGTGCCGTGCACGTGTTCGGCATCCATGGGGAATGCTCCCTGCTCTCGGCCTAATTAGCTGGAAGGGAGTGGGAAAGCTAAATCCAAACCATGTGCTGACCTGCAGGCTCCTCTGCTTGAAATCATCCATGCTGAACGCTCTCTGGATCATTAATAGTTCCCTGGGTCCTTTCCTGTCCCAACCCCCCCTCCAAACACGCGGGGCCTGGCCAGGATGGCGGGTAGGGCTCTGTGCTCTTTCCCAATGGTTTTCCAGGGCTGCCTTTTGCAGGAGGCAGCTGGCAACCCCAGGGCTGTGAGCCACGGCCAGGAGAAACTGAAGGGTAACTGCCCACAGATGTGGGGCAGCCCCAGTGCTGTGATGCCAGGGAGAGACAGGCTTGGGGGCAGCTAAAGGACTTCTGCCTCCATCCATCGCTCCCGGGCGTCTTGTTCTGGTATGGCTTTGCAGTGGACAAGCTTGTTCTGTGGTGTTCTCAGTGCCTGTGGGCCTCCTCCACCCGCCCACCAGGTGCCCACAGAGCCCAGGAGGAAGCACCAGGAGCAAATGCTGCTGGGAGCCGCTCTGCTGAGGACCAGTCATGGGGGCCAAGAAGGACAGGGGAAGCCTGGGATGAGCATCTGGGACACCCCTGGGACTGGCATCATGACAACCCCACCAAGCCTACCTTTCCAGGGTAGGCACAGGGTGTCCTGACCCTGTTTTTAGAAGCCACCAAGAAGCTGGGCACCTTGAGGGTGGAGGAAAGTGACATTTGCTCCTGGAGAGGGAGCAAGCTGGCGATGGCAGCCAGAGCTTGGACAGATGGTGTAGGGAAGGAGCTGCTTCCCCCTGCACTCCTCCCAGCCTTCCCAGCACGGAGCTGGGCTTTGCACCGGCTCCAGCACCTGGCCCAGAGGAAATGGCTGCCGGCTGTGGCCCACAGCTGCTTCCCCCGCTTGGTTTGCTGCTTTCAATTTAATGTCCTGAGGAGCTGGACTGAGACAACGCAGGGGGAGCATTGTGCTGCTTTCCCGTGTGAAGCCTGCCTGGAAGAAACTCTTCCCCTCACACTAGCGATGGCTGCCAACAAGGCTGCTCCCTCTTGCCTGCCTGGCAGAAACTTGGCATGGCCCCTGCAGGCATGCTTGCACCATTCAGGGGCAGACTGGTGGCACCGTGTTCCTTGGGAGCTGAGTCTGTCATGGCAAGGCGCAGTAGGGCCCAGGAGACAGGGCTTTTGGGAGCACGTGGCATGAAGTGGGCACAAGCCCCCCCTAGCCCCCTTGAGCCCCCAGGAGCGTGGGGCTTTACCCTTCTGGGTACCAAGATGGCAACAGCCAGAAGAGCAGAAGACACCCCCAATCCCTCCAGCTACTCCCCAAAAGAGATCGGTCTTGGCCAGCACCCCTGGCGCTGTGGAGGGGCCGTGTGGGGAGTGCCCCCCGCTGCTGCATCCCCCGCAACATCCCCTGGGCCAGGGAAGGGGCGAGGAGCAACCTAATGCCTTCCAGAAGATCAGCTGTAAATGGCAAGGGAGAGTAATTCATATCAAACTCATAAAGCCTTTATTAGCGTCTTAGGGGAGAAATCCGGATGTGGTCGTTTATTTATTTTGGATTTTGCTGCTTTTTTTTTTTTTTCTCCTTTCCTTTTAACATTTTCTTCCAGGAGATTTTTAAAGGGACAGGGACGCCTTGCCATGTTNTTAGGTGCGTGTGGGAGAAATCCGGATGTGGTCGTTTATTTTTTTTTGATTTTGCTGCTTTTTTTTTTTTTCTCCTTTCCTTTTAACATTTTCTTCCAGGAGATTTTTAAAGGGACAGGGACGCCTTGCCATGTTCAGCAGTGGGGCTTGGCAGAGGCTGGCTGTCCATGGCACATTTGGTCCTGGCGTGTTGGTGCCAGCTGAGGTGCCCCGGCATCTCACGGGGTAGGGCAGATCTCAGGGTCTGGCTTTAGGGCCCCCCTGAGGGAGGGGGGATCCTGGTGCAGCTGGGGGTGCCACCTTGCCCTGATGGCATTTTGGAGCCCTGCAGCTTTGCCCTGGATGCTGCAGCCCTGCTGCCTGCAAAGTTGCCCTTGCGTCCAGCCCTGGTCTCAGCCCTCCGACTCCACACATTGCTTCCCCAGCTCTGCAGAGCGGTGATGATCCCCACGCCC